>JBBBDQ010000837.1:597500-1180000 GCA_037127315.1 Ascarosepion bandense
CTTCTATAAAACAACCTTATTCCTTTTTTATCTCTCTACATTAAGTGGCTCTTGGGCCTTGTATTGGGTACACGATAGCGCAAACTTTTAAAAAGACGTTAAGGACGTGACAGTTGATGTTTTTCGATTCCGATTATCAATGCGACGAGGCGGCACAATGGGCGAACGTTTGAACTGAGCCGTCCTTGTGGGAATTCCTTATATTGATCTGTTTTGTCGTAGTCAGTAACAGCGCACTCATAGGAAATTGGAAATATGTAATATTCATGGCCGGGTCGTCGATAGACAAAGCTTATCACTTAAATAGTTTCGTTTCGTGTCAACTGAAAAAAAAAAGTGCTAAGGACAAACCATACGGGTCATCGAGGGTAAACAATTACTGAAAATAGTAAGTGCTTTTTATTTCTCCCTTCCTTTATCTCTCCCTCTCCCTCTCTCTCTCTCTCTCTCCCTCTCTCTCTCTATCAATCTCTCTCTCTCTTTCTCTCTCACTCATTCTCTCATTTTTATCTCTCTCTGTCCTTTTCTCTCGCCCTTTCTCACTTTTCCTGTTTTTCTCTTTCTCTTTCTAATTTTCTGTTTTTTCTCTCTCTCTCTCTCCCTCTCTTTATCTCTCTCTGTTTTGTCTTTCTCTTTCTTTTTCTGTCTCTCTTTCTCTAATTATCTCTCTCTTTTTCTTTTCGTTTCTTCCTCTCTCTGTCATTTTATCTCGCTTTCTCTCACTCTCTTTGTCTTTGCTTTTTCCTCTCTCTTTCCGTCTCAGTCTTACTTTCCTTCTATTCATATTCTCTTTCTCTCTTTACCTCTCTCTCTCTCTCTCTCTCTCTCTCTCATTCTCTCATTCTCTCATTTTTATCTCTCTCTGTCCTTTTCTCTCGCCCTTTTTCACTTTTCCCATTTTTCTCTTTCTCTTTCTAATTTTCTCCTTCTCTCTCTCTCTCTCTCTCTCTTTATCTCTCTCTGTTTTGTCTTTGTCTTTCTTTTTCTGTCTCTCTTTCTCTAATTATCTCTCTCTTTTTTCTTTTCGTTTCTTCCTCTCTCTGTCATTTTCTCTCGCTTTCTCTCACTCTCTTTCCGTCTCTGTCTTACTTTCCTTCTATACATATTTTTCTTTCTCTCTTTATCTCTCTCTCTCTCTCTCTCTCTCTCTCATTCTCTCATTTTTATCTCTCACTGTCCTTTTCTCTCGCCCTTTTTCACTTTTCCTGTTTTTCTCTCTCTCTCTCTCTCTCTCTCTCTCTCTCTCTCTCTCGTTTTTCCAGAACAAAACCACAAAAACTCTCAGATTCTGGATCTTTCAAATTACAACCGCTGAGACTCTAAGAGTGCTAGACCGAAGCGAAACATATTCTTCCACTTAAAGTACAACTATTCAAGCATTATTATCGAATAAGTACGATTTCCCCCTGGAACTAAAGTTTGGCTTTTGAATTAAGGTTTCCATGGATAATTTTCAAAACCTTTCTAATTGAGATATGGGCGCAACGCTCTCCACCTGGATACTTGTCAATTTGTTAACCACATTGCATCACTAAATAGATATCAAATTTTATACTTTCCCCACCTGAAGGATTCTTTCGTATAATTTGCGTAAATGTGCGTTGTGGTACAGTGAATATCGGCTCGGAACGATAAACCGGGGAGCCGAGTTCGAATTCCAGCTGAATCCATTGTATTCACTTACGCGCAAATACCCTTGGGAAAGGTATTAATCCGTCTCTTCCTTCCAGTTATGGGTTAAATAGCAGGACAGATTGGGTTCTATAGCCTTGGACAGCAACCAGTCTACCGCAGAAAGCAATGGCAACCTACTGCGGGATAATTTTCTGCCCAGTCAGTCATGTCTCTTTCGAGACATGATCGCCCAAGTGTGTATCACGTATGGCACTTAACTGACTGACTGATCTTGCACTTTTATATGGCTTCTATTCGTCCATTCATTGAATATTGCTATCACATTTGGTTTGTTGCTTTTGCTATGTATTTAGAGATCTTTGATAAAATCCCAAGAAGAATCTGCAATGTTATTGGTCCTGACCGAGCATCTCAGTTTCAGTCCCTTTCCAACCACTGTAGCTCGGCTTCCCTGTGCCTTTTCTATAATTAATTTAATTGATATTTCTTGTCATTTTCGAAGATCAACTACTGAGTAAAGAAGATCTGTGTCTACCTGTTTAACACCTGTGTAGATCATTCTTGACTCTTGCGTAAATTGTAATGATGTTTACTCTTTTTTTATTTGAGCGTAAAATGACCCTCTTTCCTTTTCTTTTTAAATTTTTACTTTAGTGTTAACCGAGCCTATTTTAAACTTTCTTTTCGTCTAAACTGGACCGATGTCGACGTTTTTTTAACTCTAATGTAAACCTGACCTATGCGAACCTTTTTTGTCTGTAGTGTAAATCGAACCTATGCTAACATTTTGACGCTAGTCTCAACTGAACTTACGTCAACCATCTAGTGTAAACAGGCCCTATGCTAACCTCTTCTCAGTCAGTCAGCGAAGTGATACATTCTTGGGTGATCATGAATGACTGGGCAGAAGATTTTTCTCGCACTATGTTGCCATTACTTGCGGTAGACTGGTCACCAACCAAGGCTATGGAACTCAATCTATTGTTATTTAACCCATATCTGTAGGAAATAGACGGATTAATATCTCCCCAAAGCGTATTTGTGCGTAAGTGAATGCGATGAATTCAACTGAAATTCGAACTTGGCTCTCCGACTTCTCGTTCCGAGCCGCTATCCACTACACCACAACGCTCAACTTTTTTTTAACTCTAGTTTAAAGCGTACCTATGTCAACCTATTTTTACTCTAGTGTAAATCAGACCTCTGCCAAATTTTTTGACTCTAATGTAAAACGGGCCTATGACAACCTTTTTTTACTTTAGTGTAAACTGGATATGTGTCTACCTTTTTACTCTCTTGTAAACCAGACTTAATTATATCATTTTTATTTCTTACAAACGGGGTCTGTGTATACGCATTCGTCTCTAGTGTAAATCTGACCTATGATTACCTTTTTGACTCTTGTATGAATCGAAATTCTGCCTACCTTTTTACCTTTTCTTTAAACCAGGTATATGTCTACCTTTGTGTTTTTGTCCTATAAGACTTCTATTTTGCAGTTAAATAACCTAACAAGGATTAGGTTCTGAAAATAACCAGCTTGGCATAATCTGAAATTGAAAATTATTTATTGAAAGCTT
Source organism: Ascarosepion bandense (assembly GCA_037127315.1). Classification (NCBI taxonomy): domain Eukaryota; kingdom Metazoa; phylum Mollusca; class Cephalopoda; order Sepiida; family Sepiidae; genus Ascarosepion; species Ascarosepion bandense. Next base: position 600,716 of record JBBBDQ010000837.1, read on the forward strand.
AAGATCAAAATTTAAAAAAAAATGTCAGTCTACGGACTTATTGATTCCCTCTGTGCAATAGCAATGACCCTAAAACCCAAATATTCAACAGTTAAAATCTACATTCCATCTACAGTATAATCATTGCTGATAAGTATCTCGTAAATACCCTACAAAATGTCCTCTTAAAATGCTCTTAATATATTGCATATTATAATTATTCATCAGATTAAAAAAAAATCAGGAAAATTAATCATTCCTTTACGCCGTTAATTAAGAACGAGACTAGCAAATGTTTTTCAAGCCTACCAACTGTCGGCCGATTTTTTGGCTACTGCAAGGGGCGATAGCGAACACAAACAAATGTAAACTTCCTTGCTATGTTGTTGTTGTCGTCTTCAGCTCTAATATTTATACTCCTAACTTCCTTCCTTTCCAAATAATGTCGTCTGTGTTTATGAAAATTGTACTGGAATAAATGAACACAGAAAGAATGCACAGGTTTCGGTACGCAGCTAACAGATGGTTATCTTCTGAGAAGTAAGCAAGGATGCGACAAGGCCGCTTGTTGCCCACGGTTCGGGCGGGCGGCGGAATTTAAGATTCAGCGCATATAACCAGGAATGAGGGTACACAACAAATAACTGGCCGGCATACAGGACGTTGAAAAAGAAAACAGGGGACAAAGTGAAAACTACACTCATATGCAGGTAATTTAAATAGATTGGGAAAATTCTACTATAAACGTCTGACTATTGAAGAAATCTAGCACAATGGCCAACCGGAAGTATTCCCGCACCAGAAAAATGAGAGCTTCCGGCTAAGATTCTATGTGAAAGAAATATGAAAAATTGGAAAACATCGGACGGTTGTGGGTTTTACAAGACACCAATTTCACATTTGAAAATATATATTTTGTTATTTTCGAACCATCATCAGCTTTCGTCTGTATTGTACAGACGCTTTTACACGAATTAAATTCACAAACAAAGACCCTAAAAAAACGGAAAAATAAAGATCGTTATATATATATATTGATGGTTTAATTACTTAGTTTCTGGACATAATAAGATTAGACCACGACACATTTGTATTAAAAAGTGTTCAATACAATTATAAAGTAAAACTTTTGAATATTTACGATTTGTTAACGAGTTCTTACGCGACCTATATATATATATATATATATATATATATATATATATATATATTCTATTTGTAAACGAGTTATTATGTGGCCTACATTTCTACCATAAGTGGTGTCTTCAGGCGATTTTCAAAAACTGATTTGAAAATCATTGAAAATGACTGAATTGAAATGACTCTTAATTGTTGAAAATCGTCTGAAGACACCATTCATGGTAGAAATGTAGGCCACATAATAACTCGTTTACAAATGGAATATATATATATATATATATATATATATATATATATATATATATAATATCACGTTAGATTTATCGTTTATTATTTTAAAATATGTTTCAAAGTGAGTGGTTCTGCAGGTGGTTAATTTTATTTTTTTAATCATGTCACCCCAAGCAAGGCATTCCACTGCCACTATAGCGCAGGGGGTTACACAGGGCGATAGACGAGTTAGGATGTACATAGGGGGAGAGTTAGAGAGAATGGGAGGGTTAGTGTGTTAGGAAGTGTCTATTGACCTTACATTTAAACTCCTGGAGGTTATAGCCGTTGGGGAAACAAGTATGCGGAAGAGAATTCCATAGGCGGGAAGTGCGAGAAAAGAAGCTGTTGGAGTAGAAATTGCGGTTACATTTCATCGGTTTCACTGTAAAAGGGTGGGACCTAGTTGCCAATCTAGTATCTCGTGCAAACTTACACCTAGGGGGCACCAGTGCTTTAAGTTCATCAGAGCAGAAGCCATGAAAGTATTTATAGAAGAGGCACAGGGAAGCCACGTCACGCCGGTGGGAGAGTGACTGCAGGCGGTCAGCCAAGTCGGTATCAATCACGTTACAGATTCTTTGCTGTATTTTGGACTTTTAAGCCTCACGTGGAATTCTTTTATTCCTTATTTTCTTTTCACTTCCGTTACTCCCCATTTGCTTTTGAACTCCCCATTTGCTTTTGAACTCCCCATTTGCTTTTGAACTCCCCATTTGCTTTTGATTTCTTTTGTTGTGTTGACTTCTTTTAAATGCTGTATTAATTACAATCGGTTGACTTTCTTTTTATTGCTTTTTTACTGTGAAAGTGGTTAGTTTCTTTTTATTGTGTTTATTGTATTGATTTTCTTTTAGTGCGCATAAATAGATATCCGCTTAATTGCTTTATACTGAGTTCGGTTCCTCCAATCTCCATATGAATAAGAAAAAGTAAACGGGGCCCAACGGCAAATTGAAATTAAGCCTTGACGAGTGAGGACATCATAATGGTGCCCTCAAGAAACTTTGAAGTCGGCATGACACTGCTCATTTAATCCTTATTTAGGCTCTAGCTCTGTTTCAATATCGAGCATTTTACGAAAAAAAATCTTATCAAAATCTTATCTACTAGTAAAACACTGATAACAAAACATTCTTGGCACTAAGCCTTATCAGAACTCAGTACTATACATATATATATATATATATGTGTGTGTGTGTGTGTGTGTGTGCCGTAACGATTGGTTGCGTGGAAAGTGAAGTCAGAGAACCGAGTTCTAATTCTGACTAAGCCTGTCATTTTCGTACTAGTGCCCTCGTAATATTTAGGAACTCCTTTTTTTCGGAAAGCTTATCCCAGCTATGAGTTAAATAGTGATGTCGACTGGGCACTTAAGCCTTGATTGACTGCCAGTCTAGAAGAACATCAATTTAAAATTCGAAACCGTGAAGAATGCAACAGAAATATCTGAAGGGTCATGATAGCTTCCGTAATGAAGGGATGTGATAATATATATATATATATATATATATATATAATTAGATTTTTCCAACTTCCTACAAAATTGTTTTATGTCAGAAATAATTAATTTTGACTTAAAACAACTTTGTCAGACGCTTAAAAAATTGACAGCAAAGTTGGACAGACAGACAGACAGACCTTGTCGGTATTGTTTAATAAATTTTATTTAAATGAATCCTTTCTGCCTAAATACACCCCATATATATATATATGTGTGTGTGTGTGTGTGTGTGTGTGTGTGTGTGTGTGTACTTTTGTTTACATATATATGTGTATGTATGCATGCTAGTGTGTATATATCCTATGTATATATCCTATGTATGTAATTATATCTCTTTGCGTGTGTTTAAATATATTTATGTGTATATATGTACGTGTGTATATATGCGTGCATATATATATATATACTTGTGAGTACACGTGTTTGTTTATATTTATGTGTATGTGTGCATATATGTGTAAGTCTGTGAGTATATATATGTGTTCATGTGTATATATATGCGTGTATGTGTGCTTAGACATATGTGTATGTGTGTATATGGATATATATGTGTGTATGTGTCTGTCTATAGGTTTGTACATATATGTGTGCGTGTAAGTGCATTTTGTGTATTTTTATGTGTGTTTATATGGGTGTGTATATATATATATATACATGTGTGCCTCTCTCTCACTCTGTGTGTGTGTGTGTGTGTGTGTGTGTGTGTGTGTGTGTGTGTGCGCGCGCGTGTGCGTGTGTTTAAAATAGCCGATACAGAGCCTGCCCCAAAAAATGTATACAAAATCCAGGAAAAGAAAAGGCCATGTCTTTCGTAGCTGTTATACTTTTACATATGGGAGACCCTCAAGGATATTCGACATTGCAGAAAACCGACTCCATTAGAGTCCCTTAGATAATTACTTATCTTTTCTCTCTTCTTATCGAAATAAAGTCGAAAAAAATCAATTCAAATATTACTATATATATATATATATATAGTAATCTTTAAATTAATATTGTTCTTTATATATATATATATATCCAAGTATGGGTGGAATAATATTCCCCATCCAAAGAAACACTATTTTTAAAAAAGTGCTCAATACAAAGTAGAGCTAATAATAATAATATTTATTAATAAATTATAACATTGAAATGTTACAATATCACTACAAAAGTAGCTATTTTGTTTCGACACTTTTTGTGTCTTTTCAAGTGATGTTGTTATTTCAAAATGAATGGCTTTAAAAGGTGAAGAACAAGCAAGACCTCTTTCATCAGGGAGGCATTATTGTATGTACAATGTGGACCAATCAGAGTAAAGAAACTTTTACTTTGGAGAATATGTGGGAAGACTTAAAATTAATCTTGGTGGGCATTGGTATTAAAATTTTATAAAATTAAGATCAGCATTATTAATTAACTATTATATCTACTATATTTTTGTTGCTAAAAAAAAAAACATATATATATTTTAACAATTTCGTAGATTTAGAAAGTTATTAGTATATTAGACGGGGGAGAGAAAAAGAACGCATACATGAATAAACCTACAAACATTCACATATGGAAAAATATTCACAAACATTAGTAAGAAAAAACATATACATAGTAATACACCCATGTATATACACATACACAAATTTCAAAATTTAGTCTTTATCGAGATGTCAATTTGTCTGTTAACTTTTAGGCAGACTAAATTGCTACATATTGGATACATATATATATATATATATATATATATATATATATTGGATATATATATATATATATATAGTTATGAATTAACTGTACATTGCGACACGGAAATTTCTATATTTCGAGATAGATTCTCATCATTAGGCAATGTTGCTGTTGGTTGTGCAGATGATTTACATTTAAATAACAAAAACCTTTGGTTTGCTGTGTATGTATGTGGGAAGATATAAAATTTACATATATATTTCTTTTGAGTCCTCTTCACCTGGAATTATATATATATATATATATATATATATATATATATATATATATATTGTAACAAGGTTATAGAACACGTAGATTTTTTTTCCTGCTGTTCATGCATTTACTTTTATAAAGAGTGCTCGATACAACGTAGAGCGTTATATTGTAATGGTTGTTACAATGGTTTATAAATTCATAGTATCACTACACAAAATCTTCGCGTTTCGAAGCTGCTATGTGCGCTTCTCATCGGGTGATAAGTTGAAATGAAAATTAAATGGTGAAAACGTTCTCACCATTTAATTTTCATTTCAACTTATCACCCGATGAGAAGCGCACATAGCAGCTCCGAAACGCCAAAACTTTTGTGTAGTGACACTATGAATTTATAAACCATTGTAACAACCATTACAATATATATATAGCCCAGAGGTAGAATCGCCGACTGACGCCAATTCGGTCGGGTTTCAATCCTGGGTTAAAAAGCAATCGGAGTCTAACCGTACTGATGAGCTGTGATACAGGGAAACAGATCTGTCTGCGGATGGATACACACACACACACACACACACACACACACATATATATATATATATATATATATATATCAAGAACAATATTAAGAGATAACTCTATGACATAGTGGAAAAAAGTTTTTATCTGACGCGTTTCGTTCATTTGGACTTCATCAGAATAATTTTGACATTGGTTAGTGTAACTACACATGTGCATAGGGGATGATTGGAATTTTAAATTTATTTATTTATTTTATTTTTCAATATAATCTCGTTGAATTTATTTAGATTCGATTTTTTTTTGTTTCCATCACATGTTATCTAAACTTATTTATAAATGGAACTTTTTATGTGCGTGTATGTGTCTGTGTGTGTGTGTCCCTTACCTATAGACTCCGAAACGGCTGAACCTATTTTCTTGAAAATTTACACAGTTGTACTATAAGCGTCTGCGAGTATTCTTAGCTAGGTTTTGTGTCGAGGTACCCCCGATAAATATCGAAACATCGATAATCGAAAAAATCGGGTTATAGAAGGAGTGGTCCGATTTTAATCAAATTTGATACACTCATACACAAAGACATAAAAAACGATCTTCAGAAGTTTCAAAGTTGCAGGTCTTACAATAGTGCAGAAAATCGATAATATATATATATATAAGGCAAACATTTGTGTGTGTGTGTTTATCTGCCTGTATGTCTGTATTTTTTCAGCCCTTTTATTTTAACTTTTTGCTTCGGGATTGGCTCTAAGTAGATATAATTGTAGTTCTTAGTCTCAGCCATGATACCATTTACTCAGAGGACTTATTTAACCTAAAAATTCAGTTTACGACGAAAGAAACTTATTTGATATCGATACCAGGTAATCAAAATTTGACTTACATTTATTCATTTTTCTTTCAGTCTACGGTTTCGCTTTAACTGGAAACAACTCTTACTTTTTAGTCTTTCGTGCCAATGTCCAAAGAGGACCATGGATTAGTTTTAAAGCTTTCATTAATACCCGAGCAACGCCGGGCTATACTGCTAGTATATATATATATATATATATATATATATATAGGCAAGGCAAGGCACCTACTTCCAATAGCTTAGGAGATAAAAAATTAACATTTTGAAATTTTAATATCAGAATGTACTTCTGAATAAACGTAAAGAAATCATTAGTATATGTCGTCATTGGAATAAATTTAAATTTCAATAAGTATCTCATTCTTCCATAAGAGAAATTATCTTTTACATAAATTAGACTTTGAAATTTAGTGAATCAGTAACCTTTTCCCTCCTACCTACCACTACTAACGAAATGTTCAAACCACATGCCTCCCACTACCATAAGGGAATTTACTACTAAAATTCCCCTGGCTTAAACCTATAGTAACCAACATCCCCCACACCTTTACTTTACTATCTCCTGCTTTCGGCATTAGAATTTTTCCTCATACTTTGATTAAACAGGGCTGACAATGAATGTCTTGAATTGACATATTGAAAATAGCTTTTCCCCTCTAAATATTATCTGAATTTATATATATATATATATATATATATATATATATATATATATATATATATATATCATATTAAGTTGTGATAATGTTTAGCGCCAGGCTTCTTTTCCTTTTTTTTTTTTTTTTTTTTCATTGTTTTATTGATAAAAGTTATTTTGCCAAGTAGGTTTTTTCATCGTAAAGTTCTCGATAACGGTGTGGAGATAGATCCTTAATAGGATTAATGCAGGAAAATGTGTGTCACTTATCTGAGCACATACATGTAGATCCGTGAGGACACCGTTATGATGCCGTCACTCGTCAGGACTAAGTTTTCGATCAGCAAAAAAAAAACAAAAAAACCCTGCTCAGTTAAATGATAAACTTCTCTGTGTTACTACTACGGAGTCCGCCTAAAAATGTATATAGGCGACAGTTAAGTGCCATACGTGATACACGCTTGTGTGATCATGCCTCGAAAGAGACATGACTGACTGGGCAGAAGATCATTCAGCAGTAGGTTGCCATTACTTTCTGCGGTAGACTGGTTGCCAGCCAAGACTATAGAACACAATCTGTCCTGTTATTTAACCCATAGCTAGAGAGTGTAGAAATGTATGATATTATTAAGTAGTAATTAGTGGGGGATCAGTTTATTACTTCACAACTATATAAAAATGATCCCCCACTTTATGCCCAGTAGAAGCCTTAATCATGTTTCCAACAATTATATTCAGTCAGTCAGTTAAGTCATAGGTGATACACGCTTTGGGTGATCATGCCTCAAAAGAGACATGACTGACTGGGCAGAAGATTATCCCACAGTCGGTTGCCATTACTTTCTGCGGTAGAATGGTTGCCAGTCAAGGCTATAGAACACAATCTGTCCTGTTATTTGACTCATAGCTAGAGGGGGAAGAGATGCATTATATTGTTAAGTAGTCATTTGTGGGGGATCAGTTTATTACTTCATAACAATATAAAACTGACCCCCCACTTAATGCTCAGTAGAAGCCTTAATCATGTTTTCAACTATTAAATTCAGTCAGTCAGTTAAGTGCCATGCGTGATACACACTTTGGGAGATCATGTCTCGAAAGAGACATGACTGACTGGGCAGAAGATTATCCTGCAATAGGTTGCCATAACTTTCTGCGGTAGACTGGTAGCCAGCCAAGGCTATAGAACGCAGTCTGTTCTGTTATTTAACCCATAACTGGAAGGAAGAGACGGATTAATACCTTTCTTAAGGGTAAGTGAATGCAATGAATTCAACTGGAATTCGAACTCGGATCGCCGATTTCTCGTTCCGCAATGATATCCACTGCACCACCACATGGAAAATGCTCGGACGAATTACACTTGTGGTTCCGTCAGGTTTATGTTTCACGGCTGGGACACACATGCTACTTACTTAGTAGCAAATTACCCATATTGCCTCTGTATTTTATTGATAAAAAGTAAGTTACATTCGAACAGTACACCACTACCTCGTGGAACAGACTAGCAAGAGGAGGTTTCTCCAGTTCTTCTTCTTCTATGTGCCCTGTCCCTTCAGGACGTAGGCGATCATGGATCTCCACGTCTCCCTATCCCTTGTGGCTCTTAGTATGTTTGCTCCTGTTACTCCTGGCAACCCCCGTTCCGTCATCCACTTGATCAGACCCTGCAAATATGTTATCCGCTGCCTTCCTCTGTCTCTCCTTCCTTCCAGTCACTAAAACCATAACCTATTCAAGTCTAGATTTAACTCTTATCTTCTCCTTTTATCCATATAAACCACCCATTAACGTAACTCAAGAGGCTTCATTGTATAGGTTGAACCTATCCATATAACCACCCCTTAACGTAACTCTCTGCTTCGAGTGGCCTACATTGTACAGGGTGAATTTATCCATATAAACCACCCCTTAACGTAGCACTCTGCCTCGAGGGGCCTGCATTGTACACAGTGAACCTATCCATATAGGCCGACCCTTAACGTAGCTCTCTGCCTCGAGGGGCCTGCATTGTACACAGTGAACCTATCCATATAGGCCGACCCTTAACGTAGCACTCTGCCTCGAGGGGCCTGCATTGTACACAGTGAACCTATACATATAGGCCGACCCTTAACGTAGCACTCTGCCTCGAGGGGCCTGCATTGTACACAGTGAACCTATCCATATAGGCCGACCCTTAACGTAGCACTCTGCCTCGAGGGGCCTGCATGGTACACAGTGAACCTATCCATATAGGCCGACCCTTAACGTAGCACTCTGCCTCGAGGGGCCTGCATTGTACACAGTGAACCTATCCATATAGGCCGACCCTTAACGTAGCACTCTGCCTCGAGGGGCCTGCATTGTACACAGTGAACCTATCCATATAGGCCGACCCTTAACGTAGCACTCTGCCTCGAGGGGCCTGCATTGTACACAGTGAACCTATCCATATAAACCGACCCTTAACGTAGCACTCTGCCTCGAGGGGCCTGCATTGTACACAGTGAACCTATCCATATAGACCGACCCTTAACGTAGCTCTCTGCCTCGAGGGGTCTGTATTGTACAGTGTGAAACTATCCATAGAAGCCACCACAACGTAACTCTCTGCCTCGAGTGGCCAACATAGTACAGGTTGAACCTATCCATGTAAATTACCCCTTAACGTAGCTCTCTGCCTCGAGCGGCCTACATTTTACAGGTTGAACCTACACATATAGGCCGACCCTTAACGTAGCTCTCTGCCTCGAGCGGCCTACATTTTACAGGTTGAACCTACCCATATAGGCCGACCCTTAACGTAGCTCTCCGCCTCGAGCGGCCTACATTTTACAGGTTGAACCTACACATATAGGCCGACCCTTAACGTAGCTCTCTGCCTCGAGCGGCCTACATTTTACAGGTTGAACCTACCCATATAGGCCGACCCTTAACGTAGCTCTCTGCCTCGAGCGGCCTACATTTTACAGGTTGAACCTACCCATATAGGCCGACCCTTAACGTAGCTCTCTGCCTCGAGCGGCCTACATTTTACAGGTTGAACCTACCCATATAGGCCAACCCTTAACGTAGCTCTCTGCCTCGAGCGGCCTACATTTTACAGGTTAAACCTACCCATATAGGCCGACCCTTAACGTAGCTCTCTGCCTCGAGCGGCCTACATTTTACAGGTTGAACCTACCCATATAGGCCGACCCTTAACGTAGCTCGCTGCCTCGAGCGGCCAACATTTTACAGGTTGAACCTACCCATATAGGCCGACCCTTAACGTAGCTCTCTGCCTCGAGCGGCCTACATTTTACAGGTTGAACCTACCCATATAGGCCGACCCTTAACGTAGCTCTCTGCCTCGAGCGGCCTACATTTTACAGGTTGAACCTACCCATATAGGCCGACCCTTAACGTAGCTCTCTGCCTCGAGCGGCCTACATTTTACAGGTTGAACCTACCCATATAGGCCGACCCTTAACGTAGCTCTCTGCCTCGAGCGGCCTACATTTTACAGGTTGAACCTACCCATATAGGCCGACCCTTAACGTAACTCTCTGCCTCGAGCGGCCTACATTTTACAGGTTGAACCTACCCATATAGGCCGACCCTTAACGTAACTCTCTGCCTCGAGCGGCCTACATTTTACAGGTTGAACCTACCCATATAGGCCGACCCTTAACGTAACTCTCTGCCTCGAGCGGCCTACATTTTACAGGTTGAACCTACCCATATAGGCCGACCCTTAACGAAGCTCTCTGCCTCGAGCGGCCTATATTTTACAGGTTGAACCTACCCATATAGGCCGACCCTTAACGTAGCTCTCTGCCTCGAGCGGCCTACATTTTACAGGTTGAACCTACCCATATAGGCCGACCCTTAACGTAGCTCTCTGCCTCGAGCGGCCTACATTTTACAGGTTTAACCTACCCATATAGGCCAACCCTTAACGTAGCTCTCTGCCTCGAGCGGCCTACATTTTACAGGTTGAACCTACACATATAGGCCGACCCTTAACGTAGCTCTCTGCCTCGAGCGGCCTACATTTTACAGGTTGAACCTACCCATATAGGCCGACCCTTAACGTAGCTCTCTGCCTCGAGCGGCCTACATTTTACAGGTTGAACCTACCCATATAGGCCGACCCTTAACGTAGCTCTCTGCCTCGAGCGGCCTACATTTTACAGGTTGAACCTACCCATATAGGCCGACCCTTAACGTAGCTCTCTGCCTCGAGCGGCCTACATTTTACAGGTTGAACCTACCCATATAGGCCGACCCTTAACGTAGCTCTCTGCCTCGAGCGGCCAACATTTTACAGGTTGAACCTACCCATATAGGCCGACCCTTAACGTAGCTCTCTGCCTCGAGCGGCCTACATTTTACAGGTTGAACCTACCCTTATAGGCCGACCCTTAACGTAGCTCTCTGCCTCGAGCGGCCTACATTTTACAGGTTGAACCTACCCATATAGGCCGACCCTTAACGTAGCTCTCTGCCTCGAGCGGCCTACATTTTACAGGTTGAACCTACCCATATAGGCCGACCCTTAACGTAACTCTCTGCCTCGAGCGGCCTACATTTTACAGGTTGAACCTACCCATATAGGCCGACCCTTAACGTAGCTCTCTGCCTCGAGCGGCCTACATTTTACAGGTTGAACCTACCCATATAGGCCGACCCTTAACGTAGCTCTCTGCCTCGAGCGGCCTACATTTTACAGGTTGAACCTACCCATATAGGCCGACCCATAACGTAGCTCTCTGCCTCGAGCGGCCTACATTTTACAGGTTGAACCTACACATATAGGCCGACCCTTAACGTAGCTCTCTGCCTCGAGCGGCCTACATTTTACAGGTTGAACCTACCCATATAGGCCGACCCTTAACGTAGCTCTCTGCCTCGAGCGGCCTACATTTTACAGGTTGAACCTACCCATATATGCCAACCCTTAACGTAGCTCTCTGCCTCGAGCGGCCTACATTTTACAGGTTGAACCTACCCATATAGGCCGACCCTTAACGTAGCTCTCTGCCTCGAGCGGCCTACATTTTACAGGTTGAACCTACCCATATAGGCCGACCCTTAACGTAGCTCTCTGCCTCGAGCGGCCTACATTTTACAGGTTGAACCTACCCATATAGGCCGACCCTTAACGTAGCTCTCTGCCTCGAGCCGGCCTACATTTTACAGGTTGAACCTACCCATATATGCCGACCCTTAACGTAGCTCTCTGCCTCGAGCGGCCTACATTTTACAGGTTGAACCTACCCATATATGCCGACCCTTAACGTAGCTCTCTGCCTCGAGCGGCCTACATTTTACAGGTTGAACCTACCCATATAGGCCGACCCTTAACGTAGCTCTCTGCCTCGAGCGGCCTACATTTTACAGGTTGAACCTACCCATATAGGCCGACCCTTAACGTAGCTCTCTGCCTCGAGCGGCCTACATTTTACAGGTTGAACCTACCCATATAGGCCGACCCTTAACGTAGCTCTCTTTCTCCCGTTGCTTACACGGTACAGGGTGAACCTACACTCCTGATCAAAAATTTAAGACCACTTAAAAATCTTTAAAAATAATTTTTTTTTTTTTATGGATAGATTTTAAACTCCTCCAACTTAAGGTTACCAATACTACAATCTAAAAGGTTATGGAAACAAAAAGCTACATTCCAAACATTTTATTTAGAAATTTACATTTTTATAAAATGAGGCGATTTACACATGATCAAAATTATAAGACCAGGGGTATAAATTGTTAGATCTATGGTAATTCCAATGTTTTTAGTTCAGTTAGAGATTTGCAATCACTGCGTAAAAGTGTTACCATGCCTAAAGCAAGCAAACTTACCAAAGTTGAGCGTTCTCGAATTCTAGAATTCTATAAGCAAGGTTTGTCACAGCGGGCTATCGCAGCTAAGGTAAATCGCAGTAAAACTGATTTGCAACTTTCTAAAGAACAGTAAGAATTATGGAAAAGCAAAATCCTCTGGTAGGCCCCAAAAAATTTTTCCTGCATTGAGTAGGAGAATGAGACGGGTTGTTATGAAAGACGGGGGACTTTCTTCTAGTCAAATTAAGGCAGTCACAGATGCTGATAACCATCAGACGACACTTAAGACAAAAAGGCATGGTAAATAAAAAGCGTAAACAAATTCCTCGGCTGCTTCCGCGTCACAAGGTGGGCCGCTTAAAGTTTGATCGTGAATACCAAACATGGGACGTTGAGAAGTGGAAGAAAGTCCTGTTTTCTGATGAGAAAAAATTCAATCTAGATGGTCCTGATGGCTTCCAACGATATTGGTATAACAGAAACATGCCTCCTGAAATTTTCTCCGCACGTCATAGTGGTGGAGGGTCCCTAATGGTATGTGGTGCCTTTTCTTACAGAGGGGCGATGGAGCTCTAGGTGATGCAGGGTCATCAGAGAGTGGCTGGTTGTGTTAACATGATACAAAAAGCATCTTTGATGACGGAGGGCCATCGTTTGTGTGGGGATGGATAATGCTGCAATTCATGTTGCAAGACGGACCTTGACCTTTCTACAAGAAAATGGGTCCATCTCTTGGGACATCCTGCATGCTCACCGGACTTGAACCCAATTGGAAATGTTTGGGGATGGATGACAAGAGATGTTTATCGAAATGGCAAACAATATTCAACAAAAAATGAACTTTGCGAAGCCATCTTCAGAAGCTGGAGCAACATCCCCCGCACCTTAATGGAAATGCTTATTTCTAGCATGCCCGACAGAATTTTTGAAGTCATCAAAAGCAGTGGAGGTAGACTTCATTATTAAATTTGATTGTTGAATATCTTCATACACTTTTTGTACAATTTCGTAGAATTTTTGTCTCTGGTCTTATAATTTTGATCATGTGTAAATCGCCTCATTTTATAAAAATGTAAATTTCTAAATAAAATGTTTGGAATGTAGCTTTTTGTTTCCATAACCATTTAGATTGTAGTATTGGTAACCTTAAGTGGAAGGAGTTTAAAATCTATCTGTACAAAATTTCTTTTTTAAGATTTTTAAGTGGTCTTAAATTTTTGATCGGGAGTGTATCCATATAAACCACCCCTTAACTTAACGCTGTACTTCGAGTGGTCTACATTGTACAGGGTGAACCTATCCATATAAACCACCCCTTAACTTAATTCTCTGCCTCGAGTTGCCTACACGGTACAGGGTGAACCTATCTATATAAACCACCCCTTAACTTAACTCTGTACCTCCAGTGCTCTACATTGTACAGGGTGAACCTATCCATATAAACCACCCCTTAACGTAACTTTCTGCCTCGTACAGGGTGAAACTTACTGTAAAACAAAAGCAATAAAATGTGCTTACTAAACTAACTGAAAAATTTCGTTCTCTAGCTCGCTATTCCGAAACCCACCAATCCGATTGACGTATACACATGTCAAGATCAAGCCTGAAGCAGCTAATGTAGATCGAAGTCGCTGTCAGTAGCTCGAATGAATGTGTTAATCGTTCAGTATCGCTCTATGACAGGAATCCAATACGGATATTTACCAAAGTGAAAACGAAAAACAAGACGAAATAAGATGCCTGGGAAAAGTGACAAGGGTAGTTTCGTCGAAAGCTTGTTAGCTGTCTATAAGCCGACGTTTATTTTTTAGTGTGTAATGCTTTAGGCTGTGAATGTCTTATGTATTGGGGATATTTGTCAATTCAGTTACTGGCGTGACTGACTGCAAAGAAGATAGGGACAAAATATCAATTGTGTGATAAGAAAACTACAATCTACCAAGTTTTTCTCTTCTTATCTTTACAGTAGAGCGAATGTCGACCGTCAGAGGGCGCTTTTCTGGCTTGTCTTTGCCTATGGCTTGTATGTGTTTCGGGAAGATGAAGTCACAAATCCAGGCGACAGAATGTGACAGATCGTTATAAAAAAAAAGATGGACGCCAATGGATGGCTTTGTCTTCTGCAAACAATTTTTATGTTCCCTTCATTTCGCGGGCTTCCCAAGTCGATTATTGATTTGTTTTCTTTCTTCCTTCCATTATTTTTCTTTTCCTTTTTCGTTTTTGGTAATCTCTTTCTTTTTCTTTTTCATCTCCATCTCTAATGACAGAAATTATAATTTACATCTTTCTTTTTTCTTCTTTCTTTTTTCTTCTTTCTTTTTTTCTTCTGTCTTTTTCTTCTTTCTTTTTTCTTCTTTTTTCTTCTTTCTTTTTTCTTCTTTTTTCTTTCTTTTTTCTTTCTTTTTTCTTTTTCCTTTTTTCTTCTTTTTTCATCTTTCTTTTTTCTTCTTTTTTTGTCTTTTTTCTTTATTCTTTTTCTTCTTTTTCTTCTTTTTCCTTCTTTCGTTTTCTTCTTTTTTCTCCTTTCATTTTTCTCCTTTCTTTTTTCTTCTTTCTTTTTCTTTTTTCTTTTTTCTTCTTTTTCTTTCATTTTTCTTTCTTTTTTCTTTATTCTTTTTCTTCTTTTTCTTCTTTTTTTCTTCTTTCGTTTTCTTCTTTTTCTTCTTTTTCCTCTTTCGTTTTTCTTCTTTCTTTTTTCTTCCTTTTCTTCTTTCTTTTTTCTTCTTTCTCTTCTTTTTTCTTCTTTCTTTTTTCTTCTTGTTTTTTCCTTTTTACTACTACCCTAGGCAAAAGTTGTTGATAACGATAGTAAAAGCTTGTTTATCCTACCAAATTGTCTTTATACAAAGTAAGTGAATACACAAAGAACAAAACCCGTACAATAAACACACACGCACATTATTTTTATTCTATATTTTCCCCTAGTACATGGCTTGAAAGCCGCACAAAGTAGGGAGTTACAGTTATAGCAATTACGTTTAATGATGAGATATGAGTGAAAGTGGCGGTGGTGTTATTAAGGAAGGGATTATAAGATTAAGGGATAAGAAAGGTTAGCAATCATCTTAAAAAAGTCAATTTTTCGTTTTGTCTAGAAGAGGTCAACATTGTTACGTTTAGGAAAGTATCTACAAAGAAACGTGTTCCACAAAGTAAAGTAGTATATATATATATATATATATATATATATATATATATACTGTTAAATAAAAGAGACAATGAATGTCTATTATGCTTAATCATGAGCCGTTCTAAACGTCGTATTTTGGCTTTAATTTCAGTTGAAAATAAAGAAAAAAGTCTCCAACATTTGGATAATTGTTTATTGGTTTTCTTCTAAGCTTTCGGCTCACATGAGCCATCTTCAGAGAGGTTGTTTAAACTGAAATATTATAAAATCCACCATCACCGACGATTTCATTTTGTGTTGACATAAAACTCCGCTTGGCAACGGCAATAGTTACCAAAAATAATAAACGCAGTTCTTAAGTTTGCGATGCGGTTTTATGACGTCACACCGCGGGATAGCGCGAAATGACAACAAAACCATCTAGTCAAATGCAATAATATGTTATTTCCTGTTTTAAAGTTGATTTTATTGAGTGTTGGTTGTTTCGATTTGATGTACATGGCCTCCAATATCTGCAGGTTCCTCTTACTGTGTGTATGAGTAAGGATCACCGTATTGTTGACCAAAATCTGTCTGATATTACCTACATGTTTATGTTTCTCAGAGAAATGTTGTTTAATAGTACTCTGATCAGAAAGATGACATGTAAGTCTACTGGAGAGCGTGGTTGTAGTAAAACCAATATATTTAGAACGGCTCATGATTAAACATAATAGACATTCATTGTCTCTTATATTTAACAGCATATGTTTAGAAAATTATTTGCTGCCTCGATACACTATATATATATATATATATATATATATATATATATATATATTATAAATTATGTTTTAGAACATGTACATAATTTCTTCTATATATGTCCTCTTCCCTACAATCATATGTTTGTTTCAGTCTATATATATATATATATATATATATATATATATATATATATATATATATATATATATGTGACAAACTACTAAAAAGTTGTAAGTTTAAAAAGTTTTTTCACGCAGAAAAAAAGACTGGATTTTAAAAATAAATACATATAGGCTTAGGTTAAATAGGGACTTAGGTATTTTGAATCTTTATAAATACTTCAATAGTTAAACATTTTTTAGATACACTTAAAAATTTTTCTTTAAAACAACATTTAAAAGTATTACTACAGTTAGGTTTACGTTTAAAAATATTCAAACTCTATTGCTTTCTAGATCACGCGACGGACGCTTCTAGTTTAAATTTTAAAATCATTAATAATTTGTTTCTGATAAAAGGCCGAGACCGGTCTGAAATATATATATATATATATATATATATATATATATATATATAATACAAATAAATAAATACTGTCAAAAAAAACATTTTTAACTTACAACCTTTTAGTAGTTTTTCCTATACATATTAAGACACTATACGTGGATTATCATGATGCTATATATATATATATATATATATATATATATATATATATATATTCTAAACATATACTGTTAAATATAAAAGACAATGAATGTCTATTATGTTTAATCATGAGCCGTTCTAAATATCGTATTTTGACTTTAATTTCAGTTGAAAATAAAAACAAAAATTCTCCAACATTTGGATAATTTTTTTCATTAAGTTGGTTCTAAGCTTTCGGCATCTACATTAAATCCAAACAACCCACACTTAATAAAATAACGTTTAAATCTGGTCATAGCACATAACATTTCATTTGAATATATGATTCTGTTATCATTTCGCGCTATCACGCGGTGTGACGTCATAAAACCGCATTGCAAATTTGTGAACAGCGTTTGGTATTTTTGGTAACTGTTGCCGTTGCTTAGCGGAGTTTTATGTCAATACAAAACAAAATCGTCGCTGATGGTGGATATTTTTGTGTTACCGTCCTTATAACCTCTCTGAAGATGGCTCATGTGAGCCGAAAGCTTAGAACGAACATAATAAAAAATTATCCAAATGTTGGAGAGTTTTTGTCTTTATTTTCACCTGAAATTAAAGCCAAAATACGACGTTTAGAACGGCTCATGATTAAACATAATAGACATTTATTGTCGCTTATATTTAACAGTATATGTTTAAAAAATTATTTGCTGCCTCGATACACTATATATATATATATGTGTGTGTGTGTGTGTGTGTGTGTGTGTGTGTGTGTGTGTGTGTGTGTGTGTAAAAATATACTCAGCTATGATTTCAGATTAAGGACAGGATGGTTAAATAAAAAGAAGACAAGAGGAAAACTGTATTTAAATCGCCTACGCGTTTCGTCCTGTGCTGGAATTTATCAAGGCAAAAAGATGAAATGAGATTTATTCCAAATTACGTATTTATAAACAGTGTTGGCAACTATAAAAACGGTCACAGATCATTTAAAAAGTTTAACAGAATATTATAGTTTTAGAATTCCTTCATGTGTAGTGTAAAGTCACGAGATGTTAGAATGAAGGAAATTCAACAGTTTTCTTTGGACTTTTTATTATGTATCTTAGTCTGTCTTATGGAAATTATACTAAAACGCGATTTAAATACAGTTCACACACACACACACACATATATATATATATAAGAAAAATTCAGGCAGACACGTTATTTCATGGTAAATCGGAAGTGTGGGCCTATTTCAGGTGAACCACCATCAGCTTCTGTCTATATTTTACAAAGGATTTTACACGAATCCACATAGGGGTCGCAGGTTCGAATCCTGCCGAATGACACACATTTTCCTAATAAAAATTTATCGTAAATAATCAGGCCAGTAGATATAAATATATAATACTGTTTAATTAAAAACAGAATATCTACTTAAATATGAGTATCGATCAAAAACAATGTTCAAACAAATCATTTCAAATTGTCGGTTGTTTATAACCAAGTTTCGTTAATTTCCGTAATATATATATATATATATATATATATATATATATATATATATATACATATATGCACGCATCGCTCATTCACTAATGAATTAGAGCATTCTGGCTATTGGGCGTGTATAATGACAATATACATGCTAAAAGTCTACCTTCTTCTTCCGAACGCCCATAGCCCAGAGGTAGAATCGTCGACTGACGCCAATTCGGCCGGGTTTCAATCCTGGGTTAAAAGCAATCGGAGTCTAACCGTACTGATGAGCTGTAATACAGCGAAACGGATCTGTCTGCGGATGGATATATATATATATATATATATATATATATATATATATATATATATATTAAAGAAAGAAACCAACTACGTTACATAAATGTACCAACAGACAAATTGTCAAAAGACATAAAGCCTTAAATAACAGAAAATCTCTAACAAAGAAAAAAGAAAAAAAATGACCTAAAGGCAAACACCTGGCTACTCATTAAAGAAAATTGCTCAATACAGAGATTACCTTGAGAGGGAAAACAAATTTTCACAGCCACCCCACTAATTATTTTATGCAGTTATATCAAACGGCCTACGATTATCCACAAGTAATGATGTTTGCTGAAAGAAATATATCAGAATTAAAATAAATCCATTCGTTTCCACTATCTCTCTCTCTTTCTCTCTCTCTCTCTCTCTCTATATATATATATATATATATATATATATAGTTTATAAAGGAAAACTCAACACGTCATCTTAGTTATAAACTATAGTCAATTTCAATGAGCTTAACTTGTTCATATCATCAGACTCTTTTACAATATTTCCTCCATCTGGCATAAAATTTCTCCCGGAATGAACATTTTCTTAAAATTTATATTAAGGAAATCTTGTTAGATTATCCTCAGAATCATTTTAAGAAAACGTTCATTCCGGCAGAAATTTTATGCCAGATGGAGGAAATATTGTAAAAGAGTCTGATGATATGAGCTAATTAAGCTCATTGAAATGAACTAAAGTTTATAACTAATATGACGCTGCGTTGAGTTTTCCTTTATAAACTTCATATCACTCTGGTTAACGCCAATCGAGCTCTCTATATGGATTTACCTATTAATAATTTATATTAAGGAAATCTTGTTGGATTATCCTCACCGTTTACGGACTGACAACTATATATATATATATATATATATATATATATATATATATATATATTGAAGGAAATGGAAAATAAATTACGACAATGGGAGATAAAAAAAATAAAATAAATATTTGAGAAACAACAAAATATGTATTTATTGTAGGGTAGCCAACATTATAATGTTTCGGTTGTTATAACCATCATCAGGGCTTTTATTTTTAATAGTGTGAAGTTTTGGGCACTACGGCCTGTGAATAAATTTAGAAGTGTGATAAAAGAAGTTAAATTTTTAAGGCCTTCAGAAAGAATTTCAGAAAACTATGACGTCAGTTATGAACTATTAACTATGTTTTGATACATGATCGCCCAAAGCGTGTATCACGGATGGCACTTAACAAACTGTTGGATGTGCATTGTGGTGTAGTGGATATCGACTCGAAACGTCAAATCGGGGTGCCGAGTTCGAATTCCAGTTGAATTCCTTGCATTCACTTTCGCACAAATACCCTTGGAAAAGGTATTAATTCGTCTCTTCTCTTCACTTATAGGTTAAATAATAGGACAGATTGGGTTCTATAGCCTTGGCTGGCAACTAGTCTACCGCAGAAAGCAATGGCAGCCTATTGCGGGATAATCTTCTACCCAATCAGTCATGTCACTTTCGAGACATGATCGCCCAAAGCGTGTATCACGTATGGCACTCAACTGACCGACTGAATATAATAGTTGAAAAAATGATTAAGGCTTCTACTGGGCATAAAGTTGGGATCATTTTATATTGTTATGAAGTAATAAACTGATCCCTCACTAATTATTACTCAATAATATAATTCATTTCTCCCCCGCTAGCTATAAGTCAAATAACAGGACAGATTAGGTTCTATAGCCTTGGCTGTCAACCAGTCTACCGCAAAAAGTAATGGAGACCTACTGCGGGATAATCTTCTGCCCAGTCAGTCATGTCTCTTTCGAGACATGATCGCCCAACGCGTGTATCACGTATGGCACTTAACTGACTGACTGAATATAATAGTTGAAAATATGATTAAGGCTTCTACTGAGCATTAAGTGGGGAGTCAGTTTTATATTGTTATGAAGTAACAAACTGACCCCCCACTAATTTCTACTTAATAATATAATACATTTCTTTCTCCTCTAGCTATGAGTCAAATAACAGGACAGAGTGGGTTCTATGGCCTTTTTTTATAGTAATCTTACCCCAAGGTAGGCATGACTGACACTGGTGCGCAAGTAGATACAGTGAGAGGGTACAGGCAAGGTACAGGGTATGCCGAAGAAAGATAACAGATGGATGGGATTCAAGTAGAGAGAAGACAATGGGTAGAATCAAAATAAACAGTTCACCTAATGTGTTTGTGACCGCAACCTAAACTAGAATTTATTTTTTTATAGTCGTATCACCATAAGCAAAATTGTACTGCCACTGGTGCTCAGAGGCCTACAGTGAGAAGAAAGAAAAGACAGAAAAGAAGGTCCTGGGCAGCAAGGCCTCTGATTAGGTGGTTGTGAGGAGAATGGAACCACCTCTTAATTGCTGCAGTTCCCAGGTCCACTCTGACCCGGAGTGGTAGCACCTGTTAGGGTCCCAGCTATGAGCAAATAGTTAACCCCCAAACTGGGGTCAAAACACTATGAAAGTATAGAAATGCTTTTATAGAAATACTTTTTTGAATGTAAAACGTTACCAACAAAACCTTTTTTGAATGTAAAACGTTACCAACAAAACTTTTTTTTAATGTAAAAACGTTACCAACAAAACTTTTTTGAATATAAAACGTTACCAACAAAACCTTTTGAATGAAAAACCTTACCAACAAAACCTTTTTAAAACGTTACCAACAAAACATTTTTGAATTAAAAACGTTACCAACAAAACTTTTTTTAATGTAAAAACGTTACCAACAAAACTTTTTTGAATATAAAACGTTACCAACAAAACATTTTTGAATGAAAAACCTTACCAACAAAACCTTTTTAAAACGTTACCAACAAAACATTTTTGAATTAAAAACGTTACCAACAAAACGTTTTTTAATGTAAAAACGTTACCAACAAAACTTTTTTTAATATAAAATGTTACCAACAAAACATTTTTGAATGAAAAACCTTACCAACAAAACCTTTTTAAAACGTTACCAACAAAACATTTTTGAATTAAAAACGTTACCAATAAAACTTTTTTGAATGTAAAATGTTACCAACAAAACTTTTTTGAATGTAAAACGTTACCAACAAAACTTTTTTGAAAAAAAAATAAACAAACAAAAACAATAAAACAAATAAACTAAATAAAAGAAATCAAAAAACGATTTCCAGCACTAAATGACCTAATGAAGGTTGATATGCTGGTTAAATGAACCAACTAACCAACCAACATAAAAGAAAAAAAAACGATACAGTTGATGTTTAAGAAAGGGTAAGAGAGATGTGGGAGTTAAGGAGATAGATGTCAATTGACGTTGCATCTAAACCTTTGGAAATTGTAGCTATCACAGAAGCAAACAAATGGAAAGAGGTTTCCCAAACGGGAAGTGCGAGAAAAGGAACCGTTAGAGTAGAAGATATGTTACATTTAACTATTATGGCGGTAAAAGGGTGGGATGTAAA
Source organism: Ascarosepion bandense (assembly GCA_037127315.1). Taxonomy (NCBI): domain Eukaryota; kingdom Metazoa; phylum Mollusca; class Cephalopoda; order Sepiida; family Sepiidae; genus Ascarosepion; species Ascarosepion bandense. The sequence goes on from JBBBDQ010000837.1 coordinate 623,119, forward strand.
TGCCAAACTTGTAGCACGGATGAATACATGAGCGTCGTGGAACCAGGAAAAAAAGATCGCCAGGTCAATTGCCGTGAAAATACTTGTAGAAAATGCTTGTCGTTGAGCTGTCAGGAGAAGTGGCTTGTAAATATCAATGCGTCTAAGACGAAGCTGCTGTCTGTCAATCATCACAAACAATTTCTTCTGCCTCCCATAAGCATGGGCCAAGCAAGTTTCCCTGAGAGCAATACACTGCGCCTCCTCGGCCTTACCCGCTCTTCCGATCTCAAGTGGAACCATTACATTGAATCAATATCTAAATTCACTGCTAGGAAGGTTGGGTCACTGTGACGGGCCAGTATGTTTTTTCCTCCTGAATCCATTTTGCATATATACAAATCAACCATCCGTCCGTGCAAGGAATACTGCTGTTATAAATGGTCAGGCGCACTCGGGGTTCATTTCAGTGTTCTTGACAGGCTCCAAAGGAGAATCAGTAATGTGATAGGTACTGACTTGGCTGCCCGACACCAGCTACTTTCTAACCGACAGGATTTGGCTTCCCTCTGTCTGTTCTATAAATATTTTCATGGCTTCTGCTCTGACGAACTTAAGTCACTGGTGCCCCTGCCACAGCTGTTTACTCGTGTAATCAGACTGGCAAATGGGTCCCACCCATTCACAGTTAGAACAACCATATGCAAACGATAATTCTACTCCAACAGCTTCTTTTCTCGCACTTCCCGCCTGTGGAACTCCCTTCCATATTCTTGCTATCCTGACGGCTACAACCTCCAGGAATTTAAATGCAATGTCAATACCCATCTCTTAATCACTTGACTCTAGTTCTTTGTACATCACTCTGTATATCTTTTCCTTTCTCTCTACCTTTGCAAATGTCATCACACCTGAATTCCCATCCTTCTCTTGCTCCTTTCTGACTGGTTCGTCTTTCTCTTTACTCTCCTCCTATCTGATCTTTTTACTCTTATGTAGCCCCCTGCACATTAGTGGCGTCACCGCCTTGCATGGGGTGAAACGATTAAAAAAATGTAGCAATAAATTTTATGCTACAAGTATCTTTTGTCGCACTTCTCGATTGTAGAACACCTTTGGACTCCATTCTTTCTTGCAAAATTTAATCTCCAAAATTTTATATCAGTGTTAGTCACTACCTACTGTCCTCCTGATTACGCATCTCTTGCTATATGTTGTGGATCTTCGTAGCCAATTTGATGTGGAAAATTGGCGAAACATCGCCGTAAAATTATAGTGACCGGTTTGTGACAGAATTAAGACACGGAACAAGACGGTCGATTCAAAACAGTCTATTAGTATAACAAGAAACAAGATATTCAAAGAAAGAGTTAATAATAATTAATATAGAAATAAGGAAGTCCGAAGGTATTACTATGCTGCTTATTGCCTGACTAGTAGCTGTCGTCAACTGCGTACTAGCTGCCTTTAACTGCTGTCAACTGCCTTCGTTAACTGCTCCTGTTAACTGCCTTCGTTAACTGCTCTTGTTAACTGGTCTCGTTAATGGCTCCCGTTGATATCTCCTCTTCAAAAGTCACGCAGGTAATTACATATCACAAGAGGAAGAGTACATTCCTCGTAGGAGGGCACATTAACACTACTCATTATTAATGTTTCTGTTCCTCACGCGCACACACAAACACACATACACACACAATTATATATATATATATATATATATATATATATATATATATATATATAGTGATTTCTAAGCTTAGCTTAGATATTGTACAAGAGCGAAGGTATGTGGCACCCATTGTGTATCAAACTCAATTTACAGTTGTAACTGATCTAGCGAGGCAAGCTTGTTAATCATTACACAATTGTCTCGCTAGATCAATAACAGTTAAATTGGGTAGATGTAACCGTATGTTCTATGCTAACAGTTTCTTTATCTCACATTTCTGACTTGTGGAACTCCCTTCCAGCTCCATGCTTTCTATCCAAATTTAATCTGCAAAAATTTTAATGCAATATCAATCGCTATCTACTGTCCTCTTGTTTACTACTTCCTCTTCACGCTCATTATTAATGTTTCTGTTCTTAATTCTTTAACTTCATGTAACACTCTTGTCTTAGTGGTTTTACGTCTTTGCATGGGATGATAATGATTAATATATATATATATATATATATATATATATATATATATATTAGAATTTATGACTTCAGAACATGTTCAAACTAGAAACTACTACAAAAGTGTACATTTTGTTTTGACATTGAAAGTGCAAAGTCTCATTAGGTAGTTAATTTTGATGGTAATATACGTTTTATTAAGAAAAAATATTAAAAAATCACCACTTCTTTATATTTTTGGAGTTTTGTGAATGAATTTAGAAATGTGATAAAAAGATCGTGACTGACGCCATAGTTTTCTGAAATTCTTTCTAACAGCCTTAAAAATTTTAACTTTTTTATCACATTTCTAAATTTATTCACAGGCCGTAACACCCAAAAACTTCACACTAGTAATAATAACATAAGCCCTGATGATGGTCATAACAGCCGAAACATTATAATGTTGGCTACCCCAAAACAAATCCATGCTTTGTTGTTTCTCAAATATTTATTTTATTTTTTATCTAAGACACATACACACACACACACACACACACACACACACACACACACAAACAAACACACACACACATGTGTGTGTGTGTGTGTGTGTGTGTGTGTTTATGTTAACGTCCCTGTAACCTCTCTGAAGATGAAGCTTAGAACCAACATTATAAAAAATATTGAAATGTTGGAGAATTTTTGTCTTTATTTTCACCTGAAATTAAAGCCGAAATACGATGTTTAGAACGGCTCATGATTAACCATAATAGACATTAATTGTCTCTTATAGTTAACAGTATATATTTAGAAAATTATCTGCTGTCTCGATACACTAAATACACACACACACATACACACACACACACACACATATATATATATATATATATATATATATATATATATATGATGAAGATATGAAATGATTTTATATAGTAAGACATGTTTTTTGATTGCTATCGTTATGAATGATGTTTCTATTCGTTGTGTTGAGTAACAGGTGACATTTTTAAAAGCAGGCCTCGTTCCCTTCTGAATCGAATGTCATCTCATTGTCATCGCAATCACTGACGTAGATTTACTCGGCGTTGATCTTTGAACGAATCTGTTCAGAATTCGGTTTTTCAAATGATGATTAAGTGCGGCGATAACAACATCATCTTTTTAGGTGCGTTTGGCTCGAATGGCCGACGTCTGATCCAGATGCCTCTTGTCTTTCACTCTCTTTCACCGCCGCCTGAGAAAATCCCGCCGTTCATTGTTGGGGACTGCGAATGGAAATGGCGCCCATCATCACCTTAGATTTTTTTTACCACACACGCACGCACGCACACACACACACACACACACACACACACACACACACACTCTCTCTCTCTCTCTCTCTCTCTCTCTTTCATTCTATCGCCCGCTACCATACGCTCTCCCGCATACAGTACACACTCTTTTTAACAAATACACACTAACGCACTCTCTCTTCCTCGCACAACTTCTTATTCACATATACACACAGATAGAGTCATGAGCACACACATGCACATGAACTACATTTATGCATATACTTCCACGTTGTCATTTATATATATATATATATATATATATATATATATAAGCCACAATTTATTTCCCTGAAGACTTAGACTCGAAACACGTATAGCGTAACAAATACCATTCATTGCATTCACTTACGCGAAAATACCCTTGGGAAAGGTATTAATCCGTCTCTTCCTTCCAGTTATGTTTTAAATAACAGGACAGATGGGGTTCTATAGCCTTGGCTAGCAACCAGTCTTTATACTCGATGGGTTTTTTCGAGACGGATATAAAGTAATTATATACATATATATATAGTATATCGAGGCAGCAAGTAATTTTCTAAACATATGTTGTTAAATGTAAGAGACAATGAATCTCTATTATGCTTAATCATGAGCCGTTCCAAACGTCGTATTTTTGCTTTAATTTTAGGTGAAATTAAAGACAAAAATTCTCCAACATTTGGATAATCATTTATTGGTTTTCTTCTAAGCTTTCGGCTCACATGAGTCATCTTCAGAGAGGTCGTTCAAACTGAAATATTATAAAATCCACCATCACCGACGATTTCATTTTGTGTTGACATAAAACTCCGCTTGGCAACGGCAATAGTTACCAAAAATAATAAACGCAGTTCTTAAGTTTGCGATGCGGTTTTATGACGTCACACCGCGGGATAGCGCGAAATGACAACAAAACCATGTAGTCAAATGCAATGTAATATGTTATTTCCTGTTTTAAAGTTGATTTTATTGAGTGTTGGTTGTTTCGATTTGATGTACATGGCCTCCAATATCTGTAGGTTCCTCTTACTGTGTGTATGAGTAAGGATCACCGTATTGTTGACCAACATCTGTCTGATATTACCTACATGTTTATGTTTTTCAGAGAAATGTTGTTTAATAGTACTCTGATCAGAAAGATGACATGTAAGTCTACTGGAGAGCGTGGTTGTAGTAAAACCAATATATGTACTAGGTTTTTGATTAGTATCAGAGATGCAATCTCTGAATGGGCATGTAAATTGGTACACTGCATTGGTTTTTTGTAGAGAATTTAGTTTAGTGCTCGTTGGTTTATTTATTGACTATGAGGTCAATTGTTTTAAACGTTTTATAATATATAATGAGTTTAATTTGATTATTACTTTCGACTGGTTTAACATTTCTGCGTATTATGTTTTTGAGAGTTTTTTCATCTTGTTTATAATTATTATGTATTTGGTTGCAATAGTATAAGTTAATAGTGTTATGTTTATTTTGATATAAACCATTATTATTAATATTATCATTATTGTTAGAGCTATTGTTAATTTTGTTGAGATACATTTTAATTTGTTGATCAATAACGGAGTTAGGAAATCCATTATTGACTAGTGTTTGCTTAATGTTGTGTAATTCTTTATAAAATATAGATTTGGAAGAAGATATCATTTGTGTGCGTTGAAGTAAGTTTTTTTATAACAGCTAACTTATATTGTTGGGGGCATTCACTATTATAATTAAGAAGACACGAATTTATGCTAGTTGGTTTCCTATATAGAGAAGTAGTAAATTTATGTGTGCTAGAATCAATGAATACATCAAGGAATGCGAGTTTGTTATTAATATTAAGTTCTAATGTAAATTTGAGGACGAAATGACTTTCAAATTTGTTTTTAAGATATTTAATTTGATCGATATTTTTAGCTAAAACAAAGATGTCATCTATGTATCTTACATATATAGAGGGTTTATTGTTGTCATTAATTATTTTATTTTCGAGATTTGCCATATAATAATTAGAAAAGAGGGGACCTAAAGGAGATCCCATCGCAATACCATCTATTTGTGTATAAATATTGCCTAAGGGATCGTGAAAGGGTACTTGTGTGGTGCATGCTAATAATAGTTTTTTTTAATATATCTCCCATCAATCAATATTAAACCCACACAAGTAGGGTAGCACGTGTAAGGGTCCCATCTATGGGCAAATTAGTTGACCTCCAAACTTGGGTGAAAACACTATGAAAGTATAAAAATACAATTTTATAGAAATATATACATAAAAATAGACTCTTATAGAAAAATATACATTTTTGAAGGAAAACTATTATCAACAATGATTTTGACGGAAAAATATTACCAACAATACATTTTTAAAGAAAAGATATTACCAACAATACAACTTTGAAAAAAATATTACATAACACATTTTTGAAGGAAAAAAATAATTCTCAGCAAAACATTTTTTACTATAAAACTAGAAGACATTCAGTTTTCTAAAATAAAAAAAATAAAAACAAAATCAAATTGCTGATATAATCAGCCTTCTCACTATAACTAAATATTTAAAAAAATACCTTAAAACTCCATTTTTTGGCATTAAATAACCCACATAGGTTGATATGCCGTTAAACCTCAAATTCAAATTCAAATACTCAACAAATGCTTTAACAAAAAGAAAAAATACTTGTTACAAAATAAATTTAATATTTAGTATAATAGCCTTTTGCTTTGATCACAGCCTTTATTGTGTCAGGCATTGACATCACAAGCATCTTCAATGTATCTAATGGTAGAAAAAAAAGCAGCTTGTATTTGTTCCCAAGTAACATCAGATTTATCAATTTTTTATCCAAAATATCCAATAGATGTTCAATAGAGTAGTTTCAAAATAATTTGTTTAATAGAAAATAGGAAAAATTAAATATAATTTCTTTTTAATACATTTCTTTTACACCTAGTTTTAAATAGTCAATATTTATTAGCAATTTACTTGGCTTTTCACCCTGTATTTGAAATTCAGTTAGGTTTTTAGGAACATCACCCCTGTCTTAATACTTTTGCACACTACCGGTAGTGTGCAAAAGTGTTAGGACAGGGGTCATCTTAAACTTTATTTCGATGGCTTAGGGAGTAGCGACTCCGACTGACACCACATTGATCGAGTTTCGATCCCGGCTAGAAACAAGTGGAATGTGTCTAGTCACACTGATGATCTGCGAAACAGGCATGTATGCTGATGACTCATATATATATATATACTAAATTTAATTTATAATAATTATTTTTTTCTTGTTAAAGCATTTGTTGAATAAATCAAATAAAATAACTTTAATTAAATTGTTTATTTTCAGTCAATATGCCTCATAAAAGATAATATAGTTCTTGTCCTAATACTTTTGCACAGTAATGTATATATATATATATATATATATATATGTGTGTGTGTGTGTGTGTGTGTATGATATATAAATTCACATTTTCTTAAATTAATTAGCCATCGACGAGTAAATTTGACTAGCTATCTTGTCAGCGAGACCAAAATATTATGGAAAATAATGATTGGCTTTCTCTGACGAAATGCGTAGCTAAATTTACCCGTCAAAATGGCCATTCGGCATAAGAAAATTTGAATTTTTATATGTAATAACTAAATTTAATTGCGTTGAGACCTCTGGCTTGATCAGTGTTAATGTCTAATATTAATAGGATCCTTAGGGATTTACCACGAAGCCCTTTCTCTTCGGATTTTTTACCAATTCCTTTTTTGTAAAAAACGACTGATAAGTTTTTACGGTCAAGTTTTGTATCTAATTTTTCTTGTATTCTCTCTCTCTCTCTCTCTCTCTCTCTCTCTCTCTCTCTCTCTCTCTTAGAGCTATCCGTCAAAATTTTATAATAATAATTATTTCATTACTGAGGGTTATCAGGTGAGGCGGAACTTTTAAAGGACAGTTAAAGAATTGCAAACAGCTTTTAAAAAATTCATATTCCAAAAATAAGTATGTTCTCAACATTTAAAATATTATTATGGATTACTTGACTAATGCATGAGTCCCAGTATAAATAATTATAAATAATTATTGACCAATTTCATCCTTGTGATATTTTTGTATTATATCAGGTATTAAGAATATAGTAACTAGGGTCCGCAAATTAGGGGAGAGAGTTATCAATGATAAAGTTCTGAGTTCGAATCAGCTGTCATCTCTCTTTAAACCAATCTGTTTTGGGCGGGTGTTTTAACGTAAAATTTTGTGAGGCGTGGAAAATTTTTATTTCGAAAATTTGGCCCAGAAATATATAAATTGGGAACTAATGCGTTAACATTAGTTAATATATTAGGCCTACTTCTGAAAGAATTTTGGTTCTTTAACAACAATCTTATTCAGTAATACGCCAAATGTACTCCTTCAGTGTGGCTAGAGCCCCTCTCAAAAATGAACCACTTACAAAATAAATGCTTCCAAACACAAGAACAAATATTTACCTTCTCCCAAAACAGTAAATATCTATACATTCAAATAAAATGACCCTTATTTATCTAAAAAACAGTTGAACGTGTACAGACACAAATTCTATATCCGTTTTAAATTATATCTCTTTCCGGTCCATTCTACATGTCGACCGGATGTAAACGATAAAAAAGTAAAACCAAAAATTTAAAAGTCGTCTTCTGCGCAGAGACTCCGAGCAACACATCTCTTAAAAAACATGAAATACAACCTAAAATAAGTCAATCATAAAAGCTGCTACCAAAGAAAAAACACGAGCAAAAGATGTGCTAAAGATCCACCACATGTGAATTTAAGAAAGCCTCTCATACCGACTCAAGGTGAAAGGGAAAGACTCAATTAATTCAACATCAGGATCTCCCAACATGATCCAGTGACCTAGATCAACCAACCCGACTCTACACTTTCTCCAAATCGCTTCCCTTGCTTACAAAGAGACCCTCCGCTCTCATCGTCTCTATCAGCAATACAAAGAGTTTTATATTAACACTTCTTGTCTACTTTTCTTTTAGTTCATCGTCAGTTCATGTTTCGTTTGTTCCCTTGGCTTATTAATCAGATTATTATAACAAATAGACAGGTATTGGTTGTTTATATTTTAGCCGGTGACCACCTTTTCATTTCGGATATGCGTAAGTATTGGTGGTTTATATTTGAGTTTATAAGCATTTTCTTGTTTGCAGGATGGATAAGTATTGGTCGCTTGAATTTGAATTTAAATTTACTTTGTTCGGGGATAGGCAAATATTTTTCGTTTAGATTTACGTGTATAAACATTTAATTTGTTCGGTAATAGGTAAATCTTGGTCGTTTAGATGTGGGTTATAAAAACCTGTATGATAGCGCGAGAGAAATGCCAATTGCAATCGATCTCACTCGCAATTAAATAATTTTTTTTTTTGGTTGTTTGATTTTGTTCATAGTTTCTCAAACTTATATCTTAGTGGCTTTATTGCCTTGCTTGGGATGAAATGATTTTATTTGAGCAATGATGATGTTTTTGAAATGATGGAAAGGAAAAGGAAATTACTACTGCGCATCAGGAAGAGACAGCAATGAGGAAAGAGGGCTTGGAGAACCTGATACTAACAGGTCAGATAGAGGGGAAAAGAGACGGGGGAAAGCAGCGGATGACATATTTGAGGGACCTGAGCGGGTGGATGACAGAATGGGGTTGCATGGTGTAACAGGTGAAGGCGTGCTAAGAGCCACCAGGGATAGGAAGACGTGGAAAGCCTTGATCGCCTACGTCCTGAAGGGACAGGGCACATAGAAGAAGATAAAACAATTTTATTATTGATATTTCGTTAGCTCAATATATGCTTTAAAGCATCACAATAAGAAAACATCAGAAATGGATCGAATACTATCAGAGGTACTGTTGAAAATGCTTAAGCGGCTGATACATTTTCAAGGATAGATGCAGAAAATCTTCTACACTCAAAGAATTGCATGAGAATTTCTGAGTTCTAGGAATGACACGTCTTGTTCACTTCGTCAGAACTCGGTATTTGCATTTCAGAACAAGTAAAAGTTTTTTTTTAATCATTTCACCCCAAGCAAGGCATTCCATTGCCACTATTTCGCAGGGGGTTACATAGGGGAAAGTGATTGGAAAGAGTGGTTATATATAGGAAATGTCATAAGAAGGGTGATAGACGGGTAAGGATAGCGAGGATAGGGGTGGGGTAGATGGGAAGGGTGTTTGAGAGAATGGATGCGAGTTAGTGTGTTAGGAGGTGTCTATGGATCTTACATTTAAACTCCTGGAGATTGTAGCTGTCGGGAAAGCAAGTGTATGGAAGGGAATTCTACAGGCTGGAAGTGCGAGAAAAGAAGCTGTTGGAGTAGGAATCCGGTTACATTTTATCGGTTTCACTGTAAAAGGGTGGGACCTAGTTGCTAATCTATAAATAAGTTTAGATTAGAACAATTTGTGAAAGATGAAAGTTAATGTAAGAATCTCTAAGAAGATGAAAGTCAATCTTGTATAGAGTTCAGAACGAATAATGAAAAAGTTCAAAACAAATTAAACGGTTGAAATAGGCGACAATTTAGTAATTGTGAATGAGGGAAAAAAACGTGTGTGTGGGTGTGGGTGTAATAAGAAGGGCAGAGTTGCGTACCTTGGATCAGGATTAAAAACAATATTACTTTTGTTGTAGTTAATTTAGGAAAATATTGTAAAATTGTATATAATGAATCAGGCTTCGTTTGACGAATATCTTTTGAAATAAAGTTGAACTTGTAAGCAGATTTGTGTCGTTGGTAAACTTGATTGTTCATAATGTTGAATTAGCTAAAGACATGTGGTTGTGCAGGAAAAATCTTGGGTTGCGGCACTGATTTAGCTAAATCAGCAGTAATTGTACCACTGGAGATGCTTACTTCTCGAGCGAAAATTCACTGTGGTCATAAATCATAAAAGTAGCAACCCGGGAAGGGAAATTCAGCAGCTGATACATTTTCAAGGATCGCTGCAGGAAATCATCGTCCTTCTACACTCAGAGAATTGCATGAGAATCTCTGAGTTCCAGAAATGACACGTCTTGCTCACTTCGTCAGAACTCGGTATTTGCATTTCAGCCAAGAATTCGTGCGGTTCCTGTCAATGCCTTATACCAAAATTCATAAAAGCAGAGTCTTTTCAAAAACTCAACATTGATTTTAAGGGCTCATTGCCAAAATCTCCGAATGGCAAGAGATACTTGTTAATTATAATAAATAAGTATAAAAGATTTGCTTTTGTGTGTCAAGATTTTTTATTTTAACCATATCGCCCCAAACAAGGCAGTTTACAGCCACTGGTGTGCAAGGGGTTACATAGGAGAAAAGTTATGGTAAAGAGTGACAGGTTATAGAAGGTGTCAGGAAGTGGGTAAGAGAAAAATGAGAATACTGATGAGAGTGGAGTGGATGGAGAAACGAGCATGAGAGAAAGGAAGCAAGTTAGTAAGATAGGAGATGACTATTGATTTTACATTTAAATTCTTAGAGATTGTAGCTGTCTGGGAAGCAAGTAAACCGTAGGGAATGCCACAAGCGGGAAGTGCGAGAAAAGAAGCTGTTGAAGTAGAATTTGCGTTTATTTTATGGGTTTCACAGTAAAAAGTGGGACCTATTTGCTAATCTTGTGGCTCGAGTAAATTCATATATAGGGAGCACTAGTGAGCTAAGTTCATCGGATCAGAAGCCGTGAAAGTATTTGTAGAAGAGGCACAAGGAAGGCACATTGCGCCGGTAAGAAAGTGACAACCTCGGCAAGTCATTTATTGCAACTAAATTTTTATTTATTTATTGCTGGTAATACATTTTTCTTTCAACATTTTATTGTTGTTTTTATATAAGTTTTTGTGTCTAGTAATACTTTTTTCTTTTCGAGTATCAAGATTCATTGGGATTTGTTTTTAAGGGCAGGGTTCCAAAGTCCTACCCTGTTACTTAATCCATAACTGGAGGGAAGGGACGAATTAATACCTTTCCCAAGGGTAGCAGTACTTAAGTGAATGCAGGGTATTCAACTGAAATTCGTACTCGGCTCACCGATTTCTATTTCCGAGCCGATATCCACTGCACCACAACGCACATCCGTCACTAAACGCTTACAGCACCTGGTATTCCTAAGCGGTCACTCATCTAACTACTGACCAGTCCAGCATTGCTTAACTTCGGTGATCGAGCGATTTAGTCAGATTTTAATTAAATGTTTTTGTTCTTATTCTTTTTTATTTTAGAAAATTGAAAATGTCTTCTCGTTTTGTATTAAAAAATCTTTTGTTGAGAACAACTTTTTTCCTTCAAAAATGTGTTATGGTTATAATTTTTGTCTTAAAAAATGTATTGTTGGTAATATTATTCCTTCAAAAATGTATATTTTTCTTTCAAAGTCTATTTTTATGTATATATTTCTATAAAAGTGTATTTTTATACTTTCATAGTGTTTTGAACCAAGTTTGGAGGTTATCTATTTGCCCATAGCTGGGACCCTAACAGGTGCTACCACTCCGAGTCAAGGTGGACCTGGGAACAACAGCAATTAAGAGGTGGTCCCATGCTCCTCGCAATCTCTCAATCAGAGGCCTTACTGCCAGATGCAGTTTACCGTCATGCCCAGGACCTGCAAAGTAAAGGAGTGACTACCTAAAATACAAGTTGATATAACCCACAAGGCAATGGGCAGGTCGAGCGGTTGAACAGGACGTTATAGAAGGCAACTGAAGTGAAGAAAAATGAAGTAGTCGAAATGGCAGTTGGTTTTACTGGATGTTTTAGATCATTACTTTGTATTGTTATCAGCCTCACACCACATGAGAAGTTGTTTGATAAATACATTTTTCATAATTATTATAGCAATTTTGGAGGATTTAGTTTATTAATTAATAACAAATAAATAAATAAAAACAAGCCCACATTTTCTGTCCAGCCAAATTAATACTAGTTTATTCATGCATTAAAAATAATGGCATATTCTGTTATATTCTCCTTATTATTATTATTATGTCATTTTTCAACATATTTCGATTTCTGCTTTGGTCTCACTACCAACCAAGTCTGCGGGGAGACCTAAGGCAGGTAGTGGCGTGTTGTTATGGCTCCATTTCATGTTTTTCTATCTTCGCTATCATCCCCAGCATTACATAGATAAAGTTTTCCTTAGTGTGTGGGCTGTACTTAATAAGACAATTTTTTGTATATCTCTTAAGCTGGGGTTTCCAGGGATTCTTTCAATGTGTTGTTTTGTTCCATTTTTTATCATTCCAAGTGCACCTACTATCACTGGCACAACTCTTGTTTTCAATTTCCACATTTTTTCTATTTCAATTTCCAGGTCTTTATATTTTGACAGTTTTTCAAATTCCTTGATTGCTATGTTACAATCCGCTGGACAAGCCATATCAATTAATAGACAAGTTTTCTCCTTCTGGTTTTTAACAATAATGTCTGGCCTGTTTGCTTCAATTTTTCTGTCTGTGTAGATGGTGTAATCCCATAGAATGGTTACATCTTCTATTTCTGTAACCGGTGCTGGGTGATGTTCATACCAGTGTTTGTTTACAGATTTTCCATAATGTTTGCACATTGTCCAATGTAAATATTGCCCAACTCTATCGTGGCGATTTTTATATTCATTTGGGGCAAGCACAGAACAGCCTGAGATTAGGTGGTCAATTGTTTCTTGGTGCTTATCACAAAACCTGCATTTTGGATCCATATTATTATGCATAATATTTGCCTGAAAGTTTCTCGTGAAAAGACTTTGGTCTTGTGCTGCAAGAAAAAAGCCTTCAGTTTCAGACTTTAATCCAGATGCACGTAACCATTGATGAGTATTAACTTTGTCAACATTGGATTTATTGGCACGTTCTGGATATTGGCTATGCAGAGGTTTGTCTTGCCAGCGCTGTTTCATCTGTTCAAGAGCTTTATCTTTGGCTTTCATTTTCATATTTTTTGCCACAATAGTTGGTTCTTGGCTTCTGTTTTGCTTTTCTACAGAATCTACTAACTGTAAATCTTGTTTGTATTTACTGCCTTCTTTTATTATTGAATAGTTTTTCTTTATTTCTTCATGTTGCCTTAATAATTGTATCATCCAATCCTTTGTTGTTTCTATGTATGTTAGTAAGACAATAGTTGTTGTCTTGTATGACAATTCCAGCTGAATAAGACCTCTTCCACCTTCTTTACGGGGTATGTATAGACGGTCTACATCAGCCTTTGGATGATGCATCTTATGCTTAGAAAGAAGCTTTCTTGTTTTAGAATCCATTCGCCTGATGTCGTTTAGAGTCCAGTTTAAGATGTTGAAGCTATATTGGACAACTGGGATTGCAAGGCTATTAATGGCCATAACTCTGTTCTGAGAATTCAAATCAGTTTTTAATATCATTCGTAGCCTTCTATAGTACTCTTTACGCATTATTTCTTTCATTTTTTTATGGTGAATGTTTTCACTCTCATTTACACCTAGGTATTTATATGCTTCTTCTGGTTTCAATTCTTTTATTGTTACAGCAGGGTCTAAGCTAATTGAGGATGTTTCTTATATTGATCCACGTAAAACTCTAGCTTTAGCACATTTATTCAAATTGAATTTCATTCCACTATCTTCGCTGAAGCATTTTACAGTTTGCAGAAGACCTTCCAGCTCATTATCATTCTTAGCATATAACTTTAAGTCATCCATGTAAAATAGATGGCTTATTTTCTTTTGGCCTATTTTATAACCACATTTTGTCTTATTAAGTTGACTGGTTAGTGCTATTAATGATATGCAGAATAGTAATGGAGACAAAGAATCACCTTGAAATATACCTCTTTTGATGTTTATTTCATCAGACTTATAGGTTCCATTTATATGATTGACGTAAAGGGTTGTTTTCCATATAGACATGCACTGTTTGATGAAATTGATGATGACGGGCGATATCTTGTATATATTTAAAGTCTTTAAAATCCATTCATGTGGCACACTATCGAATGCCTTTCGATAATCTATCCAGGCAGTACTAAGATTTTTCTTTGTACTGTAGCAGTTTTCCAGGATCATTTTGTTAATTAGCAATTGGTCTTTACAACCATAACAGCCACGTTTGCACCCTTTTTGTTCAAGCGGTATCATGTCATTTCTTTCTAAGAATAAATATGTCTGTTTTTTTAAAATAGATGTTAATAGTTTATATGTTGTCGGAAGACATGTAATTGGTCTGTAGTTTTTCGGGTTGTTTGTGTCACCATTCTTGGGTAGAAGAAATGTAATTCCTTTGTTCATCCATGCAGGAATTTTAGTGGGATCGTCAACCATTTCTTGAAGTTCTTTGGCTAGTTTTTTATGTGCTGCATTTAAATAATATAGCCAAAAGTTAAGAATTTTATCTATACCTGGGAATTTCCAATTGTGTGCTTTTTTTAGTGCAAATTTAACATCATCTTCTGTAATTCCAGACCATGTCTGTTTATTATTATTATCATTATCATTATTATTATTATTATTATTATTATTATTATTATTATTAGGAAGAGGAGGAGGTTTACACATGTGAGTCTTTAAATATATTTTTATAATTATTTTTTCTGTACTCTGCTTTCTCACGGAGTCGGTATTCTCAACAATGTCTTTTAACATTTTGAGCCGTTCGTTATTTTCAGATCAAAGACACTTGCGTAATCGAAATGGGAGTTGGTTTTACTGGATGTTTTAGATCATTACTTTGTATCGTTATCAGCCTCACACCACATGAGAAGCTGTTTGATTTTAGCAGAAAAACAGCATCGGGAAAATCTATCTCTTATGGTTGGTCCCGGGTCCAGTTTACGTTAGAAATCATGATCGCAAAAGCAAGTAGGTCACCCCAGTAACTCCAGCTACTTTGCTAAATGCAAACCTCAGTGCGCCCACATAAAACTATTTTGCGAGAAGTTGCACCTTTGGAACCTCCAATCCAAGGTAACTTACCGATAAATTTTACCGATAAAATGCAGCCGTAACTTCTACTCCAACAGTTTCTTTCCTCGCACTTCCCGACTGTGGAATTCTCTTCCACACGATTGCTTCCCCGACGGCTACAATCTCCAGGAGTTTAAATGTAAGGTCAATAGACACCTCCTAACACACTAACCTGCTCCCATTCTATCAAACACTCTTCCCATCTGCCCAACCCTCATCCTCGGTATCCTTACTCATCTGTCACCTTCCTCCTGACATTCCCTATGTCTAACCACTCCTTCTCTTTACCTTCCCCTATGTAGCCCCATGCGCAATAGTGGCAGTGGAATGCCTTGCTTGGGGTGAGATAATTAAAAAAAAAACTCCTATACTTGATGTAGGCGAACAGGCTGAGGACTTTGGAGTGGCTGGTGAAATGAATCCAATTAATATACCAAAATCATCAGAATTTAGTTCCAGCCCTTCAAAACGAATCAGAGACAATGGAGCTACAAACTCTTTCGAACGAATCCTGAAATTTAATCTTGAAGATCAAAACGCGTAAAAAATCTCCTGTTCGTTTCAAAGATTATGCGTTGTAACATGGCTAGAAATCTTTGGAAAGAAAAGTGTTGTATTATAATGCAAATTAGTCTTTCCTTTACTTACCTGCTATTCCGACTGGAATAGTCCATTTTTGTGTAAAGTAATCACCGCAAATGATAGGTTGTAACTGTGGGAAAAAATAAACTCCATCTCTGCTACCAGAAGTAGTGTCAAATCTTATTCCAGCTGAGAATTAGTATTGCTAAATCTTATCCCAGCCAACAATATATAGTATCACAAATATATATCATAAGAAATCTGTACTGACTAATCGCTAAAATCAACCGGAAGGACGTCCAACAAGAGAAGCCAAGTTAAGTATTATCTGTCCGATAAAACAATAAACTCTCCCTCTGGACTGATAAGGCGCGTTTCCACTTGGAAGCAGGTTAACTCGGAAGGCAGTAGGAGGGAAATCGATTACTGAATTTAAGATCGACACATTCGCCTGTCAGTATAAGAGCAAACGGAAGTGGCCGATTAGAGAACCGGAAGTTGACATGCATACGAGCACCGACAACATGAAGGCTACTTTAGTCGACATCCGTCAGAACATTCATTCATTATGTATTCTACACAGTAAGATACATTTAACAAGTAAAGAATCTCTCCCTAAATTCTATGCACACTCTTTGAACAGTATCTAAATAGGAATGCTTCTGTTCAAAGAGTGTGCATAAAAAGAATAAATACCCATCATTTTTAAAGCTAGTTGAAGTAGTTTCGATCCCATAAGAAAGCAAATAAAATGTAATATTATTCAATTGTTTTTAAGTCAGAAAGGTATTAATCTATCTCTTCCCTCTAACTATGGATTAAATAGTAGTACTAGCATCCAGAAAAATTATCATTATCCAAAAACTTGATAAAATAATTCTTACGAAAACAATTATTCTTGCAATCAAAAATATGTTTCGGCTTTTAATAACGCACAAAGGGTTGATAAAACATAAAAACTGATATCTTTCTATATTTCTGAGATGAGGTATTGTAACTATTTACATCGTTCGGACTGTGGTTCACCTCTTTATTGCCAGATGCTCTCAAATAGCACATGGCTCAGTGGATGAAAGAGTTGGCCGTGTAATCCAAAATGTGACATGACCCGAAGAGTTCAGAGTTCAATACCTGAACACAACAGATGTGCTCAAGTCATTCATCTTTCCGTAAAATTGGTCTGTTTACACTACGATACGCTTTTAGAGATAAATATTTACGAGAAATCGAAAATTTGTTTTTAAAAGGCTTAATTCGGCTTCGTTTAAACTGTGAAATCATTCGTGGTCGAGCGGTCTAAGACACATAAGAATAATTGATGGCTTTCCCTATGTTGTTAGCAGTCGCAGGTTTGAATCCTGTCGAATGACATATTTTCATAGCAAAATTTCTCAAAAACCCCAGACAGGAAGAGTTATATATATAAATATACTGTTTAAATAAAACAAAATATCTACACAAAGACGAGTATCTATTAAAAAGAAAGTTCAAACAAATAAATTACATATACATTATATATAATTTATAACAAATAAATTATATATATATATATATTGGGTTCTATAGCCTTGGTCGGCAACTAGTCTACCGCAGAAAGCAATGGCAACCTACTGCGGGATAATCTTCTGCCTAGTCAGTCATGTCTCTTCCAAGACATGATCGCCCAAGCGTGTATCACGTATGGCACTTAACTGACTAACTGACTACCTTCACAACTGTCTTCACACCTGTGATCCCATTTTCTCTTCCTTTCTCTGACACCCCTTGTAACTGGATCTTTGAAACAACGAATATATATCTAAACTTATATATAAATGGAACTTTGTCTGTGTGTGTGTGTCTGTATGTGTGTGTGTCCGTTACCTATAGATTCCGAAACGGCTGAACCGATTTTCTGGAAAATTTACACAGTTGTACTATAACCGTCTGCGAGTGTTCTTAGCTAGGTTTTGTGTCGAGGTACTCCGGATAAATATCGACAATCGATAATCGAAAAAATTATAAAAGGAGTTGTCTGATTTTAATCAAATTTGATACACTCATAGACAAAGACATAAGAAACGATATTCAAAAGTTTCAAGCTTGCAGTTCTTACAATAGTGCAGAAAATCGATAATATATATATAAAAGGCAAGGTGTGTGTGTGTGTGTGTGTGTGTGTGTGTTTATCTGTCTGTATGTCCTTTATACAAATCCACAATTTTTATCCGATTCTCACCAAACTTCACACAAATATTATTTAGGCTGAGTCTGAGCTCCAGGACCATGGATTAGTTTTAAAGTTTTCATTACACCTGAGCAACCCAATCTGTCCTGCTATTTAACCCATAACTGGAAGGAAGAGACGGATTAATACCTTTCCCAAGGGTATTTGCGCGTAAGTGAATACAATGGATTCAACTGGAATTCGAACTCGGCTCCCCGGCTTCTCGTTCCGAGCCAATATCCACTGTACCACAGCGCACATCCTTGAAGGTAGAGAGAAAGGTAAAAGACAAGATACACGGGGTGATATAAAAATAAAGAGAGAAGGACTGGAATCAAATAAGAGATGGGAATTGACATTGCATTTAAATTCCGGGAATTTGTAGCCATCAGGAAAGCAAGTATATGGAAGAAAGTTCCACATTCAGAAAGGGCAAGAAAAGAAGCTGCTGGAGAAGAATTTTCGGCTGCATTTGGTAGGTTCAACTGTAAAAGGGTGGAACCTTGTTGCCAGTCGTGTTGCTCGAGTAAATTCTTGTGCAGGGGGGGCACCAGTGACCTAATTTCGTCGGAGAAGAAGCCATGATAATATTTGTTGAAGGGACAGAGGGAAGCCACATTTCACCGATGAGAAAGTGGCTGGAGATAAGCTACCATGTCTGGACCTATCACATTACAGTTTCTCCTTTGGAGCCTATCGGGAACCCTGAGATGAACAGCAGGGGCGCCTGATCTGATATAACAACAGCATTCTACGCCCGGTCAGACGGTTGATCTGTATATGTGCAAGATGGATTCAGACACAAAAAACTTCCTAACCAGACACAGTGACCCAACTTTCCTAGCGGTGGATTTAGCTATATATATATATATATATATATATATATATATATATATATACTAGCAGTATAGCCCGGTGTTGCTCGGATGTAATGAAAGCTTTAAAACTAATCCATGGTCCTGGAGCTCAGACTCTTTGGACGTTGACACGAATGACTAAAAAGCAATAGTTGTTTCCAGTTAAAGCGAAACCGTAGACTGAAAGAAAAATAAATGGATAAAAGTCAAATTTTGTTTTCCTGGTAACGATATCAAATTTTTTGCACTATTGTAAGAACTGCAACCTTGAAATGTCTGAATATCAATAATTCACTTCTCTCAAATATCAAAAATCGCAGGTTCCAGAAGAAATACCCAAGATCCGTGTTGATAACCACAAATTCGCTCTCACGGCGTCTGACGTTGCACTTAAATAAAAATTCAAATATATTCCGTCATTTAGTACAACACGGTTATCAACGCACACTTCTGAGAAAAACGCTTGTTGATAACACGTACATACTTAAACAAGAAAATAATAAACAGAAACTAAAAATCCTCGAAGCAATCTACATTAAACAATTTAAACCTGGTTTGAATACAATCAATTTCGATATTTCCAATAACGTACTCAAATGTCAGTAATCAGACCAGGGACCACAACACCACTATTTTGTCACTGTCTTCGGCCATCCGCCACGGTAGGGATGGACTTATATTTTCAATTCAATTATCTTTATTGTTAATAGCTTAAATGTTCTATGTTTACTGTGTGTTAATATTTACTCTTTGATAACGGCTTATGTGAGCCGAAAGCTTAGACCCGATAAAAAATTCAACAAATACTGTGATTTTTTGTTGTCTTTTAACGACATCACCATCAAGTATATCAGACGGTATGAACGGATCCTACACAAAATTAATAGACAAAACTTGTCTATATTATTCAATGAAACCTGCATTAATGAAAAAATGCTGCCAAAATACACACAATATATATATATATATATATATATATCTGTCGCTTTCTGCGTCACATGATGTAAAAAATCTCTCGGACGAACGCTCATCGCGAAAGCGTTTCTAATTTAATCATTTGTTTCTGATGAAAGGCCGAGGACGGTTTGAAATATAAAATATAATAATAGAAATATATAAATACTGTCAAAAAAATACTTTAAACTTACAATTTTTAGTAGTTTTTCCTATATATATGATATAAATATAAAATTTGTCACTTAGCTTGTGCCTTCAGCAATAAAGACTATGTGTTTAGCCGTATTGTTTACAAAACCTGGTGATGTATGAGGATTTGATAGTTCATTTAAAATACACAGTGTTACATCAGTGAAATGCTGATTTTCAACACTTAATTTTCTGTATTTGAAATATTTTAAATATACCTAATAGAACGTCACATTCATCGAGACCCGACAAATCCCTTTGGCTGTAGAAATGAGTTTTGTCTTCATTCATTTTCCAAATAGGATAAACAAATCACCAGTCTAAATAAAATAAAAATTTAAAAATGGTGGCGGAGGAGACATGTATAACTGACTAGCCATAGGACGGGCTTCAAAATATATTTAGCAGAGCACGATAGGTTAAATAAAAAATAAAAAATGTGTCAGTCATAAAACACTTCGAGTAATGGAAGTTGTCAGATATGAAAGTTATGGATTATAAGGATTGTCACGAATAAAAGTTTTATACGAAACAAGACGCGCGATTCACTTTTTGATGGAACGCGCCCGAAGCCAATTTAGACGTAAAAGGTTATCATATATTTAACATTTTTTCTTGATTGTTTGAAAGCTCAGCATCAATATTTATTGTTGCAACGGCGGTGGTTCTGATTGTGTCCGCTGTACGACACGTTAACAATTCAATGAAACAGACGACAGTAATTACTGCTGCATGTGTATACGAGACTGACTCCCATCAAAGGATCTTGGGTATTTCTTCTGGGACCTGCGATTTTTGATATTTGAGAGAAGTGAATTATTGATATTTTTCTGTTACGACATTGTTTCAGAACGCATAACAAGCAGGTAAACAAAAATTAAATTATATCTTTTAGGACAAGCGGACTGCCATATCGAAAGCAGATTAGAACACAAAGGCAGTAACTCAAGAAAATCTCATTGAGTTTTGGAATTCTATTAAAATGAATAGTGCCTAAGGGTTTTATTTCATCTTTCAGTAAACATAGAGCTTGCCTGCGTAGATAGATAGATAGATAGATAGATAGATAGATAGATAGATAGATAGATAGATAGATGAACAGAATTAGATATGAACAGAATTAGATCTAATCTAAACTTATTTATAAATGGAAGTTTGTCTGTGTGTGTGTGTGTGTGTGTGTGTGTGTGTGTGTGTGTGTGTGTGTGTGTGTGTGTGTATCTGTTACCTATAGACTCTGAAACGGCTGAACCAATTTTCTTGGAAATTTACACTATAAGCATCTGTGAGTGTTCTTAGCTAGGTTTTGTGTCGAGGTACTCCCGATAAATATCGAAAATCGATAATCGAAAATATCGGATTATAGAAGGAGTGGTCCGATTTTAATCAAATTTGATACACTCATAGACAAAGACATAAGAAACGATATTCAGAAGTTTCAAGATTGCAGTTCTTACAATAGTGCAGAAAATTTGATATCGATACCAGGAAATCAAAATTTGACTTACATCCATTCATTTTTCTTTCAGTCTACGGTTTTGCTTTAACTGGAAACAACTATTGCTTTTTAGTCTTTCGTGCCAACATCCAAAGAGTCTGAGCTCCAGGACCATGGATTAGTTTTAAAGCTTTCATTACACACGAGCAACGCCGGGCTCTACTGCTAGTAGATAGATAGATAGATAGATAGATAGATAGATAGATAGATAGATAGATATTTTGTTAGCAATAAGGCACTCTGTTTTTAAAATTACAATTTTTTTTTTAATATTATTAAAAAACATTTTTCCCATTCAAATTTCTTCTGCCCTCTTTCAATCAAATTCATTAAACTCTTCCAGATTTTTAAAAAGATACTTTTTTACCTTTTTTCAAAGAGTTTCTGTCGTTGTCTTTTGAATTGACTGGAATGTATTCCAATAAGTTGGTTTGGTAAACATCGACCTTCTTGCTAGAAATAAGACCAAGTGCCAAACGGACGTTTTTTCCCATGACACCGCTTTTATTTCAACTACCGTCACCCACTTGGCAATGTTTGTTTTAAAACAATCATTAGAACTGAAAAAAGCTTAAACATATGAAGGTGAATTTATACTGTTTTTTTATTGAGAGATTACTACCAAAATATTAAATAATTTGTCTCTATTTCTGAGATGAGGTATTTTAATTACTTACATTGTTCGGATTATTGACATCATCTTTATTCCAATAATTTTTTTTAATCGTTTCACCCCAAGCAATGCAGTATCGCGGCTGATGCGCAGGGGGCTACATAAGAAGAAAAGTTTAGACAGGAGCAGAGTGAAGAGAAAGACGAACTAGTTATAGACGGTATCAGACAAAAGGGCAAGAGAAGGATGAGAATAGGTGTGAAGACAGTTGCGAAGGTAGAGAGAAAGGAAAAGAACAAGATATACGGGGTCATGTAGAAAGGACTGGAGTCAAGTGGATAAGATATGGGTATTGTCATTGCATTTAAATTCGTGGGAATTGTAGCCGTAAGGAAAGCAAGTATATGAAAGCGAGTTCAACAGGCGGGAAGTGCGAGAAAAGAAGCTGTTGGAGTAGAATTGTCGCTTGCATTTGGTTGATCTAACTGTAAATGGGTAGAATCTTGTTACCAGTCTGGTTGGACGAGTAAATTCTTGTAGAGGGTGCACCAGTGACTTAAATTCATCGGAGCAGAAGCCATGAAAATATTTGTAGAAGAGACAGAGGGAAGTCACATCCCGCCGGTGAGAAAGTGGCTGAAGTTGAGTTGCCAAGTCTGCACCTATCAGATTACAGATTCTCCTTTGGAGCCTGTCGAGAACACTATTCCGCTGTTGTATGCTGCGACCCTCTTCAAATGATTGAAGTTTTGAGCTGAACCATTTTTTTTTATCTCTGGGGTAAATTCTTCTCATTCCATGAGTCATGACCCTTCCGTATGTCTTAGTTACCTTCATTTAACTCAACTCTCTAAATCCGCTAATCTATCTTTCATCCTCACATAGCTCAGTAGATGAAAGCGTTGGTTGAATTCAGTGACTTGATCCAAATAGTTGTGGGTTCAATAGCCGGCTACATCAGTGTTGAACAAAAAACTTAAAGAGTTGAATTAAATGGAGATAGCTAAGAAGTGGCATGACTCATGGAACGAGAACAATCCATTCCAGTGATAGAAATAAAGGGTTCATTTCAAAATTCCAATCACCAGAAGGTCAGAGCGTAAAACAGCCGAAACGTTGCGAATATGATAATAGAGATGAGCACAACAGTCCGAACAATGTCAATGATGTAAATAGTTCTGCCGCTGTTAGTTTGTTTATGCGTTATGGTGCAGTGGATATCGACTCGAAACGACAAATCGAGAAGCCGAGTTCGAATTCCAGTTGATATCCTTGCATTCACTTACGCACAAATATTCTTTAGAAAGGTATTAATCCTTCTCTTCCCTCCAGTTATGGGTTAAATAATAGGACAGATTGGGTTTTATAGCCTTGGCTGTCAGCCAGTCTACTGCAGAAAGCAATGGCAACCTACTGCGGGATAATCTTCTGCCTAGTCAGTCATGTCTCTTTTGAGACATGATCGCCAAAAGCGTGTATCACGTATGACATTCAACTGGGTGACTGATATACATTAGGATTATGATCTTTTCATGATGAGAAATTTGACGTTGACAGATTTTACACACAAATACACACACACCAAACACAGACAAAATGCGCATATATATATATATATATATATATATATATATATATATATATATATACTATTTTAAATTACAAAACGGATATGTATATAGGTAAAATCCCTAAAGCCAGATCCTATTAATATTATTTTTAACAATATAAAAAATGATCCAAATGGAGGGCTAAATGTAAATATTATTATCTCTTTTATGTAGATTATATCAATCAATTCCGAAATTTACACTTCGTTGAATATCTATTTCGACGAGAAAATCCTCGCTTCATCAGTAACGATTAAAAAAAGTTATTAATTCAAATATGGTTCAAATATGGTACAAACATTTTTGTACCATAGATAGATAGATAGATGAACAGACTGGGATAGATAGATAGATAGATAGATAGATAGATAGATAGATAGATAGATAGATAGATAAGAACAGACGGGATAGATAGATAGATAGATAGATAGATAGATAGATAGATAGATAGATAGATAGATAAGAATAGATAGATAGATAGATAGATAGATAGATAGATAGATAAGAACAGACTGGGATAGATAGATAGATAGATAGATAGATAGATAGATAGATAGATAGATAGATAAGAACAGACTGGGATAGATAGATAGATAGATAGATAGATAGATAGATAGATAGATAGATAGATAGATAAGAAAGATGGGATAGATAGATAGATAGATAGATAGATAGATAGATAGATAGATAGATAGATAGAACAGATGATAGATAGATAGATAGATAGATAGATAGATAGATAGATAGATAGATAGATAGATAGATAGATAGATAGATAAGAACAGACTGGGATAGATGGATGGATAGATAGGTAAGATAGGGATAGATAGATAAGAACAGAATAGATAGATAGATAGATAGATAGATAGATAGATAGATAGATAGATAGATAGATAGATAGATAAGAACAGACTGGGATAGATAGATAGATAGATAGATAGATAGATAGATAGATAGATAGATAGATAGATAGATAGATAGAAACATTGTACATTATGCCAATGTGGAAGTTAGTCGCAGTGATTTAAGCCACAATTTTCTCCTGAGTAACTTTTGATTCTACTTTTTTTTTAACCAGGGTATCCTCCCCATATCTGCGCCATCTGAAATGTATACAGAAGTGGCGTTTTTGATTGACAGCCGAGACATTGGACGACGCCAGACGATGTTTGCCCTTGGCCCCACCCTACTGTTAGTCCATCTTCTTCCACCCAGGGGTTGTCGTTTTATCTTAATAAAATAAATAAATAAATAAATTCAAAGATAAAGATGGCACACTGCTGAGTAGATTAGAACAAAAATGTCATCGTGTCGGCCTTCGTTTTTACTTATTTCGTAATAACAAGCAAAGAAAAACACTTTAGAATCTATTCGGTCTTAACTAAAATCATCCAGTAACTTCTACCGATGTCATTTTTGTTTTGAAGTGGCTAACGCTAGAATTCCAGCAACTTAAGATGCTATAAAAACCAAAATACTGACTTGAAAACTCGAGTCATGCTCTTAAAATAGCCTTGTCAGATTGAGGCTTTCATACGAATGTTATGGCGTTCAACCCGATCTGAAATGCTTAAACTATCAAGCTTGCATCAAATTCATGAAAAGTTGTCTTCTAACATTTTTATTTGTTTCTCTTTTCAAATAAACAACGTCAGACATCATGCTGACTCAGCAAATGAAAAAGCTCGTTGTAATCGATGTCTTAAAAAGCGAATTAAGATCATTCTTTCGTTATCAAAGTTTGAAAGGAGCTCTAAGCTGCATACGGAGATCCATGTTTGCAATTAAATTCATGTTCAGGGTTCTAATACCATCTGAACTCCCGACTTTGCACGAACGGTCCAAAATATACTCGATAAGAACCCCGAAAAGTCATTCGGAATTGTATATGGTGCCACTTATCCTGTTAGTCTAGAAAACACGGTAACTATTCCCTTTCTTCTTCTTTTTTAGCTTTTTAGGAATAACAATGTGCGTCGTGGTGCAGTGGATATCGACTCGGAACGAGAAATCGGGAAGCCGAGTTCGAATTCCAGTTGAATTCGTTACATTTACTTACACACAAATACCCTTGGGAAAGGTAATAATCCGCCTCTTCCCTCTAGTTATGGGTTAAATAACAAGAGAGATTGGGTTCTATAGACTTGGCTAGCAACCAGTCTACCGCAGAAAGTAATGGCAATTTATTGCGGGATAATCTTCTACCTAGTTAGTTGTATCTCTTTCGAGACATGATCGCCCAAAGCATGTATCACGTATGTCACCTAACTGACTGACTGAATATAATAGTTGGAAACATGATTTCTACTGGGCATAAAGTGGGGGATCAGTTTTATATAGTTATGAAGTAATAAACTGATCCCCCAATAATTACTACTTAATAAGCTAATACATCTCTTCCTCCTCTAACTATGAGTCAAATAACAGGACAGATTGGGTTCTCTAGCCTTGGCTGGCAACCAGTCTACCGCAGAAAGTAATGGCAATCTACTGCGAGATAATCTTCTGCCTAGTCAGTTATGTCTTTTTCGAGACATGATCGCCCAAAGCGTGTATCACGTATGGCACTTAAATGACTGAATATTGCCGACTGAGTGTGTCGTTTCCTTGGTCCTCTGTTGACATTTGAACTTTCTCTCACACGCACATAGACCTGTCTAGTGTGTGTGTGTGTGTATGTGTGTGTGTGTGTGTGTGTGTGTGTGCAACGGCTAAGTGGTTCGGTTAAAATTAAGAAGTTTTTTTGGGTTTTTTTTTAATCGTATCACCCCGAGCAAAGCGGTAATGCTACAGATGTGCAGGGGGCTACATAAGAGTAAAAGTAGAAGAGTGTGAAGAGGAAGACGAACCAGTTAGAAAGGAGCAAGAGAAGGATGGGAATACAGGTGTGATGACAATTGCAAAGGCGGAGAGAAAGGAAAGGATATACGGGGTGGTGAAGAAAGAACTAGAGTCAAGTGGTTAATAGATGAGTATTGGCATTGCATTTAAATTCCTGGAGGTTGTAGCCGTCAGGAAAGCAAGAATATGAAAGCGAGTTCCACAGGCAGGAAGTGCGAGAGAAGAAGCTGCAGGAGTAGAATTGTCGTCTGTATTTGGTTAATCTAACTGTGAATGGGTGGGACCCAGTTGTCAATCTGGTTGCACGAGTAAACACCTGTTGCAGAGGCACCAGTGACTTAAGTTCGTTCGAGCAGAAGCCATGAAAGTATTTATAGAACAGATAAAGGGAGGCCACATCTCATCGGTGGGGAAGTGGCTGTAGTCGAGCAGCTAAGTCGGTACCTATCACATTACTGATTCTTCTTTGGAGCCTGTCGAGAACACTGAGATGAACTACAGGGGCGCCTGGCCATATATGGCAGCAGTATTCCATGCACGGACGAATGGTTGATTTGTATATATGCAGGATGGATTCAGGCGGGAAAAACATCCTGTCCCGACACAGTGACCCAACCTTCTTAGCAGTCTTTAGCCAGACTGTTTTCGCCTGTGGTAACAAGTCTCGACATTGTTGCTGTAGAATTCTATTGATGAGAGAGCAAGAAAGATAAAGTGTGTTTATGTCATTTTCTGTCTATGCAGCATTTTGCCACGCCACCTAGCAGGTGTTAAAACAAATCTACTGGCAAACAAAACTGTGCATTCTCTCAATACTAGAAACAGCGATAACAGCTTCTATGGACGACGCCCGCTTCTGGTGTAAAATTAGTTGTTTTCTTTCCTTTCGTTAAATATTTGACTGAAAACAGTTTGTGATAAGCGCGTCACTTGCTTGGGCTTGAAAAAATGGATGATAGAACAGGGTTTGGGAGAAATAACAAAAAGGCTAAACTTATTAGGAGTTACAAGAGATAGGAAGATGTGGAGAGGGGTGATCGCCTACGTCTTGAAAGGACATAGCACAATAAGAAGATAGTTTTGATAATGAGCAAAAATGAGAAAAGTAAAAAAAATACAATTAAAGAAAACGTCAACTAAATAATTTCTAAAAAGGAGAACAGATAAGATGGACGAGGGAAAAGTATGAATCCACAATTTCTCCCCCTGCTATGGGTTAATTAGTAAATCATTATCATCGCTCAGAAATAAAATAAATATTTGTTTACAAAATATTTAGATTTCTGCAATCAGTCAGTTAATACGTGATAAAAGCTTGGGCGATCATGTCTCGAAAGAGACATAATTGATTGGTAGGAATATTTTTCCCTCGGGAGGTTGCCATTATTTTCTGCGGTTGACTGGTTGCCGACCAAGGTTATAGAACCTAATCTGTTTTGCTATTTAACCCATAACTGGGGGAAGCAACGGATTAATATATTTCCTAAGGGTGTTTGCATTTAACTGGAAATTCGAACTCAGTTCTCTGATTCCGCTTTTTGATCCGATATCCACCGCACCACAACGCGCATTAAATCTAATCTAAACTTATATATAAATGGGACTTTATCTGTGTGTGTGTGTGTGTGTGTGTGTGTGTGTGTGTGTGTGTGTGTGTGTGTCCGTTACCTATAAACTCAGAAACGGCTCAACCGATTTTCTTGAAAATTTACACAGTTGTACTATAAACGTCTGCGAGTGTTCTTAGCTAGGTTTCCAGTTAAAGCAAAACCGTAGACTGAAAGAAAAATGAATGGATGTAAGTCAAATTTTGATTTCCTGGTATCGATATCAAATAAGATTTTTTCGTCGTAAACTGAATTTTGAAGGCTAAATAAGTCCTCTGAGTAAATGGTATCATGACTACAATGATACCTACTTAGAGCCAAACACGAAGCAAAAACTAAAATAAAAGTGCTGAAAAAAATACAGACATACAGGCAGATAAACAGACACACACACAAACATCTTGCCTTTTATATATATATATATATATTATCGATTTTCTGCACTATTGTAAGAACTGCAACCTTGAAACTTCTGAATATCGTTTCTTATGTCTTTGTCTATGAATGTATCAAATTGGATTAAAATCGGACCACTCCTTCTATAACCCGATTTTTTTTATTACGATTTTCGATATTTATCGGGGGTACCTCGACACAAAACCTAGCTAAGAACACTCGCAGACTCTTATAGTACAACTGTGTAAAACTTCAAGAAAATCTGTTCAGCCGTTTCGAAGTCTACAGGTAACGGACACACATACACACACACATACACACACACATACACACACAAAGTTCCATTTACAAATAAGTTTTGATATATAACTTATGTATTACTACTATTACTTCTATCTTAAGATAAGATTTTACTGTGCATAAAGTTGGGGATCATTTATCTTTTGTTTTTTAGTATTAAACCGATCCTTTCTGAATAGATAAAGTTTTTACCTATATTACTACTACTACTATTATCTTAAGATTCTGCTGTGGTTGAAGTGGGGGATCATTTTTTTTTTTTTTTTTTTGTTATTTAGTAATAAACGGATTTCTTCAGAATAGATAAATTATATTATACTACTATTACTACTATCTTAAGATTTTACTGTCCATAAATTGGGGGATCATTTTCTTTTGTTATTTAATAACAAACCGATCCCTTCAGAATAGATAAATTTTTCTATACTACTACTATTACAGCTACTATCTTGAGATTCTAATGTGCATAAAGTGGGGGATCATTTTTTTTTTTTTTTTGTTATTTAGTTTATTCTATTAAGGAAGGGCTTCCCTGTCCATTTGTATGGTCTGGGGGTTTACGTCAGTGAACACCTCCCTCTACCTAGAGTGACTTCTCTTGAACCCCTAACCACTCATACATTCCCCTCCTGACTTCTCCCTGCTAGAGAATATCTCTGACAATATAGATAAGGGTAGTTCTTCAAACATATTCGCTAGCATATTTGGGTTGGGTGATTTTAATGCCCACCATGCCAAGTGGCTGAAAAACTCTTGTCACTGATCCTGCTATCATTCATGCTACGAACTTTGCAATTACTCAATCTCTTATGCAAGTGGTGGATTTCCCCATGTGCTTTCCCGGTATTCCTACAGAACACACTTCTCTGCTGGATCTCTGCTTCACCTCTGTCTCTGTTTCCTACAAAGACTTGCGGCTTTGCTCTCTTGGAAACTTCAATCAGGTTGTTGGAGAATTTTTGTCTTTATTTTCAACTGAAATTAGTCAAAATATGACGTTAAGAACGGCTCATGATTAAACATAATAGACATTCATTGTCTCTTATATTTAACAGAATATGTTCAGAAAATTATTTGCTACCTCGATACATTATATATATATAAAGAGAGAATTATATACATATATATAGAGAGAGAGATAATTATATATATATATATATAGAGAGAGAGAGAGAGAGAGAATTATATATATATATATATATATATATATACAGAGAGAGAGAGTATTTTTTCTATAATGCAGTCAAAAGATAAAAACCTATAGAATAAAGTCTAACTTGGAAGGTTATGCATTGTTCTTGTGATTTTGATTCTAGCTAAGGTGACCTCTCTCAAATCTCCTGACCACTCAGGCATGTGTCTCCATGTTTCACTTCTAAAATTGGTTAGCTATCTTTTCTTTCTGTACTGTTCCCCTTCCTTTCCTGACTGCTGTCTGCAAGACAGTATCTCTAACAATATAGATACGGCTACTTTCTCCCATCTATTCGCTAACATATTTGGGTTCGGTGATTTTAATGTACACCATGCCAAGTGGCTGAAAAATTCTGTCACTTATCCTGCTATCATTCATGCTATGAACTTTGCAATTATTCAATCTCTTATGCAAGTGGTGGATTTCCCCATGTGCTTCCCCAGTATCCCTACAGGACACGCTTCTCTGTTAGATCTCTGCTTGACCTCAGTCTCTGACTCCTGCCAAGCCTTGAAGCCTTGCCCTCTTGGAAACTCCGATCATGCTGTCTTTTCCATTAATATTTCTCTCCACTACCACTCCCCCCAGGAACCTCTTATCAACAGATTTTCTTACTGCTACCAAAGAGCAGACTGTGATTCGTTCCGTGATATTCTATGTGAAGTCTCTGGAGGAAAAGTGTTTAGCCTCCCCATTGATGACTGGGCCTCTGAAGTCTCCTCCTGGGTGAAGGCTGTCAACGATACTTTCATCCCGGTCAAGAAGTTCCGTCTTAAACTATGTTCTTATCTTTTTGACATCTCTCCCAAACACTGCTCAGCCATCCATTCCCTCAAACTCGTCAGGTATGTTGTGTATTCCTTCCTCTGGCCTTTTTATCTTCAGTCTGCCCTGTGAGTATCAAATTTTCCACGCCTTTAACTACCTAATCCTTCAAATATGGAAACGGCTATTTTTACCATTATCCTTAACATTAATTTCCTGATTAATATCGCTTTTACCATAACCATTATGGTTACCATTAACATTACGGTTGGCATTACGCTGTTTTTACCATAAAGTTTATTTAATTTTATTCAATTTTCTAATTTAAAAATCAGTCAAATTGTGTGTATACGTATGCATGTGTTTGTGGGCAGATTAAATGGCACCCAGGCACAACCGAGACACACCCATATAAGTTACAGCTGATACTTGCAGAAAAGCAATTCCCAAGGTTTAAAGTTAATTTTAAAAATGAAAATCTTTCTTGAAGCTTTTATTTTAGTTTTAATTTCAACTTCATAGATTAAATTCAATATTTCCAGTAAGTAAAATATTTTGCTGTATTTGAAACTGAATTTAAATTGGTTGAAATTATTTTTTAAATAGCTAAAATTGACGGTAAATTTTCGTTTTAGGTCCCGAAGGCTTTTCCCCCTTCAAATTTATCCAAAATAGCATTATTTCTGTGCAAATGTATATGCTGAACTCAAATCAACAATTAGTTATTGAAGAAATTTACCTTTATTGATCTTAACGACCAGAAAAAAAATCGAACTTCATCTCGCACTTTTTGTCTCCCGTAACTCTCATGAAGCCATGTAATTAACTGAGAATGACTTTCGGCGTAGGCACAAATTTCGGCCTATTTACTTCCTTTACTGAAATTTCCGCCTATTTTCTTCCTGTAATGAAAGTAATACAAGTAAAAAAAAATCGCGTATTACTTTCATTACAGGAAGTAAATAGGCCGAAAACAGGCCGAAAGTTGTTATCCTACGCCGAAAGTCATTCAGCAGTTAATTACAGTTAATTACATGACTGAGTTAGAGTTACGGGAGACAAAACGAGCGAGAAGTAGTTCGATCTTTTTCCAGATTTTATGATCAATAAAGGTAGGTTTCTTCAATAACTAATTGTTGATTTGAGTTCAGTATATACATTTGCACAAAAATAATCCTATTTTGGATAAATCTGAAGGGGGAAAAGCCTTCGAGAAAATTTGCCAAATTGACTATCATGGCAAATCTGTCAACACCAAAATAATTCTTTTAATTCTCAAATATTTTTAATATTTGAAAAATAAAATATGCTTTTCTGAAAGTTTATTTAAGGAAGATCAACTGATTTAAAAATTCAATCAATCTAAATTAAAGCAAATTACTTTTAGTTTAAAATCTTGCAGAAGAGCATTTTTAACACAGAGTTGAGTGCTTTTATGGAGTGTTAACACATTAATTTATTACCTGATGTTTGCTATTTTTAAGGAAAGGGCATATAACTGAAAAATTACTTGACGAATACGATGTGAACACCATTTTTATATAATTGTTTAATGAACCAATAATCTTAAAAATCTCAGAAAATATTCTAATAAATCTAATATTTCATTGAATTTTAGATACGTTAGCTTTAAAGTCTTACTTATGAATGCACGATGAACTTAGATCACTGGTGCCCCCTATGTACGAAATTGCACGAGATACTAGATTAGCAACTAGGTCCCACCCTCTTACAGTCAAACCGATAAGATGTAACCGCAATTTCTACTCCAACGGCTTTTTTTCTCGCACTTCCCGCCTGTGGAATTCCCTTCCACATGATTGCTTCCCCGACAGCTACAATCTCCAGGAGTTTAAATGTAAGGTCAACAGACACCTCCTAACACACTAACTCGCATCCATTCTCTCAAACACTCTTCCCATATGCCCAAACCTCAGCCTCGGTATCCTTACCCGTCTATCACTCTCCTTCTGACATTTGCTTGGGGTGAAATGATTAAAAAAAAAAGTTAGCACCTTTATTTCTTGATAATGTCATATCAGGGCATCCGTATTTACAAAAATTGCCAAGTTTATACAAACACACAAAATTTTTCAAAGTTTATTTTTAAACATTAGGAGCGGCTGAATTGTAGTTAGATTTGCTATTTATGATTAGGAAATGTGATTTTTACTTAATAATAATATCACCTAACCGCTACAAATTAATACAGAACTTTAAAAGATTTAAAACTTTAAAATTAAAATATTTTAAAAATGAAAAGAATCCTTGAAAAAATTAATTATTTATTGAAAACATTTAAAGATTTAAAACTTTATAATTAAAATATTTCAAAAAATGAAAAGAATCCTTGAAACAATTAAATATTTACTGAAAACATTTAAAGATTTAAAACTCTATAATTAAAACATTTAAAAATGAAAAGAATCCTTAAAAAAATTAATTATTTATTAAAGACACTTAAAGATTTAAAACTTCATAATTAAAACATTTAAAAATGAAAAGAATCCTTGAAAAAATTAATTGTTTATTGAAAACATT
This sequence comes from Ascarosepion bandense, assembly GCA_037127315.1. Lineage (NCBI taxonomy): Eukaryota > Metazoa > Mollusca > Cephalopoda > Sepiida > Sepiidae > Ascarosepion > Ascarosepion bandense. Next base: position 656,626 of record JBBBDQ010000837.1, read on the forward strand.
TATAGTTATAAAACTTTATAAATAAAACATTTTAAAAATGAAAACAACCCTTGAAAACATTAATTATTTATTGAAAACATTTAAAGATTTAAAACTTCATAATTAAAACATGTTAAAAATAAAAAAGAATCCTTGAAAAAATTAATTATTTATCGAAAACATTTTCTGAAGACAATATTGTCCATAATATATTTTATTTATCAAAACAATTAAACGTTTTTTAATTAAATGATGCCTTACTTTTGATGCATTTTATGTTTTATGTTTTATGATTCAGGGCAGATTTTGGTAACTTGGGTCTTGTTTGACAAAAACAAATTAATGATTTTCATTCTTCAATGGCCTGTCCTGATAACTAATATAAGCATTACAACTATATAACATTATAACTATTATAACAACTATATAACTATTATTACACACATAATATATATATATACTATTAAGATAGTATATTATTAAGATAATAATTATATTATTAAGATAGTATATTAGTATATTATTATTAATATTATATTATTATTAATTATATTATTATTAATAATTATATTATTAAGATAGTATATTAGTATATTATTAAGATATTATAATATAATATATATATACTATATAACTATTATTATAACTATATAAGCATTATAACTATATAAGCATTATAACTATATAAGCATTATAACTATTATAAGCATTATAACTATATAAGCATTATAACTATATAAGCATTATAACTATATAAGCATTATAACTATTATAAGCATTATAACTATATAAGCATTATAACTATATAAGCATTATAACTATATAAGCATTATAACTATTATAAGCATTATAACTATATAAGCATTATAACTATTATAAGCATTATAACTATATAAGCATTATAACTATTATAAGCATTATAACTATATAAGCATTATAACTATTATAAGCTCTACAAAATATAAATTTCTCGAAATTTCATAAGATTAAATAAAAATAGATTACAAGATTTTAAAATATTTTTTACCAAGAATTTTTTTTTAAATGTATCAAATATAATTTAATTTATTTGCGAATGATTCCTGACAGTTTTATGAAAATCCGACAATTATCCAATTTTTGCAAGAATTTCCAAATCAGTGTGATTTTTTTTTTTTACTGCAAATAGACGCTAAAATTTTACATACTAATTTATAAGATAAATACTTTAAGCAAAATTTTGAAACTTATAAAAAGAATTAAAAAATATAATTTAATAATAAAAAAACTTTGGTCTTTCCTCTTTGGCAATAAAACTTTGTTAAGGGATGAGCCTCTTCACCTGTTCAATAGACACACTCCACCCACGTCTATTGAACAGGTGAAAAGGCTCATCCCTTATTCCCTGTTTAGGATGTGGTTTCCGGCTTTCTCTTTTCCAATCTTTTCACTATTACGTAGCCCCCTGCGCATCAGCGGCTGTACCGCCTTGCTCGGGGTGATATGATTAAAACAAAAATAAATAAATAAAATTTGGGACATTTTTTCCTTCGTACCCGCTCATTTTTCAGCGAATTTTTGGAGGTATCTACGTTACACCTACTTAACACCTTCGCGAATAGTAAGTGAAAAACAGACAACATGTGACAGACAGCGAATCGCCACTTCTTTCATAATATAGATTAAATTGTCTTATTGCGGAAATTAAGTATTCTGTTTTTTTTGTGGGGGGATTGAAGCGGTGGGGGGGGGGGTCATCAGTGAATTTAATATCTTGTTTGGGAGCATTTCGTACGTTTCTTTCCCACGTCGAGAAGCAAAGAGACTTTCCCAACCATAACAAAAATATCAAATTACAAAGTTGGATTTTAACTTAAAGTTCAAACTTATAATTGTCTTTTAATTGGTCGGGGTTAACCTGCTAAAGTCGTTAAATCATTGAGAAAGTCGAATGAAATAATCTCAGAATTGTATATGGCGTTAAGCCTTTTTCAATTTCATCCTTGTTTTCTAAGACTGAAACAGCGTCCGCGTTTTCCCTCCGCCCCTGGGGCCGATGTACAGATGATTACGGTGTTGCAGTAGGGAGCTGGTTAATGTTTCTTTGAATCGGCCTTGTGTCATACTTAACCGAACTCCCTCCAGCTTACGAGTTTTATCCAGAATTAACATCATCGGAATAATCAGGTTTTCATCATTATCAGAAGTTTGGTTGTCAGCAGGTTGGATCATGTGGAATTGTACGGAATAGTGTAAGAATAAAATACTCATTTTGCATTTTAAAATAGAAATTTATTAAAAGGAAAGACTAACACAAGTTGTAGAAGTTAATGTTCAATTAGAAACATTATTAAGAAGTTAAGGGTAGAGTTCGTGTTCAATGACAAGGTTGTGAGTATCAAGATTTGTAGAAAATGTTCGAAGTAGTAATTGTTGAAAGAGTACGTCCGTATGTATGTATCTCAGTAGGAATGTCTTTGGATAGAGAGGAAGAAGTAGAAATAACCAGTACATGAGAAATAAGGAGAAAGAGAACAAGGTGCGACCTGACCTTATCTCCGGGTCGATTTGAAGTTGAAGTTACATTTTAGTTGTTTCGTTCCGTGGCTCCCATCTGACTGTTGTCCGGTCACGGAATGTCCTTAAATAATTAAATCTGGTCATGTGAATGTTTTCATCGATATCAGAAGTTTGGTTGTCAGCAGGTTGGAATATGTGGAATTGTGTGGAATAGTGTAAGAATAAAATACTCATTTTGAAATTTAAAAAAGAAATTTATTAAAAAGGAAAGAATAACATATGTTGTAGAAGTTAATGTGCAATTAGAAACATTATCAAGAAGTTAAGGGTAGAGTTCGTATTCAATGATAAAGTTATGGGTATCAAGAGTTGAAGAAATTGTTTGTAGTAGTAATTGTTAAAAGAGCTAAGAAGAAAGAGAACAAGGTGCGACCTGACCTTATATCCGAGTCGATTTAAAGTTGAAGTTACATTTTAGTTGTTTCGTCTCGCGGCTCCCATCTGACTCTGACTGACGCTGATCGGGGTACTTTTATTGTCATTAGATTTTCGCACTGACACGCGAAGTCCTCAAGTCTTGCAAGTCGCTTTCATTGGTCAAAAATCAATTTAACACCTACTTGCGAAATCTGGTTTCGACTTTTTCTTTAAGCACATGGTCAATCCTTTTTCTATTTGGGAAAAAACCAGGATTTTACACGTCATTATGAATTTTTGTAAAAGTAAAGAAGAGGGTTGATTTTAATTCTTAATTTCTTATCCCTACAAAGGGTCTATGCCGACGATATAGGTATCCCTACTTCCCTAATCGGACTACAAAGGAACCTCAACAAAAAATCGAGACATAAAACAAAGGATAAAACTTCTGAAAGCTTAGACAATGGTCTGATATTGGAATGGGATCAGTATATTTTTTATTTTTTCACTCGAAGTGAGCTGAGCCGGCTCCAATGGAGTTAACCGCATCGCGCATCAAGGCCATCCACCCTCGTCAGCAGACTCGGCGATCGCGGTTCCAGAGTTGGACACCAAAAACGCGAGGGCCGGACACGAGCTCCATGTCTGCTTTGTAGTCTTAAGTTGACCACCTCAGCGCTTCCCCCAGCCAGTGGGTGCGTTGGACGCCACCAGTTTACGGACGAATTCATTACCAGGTCGGCGCAGCATGTGGTCAAACCACCGGAGTCTCCTTTTAAGCAGTGTTTCTTCCAGGCCAAGGATGTGGCAACTAGCGCGGATAGCCGAGTTGGGGATCTGGTCGGAGAGAGGAAAGCGCAGGATACGCCGAAGGCAGTAGTGATCGAAGACCTCAAGACCCTCTCTGCGCAGTGGCCAGGTCTCACATCCATAGAGAAGAATTGTTCTGACTATGGCCTTGTAAATTCGCAACTTCGTGGATCGTCTTATCTCCTGGCAAGATTAAAGTCATTTTTGAAGACGGACAAAGGCAGCTAACTGTAATTGGGACACCAATGGGATCAGTGATGACATAAAAACTGAATCTATCATAAAAAAAAAAATCAGGATGTGGAATTAGTAAATACTAAACACTTTAAATACCGTAGTATATGAATTGGTCATCTCAAATTTAGTACAAGCGATTCCTCTTCTATGAGCCATGTTCCTTCATGACGTAGGTGATCACGGCCCTTCACGTCTCCCTGTCCCTGGTGGCTCTTAGCACGATTGCTCTTGTTACCGCACCCAAACCCGGCTCTGTTATCCACTTGCTCAGGCTCGTCACCCGATGCTTTCCCTTGTCTCTCTTTCCCTCTATTAGACCTGTGAGTATCCGATTCTCCTAGTCCTCCTTCCTCATTGCGTGTCCCAGGAACTTCAGCTGTCTCTTCCTGGTGCTTGGTATTAATTTCCTTTTGTTTCCATCATTTCCAAGACCTCATCATTGCTCACATGCTCGATCCATGATATTTTCAGTATGCTTCTGTAGAACGACATTTCAGTTGCTTCAAGTTTTTCCTTCATTTTTGATGGTATTGTCTATCATTCACTGCCATATTAAAGGACTGACATCACATAGCAATCCAGTACTCTCTTCTTTGTTTCTAGCTAAATTTTCCTGTTTCTTAATACTTTACTCAGCTTATGTAATGCATCCTTGTGCTTTTGGATCTCAGGAATATAAATGTATAGAAACTGCTGTGACCACAAAGTGAGGGGTCAGTTTATATATTGATTGTAATATGGAACTGATCACCCACTTTATATCCAGTATGCTTCTGTAGAACCACATTTCAGTTGCTCTGAATACTCTACTCAACTTGTGGAATGCGTTCTTCGCTATGCCAATTCGCCTTCGAACTTTCCGTCTTCTGTTAGAACACTTCCCAGGTACATAAATTTTGTACCTGCTTGATTTTAGTATCCGCCACTTGTAATTGGCATTTTGGGTTCCTCTGTTTGCTGATGACTATGCATTCGGTTTCCTTGTAGTTAATTTGTAGTCCTTTCTTTCGACTTTCTTCAGCTACCTTCTGTAGGAGGTTTTGCAGTTTCCTTTCCGGGTCTGATACCAGCACTGTATCATCTGCGTATCTTATGTTGTTCAGATTGTGACCGTCGATGATGAGTCCAGGCATCATTTTTAGGGTTCTCAATATAATCACACTGTAAATTTGAATAGATCCGGTGAAAAGACACATCCTTGTCTTATGCATCTTTCTATATTTGCATATCTGCTGAAATCGTATGCATTCGGTTTGCTGCCAGTAGAGGTTCTTGATTACTCTAATGCCTTTCCCAAATATGTCGTGGTTGCTGAGCATTTCTATCAATTCTTTCTGGTGTACTTTTTTGAATGCCTTTCAGAAAATAAAGAAACGGAATACACTATTTACATTGTTCTGACAATTGTCCTCAAATTTGTTGTACGTTCACCTGAAGAAGATCGGAGTGTAAAACGACCAAAACGTCGTGTATAGGACAATAAAGATGAAGGCAAAAGTCCGAACAATGTAAATAGTGTAAATAATTACAATACCTCATCTCAGAAATATAGACAGATATTGAAGGTGAATATGGCAACAAAGATGAGGACAACAGTCCAAACAATGTAAATAGTGTAAATAATTACAATACCTCATCTCAGAAATATAGACAGATATTGAAGGTGAATATGGCAACAAATATGAGGACAACAGTCTGAACAATGTAAATAGTGTAAATAATTACAATACCTCATCTCAGAAATATAGACAGATATTGAAGGTGAATATGGCAACAAAGATGAGGACAACAGTCCAAACAATATAAATAGTGTAAATAATTACAATACCTCATCTCAGAAATATAGACAGATATTGAAGGTGAATATGGCAACAAAGATGAGGACAACAGTCCGAACAATGTAAATAGTGTAAATAATTACAATACCTCATCTAATAAATATAGACAGATATTGAAGGTGAATATGGCAACAAAGATGAGGACAACAGTCCAAACAATGTAAATAGTGTAAATAATTACAATACCTCATCTCAGAAATATAGACAGATATTGAAGGTGAATATGGCAACAAATATGAGGACAACAGTCTGAACAATGTAAATAGTGTAAATAATTACAATACCTCATCTCATAAATATAGACAGATATTGAAGGTGAATATGGCAACAAAGATGAGGACAACAGTCTGAACAATGTAAATAGTGTAAATAATTACAATACCTCATCTCATAAATATAGACAGATATTGAAGGTGAATATGGCAACAAAGATGAGGACAACAGTCTGAACAATGTAAATAGTGTAAATAATTACAATACCTCATCTCATAAATATAGACAGATATTGAAGGTGAATATGGCAACAAAGATGAGGACAACAGTCTGAACAATGTAAATAGTGTAAATAATTACAATACCTCATCTCATAAATATAGACAGATATAGAAGGTGAATATGGCAACAAAGATGAGGACAACAGTCTGAACAATGTAAATAGTGTAAATAATTACAATACCTCATCTCAGAAATATAGACAGATATTGAAGGTGAATATGGCAAAAAAGATGAGGACAACAGTCTGAACAATGTAAATAGTGTAAATAATTACAATACCTCATCTCAGAAATATAGACAGATATTGAAGGTGAATATGGCAACAAATATGAGGACAACAGTCTGAACAATGTAAATAGTGTAAATAATTACAATACCTCATCTCAGAAATATAGACAAATATTGAAGGTGAATATGGCAACAAAGATGAGGACAACAGTCCAAACAATGTAAATAGTGTAAATAATTACAATACCTCATCTCAGAAATAGAGACAGATATTGAAGGTGAATATGGCAACAAAGATGAGGACAACAGTCCGAACAATGTAAATAGTGTAAATAATTACAATACCTCATCTCAGAAATATAGACAGATATTGAAGGTGAATATGGCAACAAAGATGAGGACAACAGCCTGAACAATGTAAATAGTAAATAACACAATACCTCATCTCAGAAATATAGACAACATTGAAGGTGAAGACAAAGTAACAAAGATGAGGACAACAGTCCAAACAATGTAAATAGTAAGAATATAATAATCATCTCATAGAAATAGAGACAGATATTGAAGGTGAATATGGTAACAAAGATGAGGACAACAGTCCAACAATGTAAATAGTGTAAATAATTACAATACTCTATTTCAGAAATATAGACAGATATTAAAGGTGAATATGGCAATGAAGATGAGAACAACAGTCCAAACAATGTAAATAGTGTAAATAATTACAATACCTCATCTATGAAATATAGACAGATATTGAAGGTGAATATGGCAACAAAGATGAGGACAACAGTCCGAACAATGTAAATAGTGTAAATAATTACAATACCTCATCTAAGAAATATAGACAGATATTGAAGGTGAATATGGCAACAAAGATGAGGACAACAGTCCGAACAATGTAAATAGTGTAGTAATTACAATACCTCATCTCAGAAATATAGACAGATATTGAAGGTGAATATGGCAACAAAGATGAGGACAACAGTCCAAACAATGTAAATAGTGTAAATAATTACAATACCTCATCCATAAATATAGACAGATATTGAAGGTGAATATGGCAACAAAGATGAGGACAACAGTCCGAACAATGTAATAGTGTAAATAATTACAATACCTCATCTAAGAAATATAGACAGATATTGAAGGTGAATATGGCAACAAAGATGAGGACAACAGTCCGAACAATGTAAATAGTGTAAATAATTACAATACCTCATCTCAGAAATATAGACAGATATTGAAGGTGAATATGGCAACAAAGATGAGGACAACAGTCTGAACAATGTAAATAGTGTAAATAATTAAAATACCTCATCTATGAAATATAGACAGATATTGAAGGTGAATATGGCAACAAAGATGAGGACAACAGTCCCAACAATGTAAATAGTGTAAATAATTACAATACCTCATCTCAGAAATATAGACAGATATTGAAGGTGAATATGGCAACAAAGATGAGGACAACAGTCTGAACAATGTAAATAGTGTAAATAATTACAATACCTCATCTCAGAAATATAGACAAATATTGAAGGTGAATATGGCAACAAAGATGAGGACAACAGTCCGAACAATGTAAATAGTGTAAATAATTACAATACCTCATCTCAGAAATATAGACAGATATTGAAGGTGAATATGGCAACAAAGATGAGGACAACAGTCCGAACAATGTAAATAGTGTAAATAATTACAATACCTCATCTCAGAAATATAGACAGATATTGAAGGTGAATATGGCAACAAAGATGAGGACAACAGTCCAAACAATGTAAATAGTGTAAATAATTACAATACCTCATCTCAGAAATATAGACAGATATTGAAGGTGAATATGGCAACAAAGATGAGGACAACAGTCCGAACAATGTAAATAAAGTGTAAATAATTACAATACCTCATCTCAGAAATATAGACAGATATTGAAGGTGAATATGGCAACAAAGATGAGGACAACAGTCTGAACAATGTAAATAGTGTAAATAATTACAATACCTCATCTATGAAATATAGACAGATATTGAAGGTGAATATGGCAACAAAAGATGAGGACAACAGTCCGAACAATGTAAATAGTGTAAATAATTACAATACCTCATCTCAGAAATATAGACAGATATTGAAGGTGAATATGGCAACAAAGATGAGGACAACAGTCCGAACAATGTAAATAGTGTAATAATTACAATACCTCATCTCAGAAATATAGACAGATATTGAAGGTGAATATGGCAACAAAGATGAGGACAACAGTCTGAACAATGTAAATAGTGTAAATAATTACAATACCTCATCTATGAAATATAGACAGATATTGAAGGTGAATATGGCAACAAAGATGAGGACAACAGTCCGAACAATGTAAATAGTGTAAATAATTACAATACCTCATCTAAGAAATATAGACAGATATTGAAGGTGAATATGGCAACAAAGATGAGGACAACAGTCCGAACAATGTAAATAGTGTAAATAATTACAATACCTCATCTCAGAAATATAGACAGATATTGAAGGTGAATATGGCAACAAAGATGAGGACAACAGTCTGAACAATGTAAATAGTGTAAATAATTACAATACCTCATCTATGAAATATAGACAGATATTGAAGGTGAATATGGCAACAAAGATGAGGACAACAGTCCGAACAATGTAAATAGTGTAAATAATTACAATACCTCATCTCATAAATATAGACAGATATTGAAGGTGAATATGGCAACAAAGATGAGGACAACAGTCCGAATAATGTAAATAGTGTAAATAATTACAATACCTCATCTCAGAAATATAGACAGATATTGAAGGTGAATATGGCAACAAAGATGAGGACAACAGTCTGAACAATGTAAATAGTGTAAATAATTACAATACCTCATCTCAGAAATATAGACAAATATTGAAGGTGAATATGGCAACAAAGATGAGGACAACAGTCCGAACAATGTAAATAGTGTAAATAATTACAATACCTCATCTCAGAAATATAGACAGATATTGAAGGTGAATATGGCAACAAAGATGAGGACAACAGTCTGAACAATGTAAATAGTGTAAATAATTACAATACCTCATCTATGAAATATAGACAGATATTGAAGGTGAATATGGCAACAAAGATGAGGACAACAGTCCTAACAATGTAAATAGTGTAAATAATTACAATACCTCATCTAAGAAATATAGAGACAGATATTGAAGGTGAATATGGCAACAAAGATGAGGACAACAGTCCGAACAATATAAATAGTGTAAATAATTACAATACCTTCATCTCAGAAATATAGACAGATATTGAAGGTGAATATGGCAACAAAGATGAGGACAACAGTCCAAACAATGTAAATAGTGTAAATAATTACAATACCTCATCTATGAAATATAGACAGATATTGAAGGTGAATATGGCAACAAAGATGAGGACAAATAGTCCGAACAATGTAAATAGTGTAAATAATTACAATACCTCATCTCAGAAATATAGACAGATATTGAAGGTGAATATGGCAACAAAGATGAGGACAACAGTCCGAACAATGTAAATAGTGTAAATAATTACAATACCTCATCTAAGAAATATAGACAGATATTGAAGGTGAATATGGCAACAAAGATGAGGACAACAGTCCGAACAATGTAAATAGTGTAAATAATTACAATACCTCATCTCAGAAATATAGACAGATATTGAAGGTGAATATGGCAACAAAGATGAGGACAACAGTCCAAACAATGTAAATAGTGTAAATAATTACAATACCTCATCTATGAAATATAGACAGATATTGAAGGTGAAATATGGCAACAAAGATGAGGACAACAGTCCTAACAATGTAAATAGTGTAAATAATTACAATACCTCATCTAAGAAATATAGACAGATATTGAAGGTGAATATGGCAACAAAGATGAGGACAACAGTCCGAACAATGTAAATAGTGTAAATAATTACAATACCTCATCTCAGAAATATAGACAGATATTGAAGGTGAATATGGCAACAAAGATGAGGACAACAGTCTGAACAATGTAAATAGTGTAAATAATTACAATACCTCATCTATGAAATATAGACAGATATTGAAGGTGAATATAAGTAACAAAGATGAGGACAACAGTCCGAACAATGTAAATAGTGTAAATAATTACAATACCTCATCTAAGAAATATAGACAGATATTGAAGGTGAATATGGCAACAAAGATGAGGACAACAGTCCGAACAATGTAAATAGTGTAAATAATTACAATACCTCATCTCAGAAATATAGACAGATATTGAAGGTGAATATGGCAACAAAGATGAGGACAACAGTCTGAACAACTGTAAATAGTGTAAATAATTACAATACCTCATCTCAGAAATATAGACAAATATTGAAGGTGAATATGGCAACAAAGATGAGGACAACAGTCCCAAATTAAATGCAAATATAAACAACTTCATTAAAATAATCATCCAAACATAGACAGATATTGAAGGTGAATATGGCAACAAAGATGAGGACAACAGTCTGAACAATGTAAATAGTGTAAATAATTACAATACCTCATCTATGAAATATAGACAGATATTGAAGGTGAATATGGCAACAAAGATGAGGACAACAGTCCGAACAATGTAAATAGTGTAAATAATTACAATACCTCATCTAAGAAATATAGACAGATATTGAAGGTGAATATGGCAACAAAGATGAGGACAACAGTCCGAACAATATAAATAGTGTAAATAATTACAATACCTCATCTCAGAAATATAGACAGATATTGAAGGTGAATATGGCAACAAAGATGAGGACAACAGTCCAAACAATGTAAATAGTGTAAATAATTACAATACCTCATCTATGAAATATAGACAGATATTGAAGGTGAATATGGCAACAAAGATGAGGACAACAGTCCAAACAATGTAAATAGTGTAAATAATACAATACCTCATCTCACAAATATAGACAGATATTGAAGGTGAATATGGCAACAAAGATGAGGACAACAGTCCGAACAATGTAAATAGTGTAAATAATTACAATACCTCATCTCATAAATATAGACAGATATTGAAGGTGAATATGGCAACAAAGATGAGGACAACAGTCCAAACAATGTAAATAGTGTAAATAATTACAATACCTCATCTCATAAAATATAGACAGATATTGAAGGTGAATATGGCAACAAAGTTGAGGACAACAGTCCGAACAATGTAAATAGTGTAAATAATTACAATACCTCATCTCACAAATATAGACAGATATTGAAGGTAAATATGGCAACAAAGATGAGGACAACAGTCCGAACAATGTAAATAGTGTAAATAATTACAATACCTCATCTCATAAATATAGACAGATATTGAAGGTGAATATGGCAACAAAGATGAGGACAACAGTCCGAACAATGTAAATAGTGTAAATAATTACAATACCTCATCTATGAAATATAGACAGATATTGAAGGTGAATATGGCAACAAAGATGAGGACAACAGTCCAAACAATGTAAATAGTGTAAATAATTACAATACCTCATCTCACAAATATAGACAGATATTGAAGGTGAATATGCCAACAAAGATGAGGACAACAGTCCGAACAATGTAAATAGTGTAAATAATTACAATACCTCATCTCACAAATATAGACAGATATTGAAGGTGAATATGGCAACAAAGATGAGGACAACAGTCCGAACAATGTAAATAGTGTAAATAATTACAATACCTCATCTCACAAATATAGACAGATATTGAAGGTGAATATGGCAACAAAGATGAGGACAACAGTCCAAACAATGTAAATAGTGTAAATAATTACAATACCTCATCTCAGAAATATAGACAGATATTGAAGGTGAATATGGCAACAAAGATGAGGACAACAGTCCGAACAATGTAAATAGTGTAAATAATTACAATACCTCATCTCACAAATATAGACAGATATTGAAGGTGAATATGGCAACAAAGATGAGGACAACAGTCCGAACAATGTAAATAGTGTAAATAATTACAATACCTCATCTCACAAATATAGACAGATATTGAAGGTGAATATGGCAACAAAGATGAGGACAACAGTCCAAACAATGTAAATAGTGTAAATAATTACAATACCTCATCTCAGAAATAGAGACAGATATTGAAGGTGAATATGGCAACAAAGATGAGGATAACAGTCCAAACAATGTAAATAGTGTAAATAATTACAATACCTCATCTCAGAAATATAGACAGATATTGAAGGTGAATATGGCAACAAAGATGAGGACAACAGTCCGAACACTATAAATAGTGTAAATAATTACAATACCTCATCTCAGAAATATAGACAGATATTGAATGTGGATATAGCAACAAAGATGAGGACAACAATCTGAACAATATAGTGTAAATAATTACAATACCTCATCTCATAAATATAGACAGATATTACGCATCTTTCTATCTTTGCATATCTGCTGAAATCCTATGCAGTCGGTTTGCTGCCAGTAGAGGTTCTTGATTACTCTAATGCCTTTCCCAAATATGTCGTGGTTGCTGAGCATTTCTATCAATTCTTTCTGGTGTATTTTTGGAATGCCTTTCAGAAAATAAAGAAACTGAATACACTATTTACATTGTTCTGACAATTGTCCTCAAATTTGTTGCACGCTCCGGCCTTCTTCAGGATTTGTCTATATTTAAGAGATGAAGTATTGTAACTATTTACATTATTTACATTGTTCGGACTGTTCTCCTCATCTTTATTGCAATGTTCCTGACGTTTCGACTTTTGTACGATCCGGTCTTTTTCAGGGTATGTCTATATTTATGAGATATAGTATTTAAACTATTTACACTATTTACATTTTATATGGACAGTTGTCCTTATCTTTCTTGCCATGTTCACGGCGTATCCACCGTTGTATGCTAAGGACTTCTTCAGGATCTCTTTATTTTTAACATTAGGTATTGTGACTATTTACAGTATTTACAATGTTCGGACTGTTGTCCACATCTTTATTGTCATATCCACGATGTTTCGAACATTGTACGCTCCGGCCTTCTTCAGAATCTTTCTGTATTTCTGTGATAGGTATTGTAATTATTTACACTATTTACCTTGTTGTCTTCATCTTTATTATCATATTCACAATGTTTCGAACATTGTACGTTCCTACCTTCTTCCGGGTCTGTCTATATTTCTGAGATGAAGTATTATAACTATTTACATTGTTCGGACTGATGAAAAAACCTGAAGCGTTCAGCTAAAGAGAGATAACTGATGCTGAGAAGTCTGGAAAAGGCATAACTCATGGAACCAGAACAATCTATAACGGTGAACTAAGTAAAGTTCGAAATTTTAATCACCTGAAGAAGATCGGAGAGTAAAACGACCGAAACGTCGTGTATAGGACAATAAAGATGAAGACAAAAGTCCGAACAATGTAAATAGTGTAAATAATTACAATACCTCATTTCAGAAATATAGACAGATATTAAAGGTGAATATGGCAATGAAGATGAGAACAACAGTCCAAACAATGTAAATAGTGTAAATAATTACAATACCTCATCTCATAAATATAGACAGATATTGAAGGTGAATATGGCAACAAAGATGAGGACAAAAGTTCGAACAATGTAAATTGTGTAAATAATTACAATACCTCATCTCACAAATATAGACAGATATTGAAGGTGAATATGGCAACAAATATGAGGACAACAGTCCGAACAATCGCTATCTCAGATCAATTAAAATCTCTTTCGGATTCTACAAATAAGTGTCCTTTTTGTTTTTGTTTTCTTAAAAAAAGACCTTGTCGTTGCTCATGTATTTAGTCTATGGTATTCTCAGCATCTTTCTGTAGAATATATTTCTATTGCCTCCAATGTCTTCTTCATCAGTGATGCAATAGACCAGCTCGTCATAATGAAAATATAGTTTGTCTCGTACTCTAGACTCAGAAAATACCATTAACTCAAACTGCCAAGCCAAGATATGATTCACTACCAGTGTAAACCAAACCAAATCTATTAAATTTATAAAAAACGTATATGCATTTCTTCATTGCCACGGCCTTGCAATTTTAAAAAAATACTAGTGTTTATGAGATGTCGTTCAAATTACATCTTCTAGAGTTCATCCAAAATATTATCTCTTTTTGAAAAATCATAAAACTTGAGTTTATCCAGTAAATCAGTTAATTTATCGGCTCAGAGCGAGAAACCGGGTAGCCGAGTTCGAATTCCAGCTAAATCCATTGCATTCACTTACGCACAAATACCCTTGGGAAAGGTATTAATCCGTCTCTTCCCTCCAGTTATGGGTTAAATAGCAGGACAGATTGGGTTCTATAGCCTTGGCTGGTAACCAGCCTACCACAGAAAGCAATGGCAACCTACTGCGTGATAATCTTCTACCCAGTCAGTCATATCTCTTTCGAGACATGATCGCCCAAGCGTATTTCACGTATGGCACTGAACTGACTGACCATACGTGATACACGCTTAGACACTCATGTCTCTTTTGATCCATGACTGGCTAGGCAGAAGGTTTCCTCTCAATAAGTTGCCATTTCTTCCTGCGGTAGATAAGTTGCCAACCGAGTCTATAAAATTCAATCTGTCCTGCTCCCAACCTATAGCTGGAGGGAGAAAAGATGGATTATTACCTATAAACGGCTGGACGATCATGTCTCAAAAGAGACATGACTGATTGGGCAGATCATTTTCCTAGTCATAGGTTGTCAATTCTTTTTGCGGTGGACTGTTTGCAAACCAAGGCTATTGAACTAAATTTGTCCTGCTATTTATCCCATAGATGGAAGGAGAAAATATGGATTCATGCCTTTCTTGAGAGTATTTGTGCGTAAGTGAATGCAATGAATTCAACAATATCCACTGCACCACAACGTAAATCTGGTTGTCTTTCTTCACTGCCCTGCAATTTTAAATTACGACAGTGTTTATTAAATGCAGTTTAAATTACATCTCCCAGCATTTATAAAAATATTTTCACTTTTCGAAAATGCATAATTTAAACAACCTAAGGTACGCAGTTGACACAGTGCTGATAGCAGACACAGAAAGGAAACTACAAGACCCCCTACAGAAGGTAGCTGAAGAGAGTGACAAGAGAGTGACAAGAAAGGACTACAAATAAACTGCAAGAAAACCGAATGTATGGTCATCAGTTAAAAATAAAAAAGCAGCCCAATACGCAAAATACAGGTCGGAGATACTAAAATCAAGCAGGTACAAAATTTAAATACCTGGTAAATGTTATAACAGAAGACGGAAAGTGCGACACAGAGATCCGAAGGCGAATTGGCATGGCGAAGAATGCTTTCCAGAAGTTGAGTAAAGTATTAAAAAACAGCACAATTTCGCTAGAAACTAGGAAGAGAGTACTGGATTGCTATGTGATGTCAGTTCTTCAATACGGCAGATGAAGGAAAGACTTGAAGCAACTTAAATGTGGTTCTACAGAAAGATGCTGGATATATAGTGGGGAATCAATTCCATATTACAATCAATATATAAACTGAACCCTCACTTTGTGGACGCAGCAGTTTCTATACATTTATATTCTTGAGATCCTAAAGCACAAGGATGCATTCCAGAAGCTGATTAAAGTATTAAGAAAGAGGACAATTTCGCTAGAAACAAGGAAGACATTACTGGATTGTTACGTGCTGTCCGTCCTTTAATATGGCAGTGAATACTGGACAATATCATCAAAGATAAAGGAAAAACTTGAAGCAACCGAAATGTGGTTCTACAGAAGGATGCTGCGAATATCATGGATCGAGCATGTGAGCAATAATGAGGCCCTAGAAATGATGGAAACAAAAAGGAAATTAATACTGAGCATCGGGAAGAGAGAGCTGAAGCTCCTGGGACATGCAATGAGGAAAGAGGGCTTGGAGAACCTGAGACTAACAGGCCAGATAGAAAGAAAAAAGACAGGGGAAAGCAAAGGATAACATATTTGAAGAACCTCATCAGACGGATGATGGAACGAGGGTTGCATGGTGGAACAGGAGAAGGCGTGCTAAGAGCCACCAAGGATAGGGAGACGTGGAAAGCCATGATCGCCTACGTCCTGAAAGAAGAAGAAGAAGGATAGAACTTGAGATATATACAAATTGGAAACTTAATTGTGACAGTTTTAGTGCAGCATAATCTGAGTAAGGTTTATGCCCATGTTACAAATAATATTTATAAACAAGAATTATCTACAGAAGGAAGCTGAGAATGCCATATTCGCGTGCAGGTCTTATCGATGACTATCTTTTTCCAGCGTAGAACACAGGCTCTACAGAATTGCAAACTTTCGCACATGGATAAAAACACTTGGCGCCTCTCTACAAATGGAATATATCAGATTACAAGACTGGATTTTAACTAAGTTCAAACATAATTGTCAATTAAATGGTCACATTAAGCTGCAATAGTTAAATCGTTAAGCAAGTCGAAATATACGTTCTGAAAATTGGATATAACGTTAAGCCTTCCTTACTTTCACGTTTCTTTTCAAATTCTCTGTAGAATCCAGTTAATTTTACAGACGACGCCTGAAAAAAAAAACTAATCCATCAAACAGCTTATTTTTTACTTCTCTTTCGGCTTTTACTCTAATATTTTCTGCATATTACCCGCTTCAAATTATTTATTTCGATTCAGATAGGATTTTTTCTTTTTATTTATTTTTGTATTTATTTATTTATTTATTTTTTGCTATCTCCACTAATTGTTGGTGTCGAACGGGTTACACAAGTTCGTTAGGTAGATTAATCGCTGATTGCTTCTGTCCATGTTGCATTCAAAATGTCCTGTGAAGGACAAATTCACTAAACATTCTTTCCTTATAATATCTCCTATAAAATTACACAAGCACATTAGGTAGAATAACCACTTCTTTTCTCTCTCTTTTCTTACCTCCAATATGTCCTGCGGATGTCAAATTCACCAAGCCCGTTTTCAACATTATCTTTTCTATAAAATTAAACCAGCTTGATAGGTATGTTATGATTAATCGCTTCTTTCCTGTCTCCCTCTTGTTTTCAATATGTCCTGTGAGTGTCAGATTCTCCTAGCCTTTTTTCCGCATCAAGCTTCTAAGAAATTTCCACAAGCTCGTTAGGTAGGATAAGCGTAACTTTCTTTTGTCCCTCTTGTCTTCCTCTCTGTCCATTCTACAAATATTTTCATGGCTTCTACTCCGACGAACTTAGCTCACCGATGCCCTCCCTCCACGAGAATTTACTCGAACCACCAGACTGGCAACAAGGTCCCACCCTTTTACAGTTAAATCAACTAAATGCAGCCTACACTTCTACTCCATCAGTTTCTTTTCTAGCACTTCCCGCTTGTGGAATTCCCTTCTGTATACTTTCTTCCCTGACGGCTACAATCTCCAAGAATTTAAATGCAACGTCAATTCCCATCTCTTGTTCACTTGCTTCCGGTACTTCTCTCGTTCTTTTCCCCATCACCCCGTATATCTTGTTCTTTTCCTTTCTCACTCTACCCTCGGAACTGTCTTCATACTGGTATTTCCATCATTTTCTTGCCCTTTCTCCGACGTCCCCTGTGACTGGCTCGTCTTTCTCTTTGCTCTCCTCCTGCTTAAACTATCACTCTTCTCTTATCTAACCCCCTGCACACCAGTGACAGTACCATCTAGCTTGGGGTGAAACGATTAAAAAAATGTCTGGTGAATGACAAATTCTCCAAACAGCTTTTCCTCAGTATGTTTCCTAAAAACGTACACAAACTCGTTAGGTAGGTTAATCGCTTCTTTCTTGTGTGCCTTTTGTTTTCAATATGTCCTGTGAGTGTCACATTTACCAAGCCTCTTTCCTCATTATGTTTCCTATAAATTTACACAAATTCGTTAGGGAAGTTAATAGTTTCTCTCTTCTGTATCTATTGCTTTCAATATATCCCATGGGTGTCAAATTCACCAAGCTCCTTTTTTATAATATGTTTCTTACACATGTACACAAGCTCGCTAGTAGGCTAATCGCTGCTTTCTTTATTCCGTCTCACCTTCAATATGTCCTGTGAATGTCAAATTCTCCAAGCCCTCTTTTCACATTAGTCTTCCTAAAAAATTACTCAAACTCGTTAGGTAGGTTAATCGCATTTTTTGTCTCTTTTGACTTCAATATATCCTGCGAGTACTAAATACCCCAAGCCCTCTTTCCTCATTATGCTTACTAGAAATTTACACAAGATCTTTAGGTAGGTTAATCGTTGCTTTCCTCTCTTTCTCTTGCCTTCAATATGTTAACAGGTATTGTGAATGTCAAATTCTCTACACCTACTTTTTCGTTATGTTTCACAGAGATGTACACAAGCTCATTAGGTATGTTCATCTCTTCTTTTTTTCTGTCCCTTTTGTCTTCAGTATGTCTAGTGAGTTCCAAAATCACCAAGAATTTTTCTTCATTATGTTTTCTATAGATTTACACAAGCTCATTAGGTAGAATAGTCGCTGCTTTCCTTTCTCCCTTTTTGCTTTAAATATAACCTGTGAGTGTCAAGTTCCTTGGCCTTCTTTCCTCATTATGTGCCCGTGAAATTGTAGCCATCATTTCTTTATTCGAAGTATAATCATCCATTTTGTTTGAATTTTCCTTAAAACTTTATCATTGCTCACATGTTCAGTCAATGTTATTCTCGGCACTCTTCTGAAGAAGCATATATCTGTTGCTACGGAAACAGAAGAGTTCATTAGTCATTACCCTACGCTGAAACACCTACTGAAAAAAAAAACTAATTTAATATCTAATTTATATGCTAACTTTGTCTTTACTCGGTCTTCTCGCTTGTGAAACTCTCTTCCGGATTCATTAAGTCCTGTCAAATTTAATCTCTTAATATCTAAATGTAATATTAGGTTGTCCCAAAAGTTCGTAAACACTTGCAAAAAATTGAAATTTTACTCGCCAAGTAATCAAAGGTTACCAGAAAACACTTGCAAAAAATTGAAATTTTACTCGCAAAAACAACAAAAATTATTGCTCAAAATAAAGACCATCATTTTCCAAGAGTTTCTGCCATCGATCTGCAAGCTTTCTGGTTTGGTCAAAGTACCATTCATATGGCTTCGAATTTTTGACACGCTTCCTCGACTTCATCAAAGGAGTCGAATCGGCGGCCCTTCAGAAAGTGTTGCATTGAGCGGAAAAGGTCGTAATCTGATGGAGCACAGTCAGGACTGTAGGCTGGATGTGGTAGAACCTCAACGCCGTCGAGCTCTTCAAACTTGTCTTTGGTCTTCCTGGCGGTGTGTGGCTTGGCATTGTCCTGCTGCATCAAAGCGCGCTTTCAGTTGATCAGAGCCGGGTACTTTTGCTTCTACTTTTCGTAGACCCGTTCGGCACTGATGGCACGACCATTCGGAACCAACTCAAAATGCACGATTTCCTTCAAAGTTCCACCAAATGCACAACATGACTTTCTTGCCGAATCGATTTTGTTTTGGAACCGATGGTGTCTCTTTGCCCTTTCTGAACCCATCGCTTGTCTCGATTGTGCTGGACCAGATAGACCCATTTTGCAAATGTTTACGAACTTTTGAGACAACCTAATAGTATCGACTGTCCTCCTGATTACGCTTTTTTGTTTGACTCATTTCTAATATTTATCTTCCTAATTCTTCCTTACCCATTAACAGCTTGTGTCTTAGAGGCTTTACTTTCTTGCTTGAAGTGAACTCGATTAATAACTTGCAAATTTATAATTTTTGTATTTATTTCTTTGAGTTTCTTATGATAGATAGATCGAAAACACTGTATAGATAGGCAGAAAGTAAGAATTACACACACACACACACACACACACACACACACACACACATATATATATATATATATATATATATATATATATATATATATATAGTCATCCGCAGACAGATCTGTTTCGCTGTATCACATTTATCAGTACGGTTAGACATAAGATTGCTTTTAGCCAGGATTGAAACCCGACTGAATTGACATCAGTCGGTGATTCTACTTCTGAGCTATGGGCGCTTGGTAGAAGAAAGCAGACTTTTACCTTGAGATATACCATGTTAACATACGCCAGTAGCTGAGAGTGTTCAAATTCATTACTGAATGAACGATGAGTAGATGCTAGAGTGGCTACTGTTTTTTCAAATTTACCATTCTTCCAGAGTGTCAGGGTGTGAGAGCGTAAAATAGTTTGTGCATTTAGGCAGCAATCTCGTTTTTATGCAATTTTTATTTAAAATGACAGAAAATTTATTATGGTTAATGCGATCTTATTTATTTTTCTTCTCAGGATACAAATTATGTAAAAATTATCGAAATGTTTTATTTCTCCAGGAACGTCCGGCTATATGTTAGCCATTATCGAGGATAAATTTTAACTTTAACTGAATATATCAGGTGTTTGTGTATATATATATAGAATCCTATTCATGTTTTATATTCTGAACACGATCAGCACATTTTTACCATCTTCATAGTTAATATCATTAAGTGTTGTATTTTTCTTTTTGATTTTAGCCTTTTGTGGATAAAGTTATTATATTTGTAGTATCGACGAGTATGTTACTGAAAGAGTTTGATAGGTCTCTATGTATTTAAATGAGACATCATAGATAGATAGATAGATAGATAGATAGATAGATAGATAGATATAATATTGAATGAGATAGATAGATAGATAGATAGATAGATAGATAGATAGATAGATAGATAAGGATGTTTCGGAATCTGTTTACGAAAACAGACGTTCCTAATTACATGCATATTGGAGAAATCGCTCATTTTCTAATATACAAATGTTTTTTTGTTTCTTTTTTTTTAATAATCGTGTCGCCCCAAGCAACGCATTTTACTGCCACTGTTGAGCAGGGGGTTACATAGGAGGTAAGCGCTATGAGAAAGAGTGACAGGTTACTGGGGGTGTCAGGAAGAGGACAGGAAAAGAATGAGAATAATGATGAGAGTGGAGTGGACATAGAAAGTAGCATGAGAGAGAGAGAGAGGATTCAGATTAGTGAGATAAGAGATGACTATTGACTTTACATTTAAATTCTTGGAGATTGTAGCTGTTGGAGAAGAAAGACATTCACCAAACATTTTTTAATCGTTTCACCCCTAGCTAGGTGGTACTGTCACTGGTGTGCAGGGGGTTAGATAAGAGAAGAGTGATAGTTTAAGCAGGAGGAGAGCAAAGAGAAAGACGAGCCAGTCACAGGGGACGTCGGAGAAAGGGCAAGAAAATGATGGAAATACCAGTATGAAGACAGTTGCGAGGGTAGAGTGAGAAAGGAAAAGAACAAGATATACGGGGTGATGGGGAAAAGAACGAGAGAAGTACCGGAAGCAAGTGGACAAGAGATGGGAATTGACGTTGCATTTAAATTCTTGGAGATTGTAGCCGTCAGGGAAACAAGTATACAGAAGGGAATTCCACAGGCCGGAAGTGCGAGAGAAGAAGCTGATGTTGTAGAATTTGCGTCTATAATTTATTGGTTTCACAGTAAAAGAGTTAACCTAGTTGCTAATGTTGTGGCTCGATGAAATTCATGTATGGGGGGTACCAGTGAGCTAGGTTCATCTGAGCAGAAGCCATGAAAGTATTTGTAGAAGAGACACAGTGAAGCCATTTGTGCCGGTGAGAAAGTGACTGTATCTGAGTTGCCAAGTCAGGATCGATCACATTACAGATTCTCCGTTGGATTTTGTCAAGGACCCCTAGGTGGATAGTAGGATCACCCGACCAGATATGACAGCAGTATTCAATGCACGGGTGGATGGTAGATTTCACAATACAAATATGAATTGACGAATGTCTTATATATTAATCATTTTTTATGTATCTTATGATTTTGACTTCATCACCCAAATTCTAATGAATAGAGCATGCAGCAGATTCAGACCCGAGATAGGAGAAGAATAGAGCGGTTTCGTCAAGGACACTGGAACAAGGAACGCGATATTTATACTTAGAATGCTGTCAAAAAGAGCAATACAAATGAAGAAAAACGTGTACCTGTGTTTTATTACGCTGTAGTTCCTTTGACACTATCAGCTCTCTGCCTTCGGGCGGAGAGCATTAACCCAGTCGTGGCTCCGCCGAAGGATAGAATTATGACTGGGCAAAATTAGACAGATATTTTTGGCTGGGCTATATGGCCCGGAGAATCCACATTAAAAAGGCCTTGTGCTACATTTTGTTCTACTGGGAGGGTAAATAAATACAGAATTTAGCGTTTTCTCGCAGTGGTTCCTTTGACATTGTTAGCTCTCTGCCTTCGGGTGGAGAGCATTAATCCAGTCGTGGCTCCGCCGAAGAGTAAAGTCACGACTGGGCAAAATTAGACAGATATTTTTGGCTGGGTTATATGGCCCGGAGGACCCCCGTTAAAAAGGCCTTGTGCCACATTTTGCCCTAGTGGGAGGGTAGATAAATACCGACTACGCAAAGGCATTCAAAAAGTACGCCACAAAGAATTGATAGAAATGCTCAGCAACCTCGACATATTTGGCAAAGACATCAGAGTAATCAAGAATCTCTTCCGGCAGCAAATTGCCTGCATACAAACAGGAAACGAATTCGGCAGATATAGAAAGATAGAAAGGGGTGTAAGACAAGGATGTGTGTTTTTACTGGATTTATTCAACAGCAAAAATATTCTGAGGGCCCTAGAAATCATGCCAGAATTCATCATTGGCGGCTACAATCTAATCAATATAAGATATGCAGATGACACAGTGCTGATAGCAGACACGGAAAGGAAACTACAAGTTCTCCTTCAGAAGGTAGCTGAAGAAAGCGGAAAGAAAGGACTTCAAATAAAATATAAGAAAACTGAATGCATCGTCATCAGTAAAAAGAGGAACCCAAAATGCCAACTACAGACAAGGTATACTAAAATCAAGAAGACATATGAATGTAAATACCTGAGAAGTGTTCTAACAGAGGACAGAAAGTGCGACACTAAAGATCAGAAGGCGATTTAGCAGGGCTAAAGATGCAATGCAAAAGCTGAGCAGAGTATTAAGAGACAGGAAAATTTTACTAGAAACAAAAGAAAAGATTACTGAATTGCTATGTGATGTCAGTTCTTCGATATGGCAGTGAATACTGGGCATTATCATGAAAGATGAAGGAAAAACTTGAAGCAACTGAAATGTGGTTCTACAGAAAGATGCTGGATATAAAGTGGGGAATCAGTTTCATATTACAATCAATATATAAACTGACCCCTCACTTTGTGGTCACAGCAGTTTCTATACATTTATATTACTGAGATCCAAAAGCACAAGGATGCATTCCAGGAACTGAGTAAAGTATTAGGAAACAGGACAATTTCACTAGAAACAAATATGAGAGTACTGGATTGCTATGTGATGCCAGTTCTTCAATATGGCAGTGAATGCTGGACAATATTATCGAAGATGAAGGGAAAAACTTGAAGCAACTGAAATGTGGTTCTACAGAAGCATACTTGATATAAAGTGGGGGATCAATTTCAAATTACAATCAATATATGAACTGACCCCTCACTTTTTGGTCGCAACAGTTTCTATACATTTATATTCCTGAGATCCAAAAGCACAAGGATGCATTGCATGAGCTGAGTAGGGCATTAAGAAACAGGATAATTTTTTCTAGAAACAAAGAAGAGAGTACTGGATTGCTATGTGTTGTCAGTTCTTCAATATGGCAGTGAATGCGGGACAATATTATCAAAGACGAAAGAGTGACATGAAGCAACCAAAATATGGTTCTACAGAAGAATGCTATGAATACCGTTGTCCAGCATTCGCCGTCATACAATGGAACAGACATCACATAACAGTTCAGTGCTCTTTTCTTTGTTTCAAACGAAATTTTCCAATCTCTTGATATTCTGCTTATCTTTTGTATTGCATCTTTACCCATCCCAATATGTTTTTGCATCTCAGTGTCGCACTTTTGTCCAGATATTTAAATTTCTATACCTGCTTGGTTTTAGTATCTCTAAAACTGAAAGAAAACCGAGAGCATGGTTATCAGTAAAAAAGGCAGCTCAGTATACTAAATACAGATCGAAGATACTATAATCAAGCAGGTACAAAAATTTAAATACCTGGGAAGTGTTATAACAGAAAACGGAAAGTGCGACACAGAAATCTGAAGGCGAATTGGCATGGCGAAGGAAGCATTCCAGAAGTTGAGTAAGGTATTAAGAAACAGGACAATTTTGCTAGAAACAAGGAAGAGAGTACTGGATTGCTACGTGCTGTCCGTCCTTCAGTATGGCAATGAATGCTAGACAATATCAACAAAGATGAAGGAAAAACTTGAAGCAACTGAATTGTGGTTCTACAGAAGGATGCTACGAATATCATGGATCGAGCATGTGAGCAATGATGAGGCCCTAGAAATGATGGAAACAAAAAAGAAATTAATACTGAGCATCGGGAAGAGAGAGCTGAAGTCCCTGTGACATGCAATGAGGAAAGAGGGCTTGGAGAACCTGATACTAACTGGCCAGATAGAAGGAAAAAGAGACAGGAGAAAGCAACGGATAACATATTTGAAGGACCTCATCAGATGGATGATGGAACGAGGGTTGCATGGTGTAACAGGAGAAGGCGTGCTAAGAGCCACCAGGGGTAGAGAGACGTGGAAAGCCATGATCGCCTACATCCTGAAGGAACAGGGCACATGGAAGAAGAACCTGTGATTCCCATTTTGGGCTCATCCATTTGCTGATAATCATACACTGTCTACTTGTAGTTTATTTCCTTCATTACGTTCTCTAGAAGCTTTTGTAGTTAATTTTCCGTGTCTGCTATCAACACTGTGTCATCTTCAGTTCACAGTAGCTAAAGTAGATTTGAAAGAATTTTTAATCTAAACTTATATAATAAATGGAACTTTGTCTCTGTGTGTGTGTGTGTATCTGTGTGTGTGTCTGTGTGTGTGTGTGTCCGTTACCTACAGATTCCGAAATGGCTGAACCGATTTTCTTGAAAATTTACACAGTTGTACTATAAGCGTCCGTGAGTGTTCTTAGCTAGGTTTTGTGTCGAGATACCCGCGATAAATATCGAAAATCCATAATCGAAAAAATCGGGTTATAGAAATAGTGGACTGATTTTAATCAAATTTGATACACTCATAGACAAAGACATAAGAAACGATATGCAGAAAATTCATAATATATATGTAAAAGGCAAAATGTTTCTGTGTGTGTCTGTCTGTCTGTTTGTATGTCCTTTACACAAATCCACAATTTTTATACGATTCTCACCAAACTTCAACATTTGACTTACATCCATTCATTTTTCTTTCAGGCTACGGTTTCGCTTCAACTGGAAACAACTATTGCCTTTTAGTCTTTCGTGCCAACGTCCAAAGAGTCTGAGCTCCAGGACCATAGATTAGTTTTAAAGCTTTTATTACACCCGAGCAACGCCGGGCTATACTGCTAGTGCAGTATAAAATAGTGCATTTATTCCTGCTTTTGCTTTCATAAAATATTGTACTAATACGAAGCGTGTTTCGGTGATCGTTCAAAAACAGAGTCCTCTTGGTATTTTTCCTTTGGGCGTTGTCTCAGGCGCCTAATCAGTCAGTTGAGTGCCATACGTGATACACATTTGGGCGATCATGTCTCGACAGAGACATGACTGACTGGGCAGATGATTATCCCGCAGTAGGTTGCCATTGCTTCCTGCGGTAGACTGGTTGCCGACCAAGGCTATAGAACCCAATCTGTCCTGTTATTTAACCCATAACTGGAAGGAATAGACGGATTAATACCTTTCCCAAAGGTATTTGCGCGTAAGTGAATGCCATGAATTCAGCTGGAATTCGAACTCGGCTCCCCGGTTTTTCGTTCCGAGCCGATATCCAATGCACCACAACGCACATCCAGGCGCCTAATAATGTCCCCTAAGTCATTCCTGAAGAAGGAGTAATACCTGGAGAGACAGCTTCTTGAGATCGAATTTCACGCCGCGACCAGCCCAGTTGAACCAAATATTTATGCACCCACCCACGCAGAATGTGACACAAATTTGAAGCTCCCTCAGAATTTCTCCTTTTGGGGACGCCTCTGGCGCCGAGTAATGACCCCATCTTTCTTCCGAACGAGAGATAATGCCTGAAAGGAATGCCTCCTGGGACTCTAGCTAATGGTAATTTTACACCCCAACTTCGGTCCTGCTGGGTTAGGTAAGTTTAAATAACCTATTTAGTAACTTCTTTTGTTTAATTTTACAGCTTCCTCTATTTTTTACCATTTTATACTAGTTGCTTAAGATTTAGCCAAATTTAATTATTTCTTTCCATGACTCTCCACAATTTCCTGTCCTTTGTAAATCTAGGTAAATTTTTTATGTTTGCTATCTCTCCTAATACCTGTTCTGCCACGATCTCTTTAGGTAGGTTATACAATGTCTTTCTCTGTTCCTCTTGCTTTCAGTATGTCCTCTAAGTGTTATATTTTCCAAGCACTCTTTCCTCATTAAATGTCCTGGAAATTTCAACTTTCTGATGCTAAGTATCTTCTTCTATGTGCGCTGTCCCTTCAGGACGTAGGCAATCCTGGTTCTCCACGTCTTCCTATCCCTTGTAGCTCTTAGTATGTTTGCTCTGTTACACCTCACAACCCCGTTCCGTCATCTACCTGATCAGGCCCTGCAAATATATTATCCGCTGCCTTCCTGTCTCTTTTTCTTCTATCTGGCCTGTTAGTATCAGGTTCTCCAAGCTCTCCTTCCTCATTGCATGTCCCAGGAACTTCAGTTGTCTCTTCCTGATGCTCAGTATTTATTTCCTTTTTGTTGCCGTTCTTTCCAACACCTCATCGTTGCTTGCATGCTCAGTCCACGATATCCGCAGCATCCTTCTGTAGAACCACATTTCCACTGCTTCAAGTTTTGTCCTCATTTTCGATGATATTGTTCAGCATTCACTGCCGTATTGAACAACTGATATCACATAGCTATCCAGCACTCTTTTCTTTGTTTCTAGTGAAATTTTCCTGTGTGTTAGTAACTTTGCTCAGCTTCTGGAACACGTCTTTTGCCATGCCAATCCGCCTTCGGATCTCTGTGTCGCATTTTCCGTCTCCTGTTAGAACACTTTCCAGATATTTAAATTTTTGTACTTGCTTGATTCTGGTATCCCCCACCTGTATTTGGCATTTTGGGTTGCACCTTTTGCTGATGACCATGCATTCAGTTTTCTTAAAGTTTATTTGTAGTCCTTTTTTGTCACTCTCCACCGACAAGACCTCCTACAGAAGGTATCGGTGGAGAGTGACAAAAAAGGATGCAAAGTATAAGTATCCTTTTTGTTTCCATTTTTTCTAAAACGTCGTCGTTGCTCTAATCCATATTCTCATCATCCTTCTGTAGAATCACATTTCAGTTGGCTCAAGTCTCCTCTTTATTTGGGATGAGATTCTCTAGAATTGTTAAGGGGGGAAATTTGTTTGATTCTCTCAAATACCTTTAAGAAAGATATGAATCTACTTCCTCTTCTCCAAGCTAAGGGTTAATTAGTAAGACTTGTATCTTTATTCATTGCTATTTCCAAACAAAAAAAAATTCAATTTAAAAATATTTTCTGGATTTATATAACCCGCAAGGGGTTGATAAGCCGTAAAAAAGATCGCCTGGTTCATACTCCACCCACGTCTATTGAACAGGTTAAGAGGCTCATCCCTTGTTTCCTGTTTAGGATGTGGTTTCCGGCTTTCTCTTTTCCAATCTTCTCACTTTGTTTTTTTTTTTTTTTTTTTGTTGTTGTTGTTTTTTTAAATTGGAGTAGATAGATCTCTCTATCGCCCGGTTCACAAACCACCCACGTCTATAGAACAGGTTAAGAGGCTCATCTCTTGTTTTCTGTTTAGGATGTGATTTTCCGGCTTTCTCTTTTCCAATCTTTTCACTATTACGTAACCCCCTACACATCAGTGGCGTTACCGTCTTGCTCGGGGTGATACGATTAAAAAAAAAAGCATATTCTGCTCGTTTGACATTCTTATATAATACGGTTCAATGTCGCTGAGGCTTGCACGAAATCAGTAACAATAGGTACTTTTTATTTGCCGTCCTTTCAAAAACGTGGCTAATGTTTTTCAATAAGAAATTTCAACTGCAAACGGATGTATTAGGTTAAGCTATAAATGTTTTCCGTTTTGCTTTCTAAACTTTATTCTTCAAAAAATAAATTGCAATTACATGTTTTTAAATTATACTAGCAGTATAAACAAAATCATGAGACCTAGCTGCCAATCTAGTACTGAGGTTAAATTCGTGAAGTCGCGATACTAAAGAGGAAAGCTCATCAGAATAATTATCATGAAAATATTTATAGAAAAGACACAGGGAAGCCACCTTACAGAGGTGGGGAAAGTGACTGAAGCAGAGATGCCGGTTGTTGCACAATATGTGGGCTTGTAAGCAGGTCACTAGCGAGAGTGAAGTCATATATATATATATATATATATATATATATATGCAGCAACCTTTCAACGATGTATCTTTTATTGATTGTTAGGTTATCTGTTTTTCATCTTTTTTATTTTGATTTTATATTTTGTACATATATATATATATATATATATATATATGTGTGTGCGTGTGTGTGTGTGTGTGAGAGAGAGAGAGAGAGAGAGAGAGAGTTAATGAATTCACCCTAAGCAAGGCGATAATTCCACTAACACACAATAGACTACTGAGTGTGAAAGAAAATGAAAATACTTTAGAAAGAACCGGAAATTCAGTCCTAAACAAAAAACAAGCGATAGACCTCTACTCCTATTAAAATACTCGGGAGGAGTGTGAACAGGACAACTTTCTTTTATACACTGATTCATTTAAACAGATTTTCTTGTTTCTCTAATGTTTATTACAACGTTTGGATCGCTGCGCTCTTCGGCATTCTACTCCTGATCTAAAAACTCGGGAGGTGTGTGAACCGGACTATAGGCGAGCTTATTTGCTTCTATTTCGGTGACTTTCTGGGTTTAAAGAGCCACTCAATGTAGGGGGTTACTCAACTGCGTTGTTATAAGGGTGTAAAGAAATGAATATTATGAAGATATGGGGGATACATAATGGTTGATGCTAACCTTGAAGAGTTCTATATCTTAGTAATCAGGAAATCATTCTTTCGGAAGTCTGTTCCACAATGGAGGAAGTATCTCCGTGAAAAGCTGTGAAATCGCTCCTCGAGCTCCAGATACCAATCCAAAGGGAAAAAACTACACACAATTCTTATTGAAGAAAACTTGTCCCAGTCCTAACAGTTTGATACTCAGATTTCTCTTTCCATTTGTAAACAATCAGAGAATTCTATACGAAAAATCTCCTAGAGGAAAGAACTTTTCTAACTGGGAAAATCAATTCTTTTTTCCCCACAAAATACCCCTATTCTGCTCTCTCTTTCTCTTTCAACCAGAAATAAATGCTGTTAAACAGTTATTTCAAGCCCCTGTTTTTTTTTTTTTTTTGTTCAAGCACACACAAACACACGAGCAAACGTTTACGGTTATATCACGTGAGCTTGGCCAGTACTTAGATGGGTGACCGCTTGGGAATACCAGGTGCTGTAAGCGTTTAGTGACGGATGTGCGTGCTTACGGCCATATCACGTTGAATACACCGGTTCTTGTTCGATCACCGTAAAAAATTGCATAAACAATATTGACAATTGTTGAAATTAATTTTGCTTATTTTTCATTCTTACTTGAAAATGAACCCCACTATTTATGTATAAATATTTATTATGGAATTTTAGTTTTTGATAATTAAAAAAAAACAAAAAATATGCCGTTGTCAATGATTGGTTGGTTGTTTTGTTTTATGGCATATCAACAACTCGGCGGGTCATTTATTGCCAACTAAATTTTATTTATTCATTGCTGGTAATACATTTTTCTTTCAACAATTTATTGTTGTTTTTATATAAGTTTTGTGTCTAGTAATACTTTTTTCTTTTCAAGTATCAAGATTCATTGGGATTTGTTTTAAAGGGCAGGGTCACCAAGTCCTACCCTGTTATTTAACCCATAACTGGAGGGGAGGGACGGATTAATACCTTTCCCAAGGGTACTAGTGCTTAAGTGAATGCAGGGTATTCAACTGGAATTCGAACTCGGCTCACCGATTTCTCTTTCCGAGCCGATATCCACTGCACCACAACACACATCCGTCAATAAACGCTTACAGCCTGGTATTCCCAAACGGTCACCCATCTAAGTACTGACCAGGCTCAACGTTGCTTAACTTCGGTGATCAACCGAGAACCTGTGTATTTAACGTGATATGGCCCTAAGCCCCTTGTTAATATGAATTCGCTTACAGAAAATAAATTATTTAACTTATGTACCACCACTAATTCGATAAAAAATTAAATTAGTATATACTGAAGAAAAAATGCCCCAAACTTACTAAAAACATAAAACCCTCAAAAGCTTTATGTTATTATTGGATTGAAATTTTGACTATTTTTGTTTTTATTTTCGTCTGCGCGATGACTAAAGATTAAACACAAGGGAGGGAGTGAGAACGAAAAAACCTTAGCAAGAACCAGAAACCCAATCGTAAACAGACAACAAGGGATAAACTTCTGCTGCTGTTTAAAAAAAAAACTGAGATGAAGTGTGAACCGAGCGATAGGCGCATCTATATACCCCTATTAATGAAAAATAAACAGTTAATAAAATTTTAGAATTTAGACGGAGATGTTAAAGGTATAGAGTTTAGGAATACTTTAGAAGGGACCGGAAACCCAATCCAGATCAGGAAACAATGGAAAAAACTCTACTCCAGTTCAAAGACCACGGAGGCGTGTAACCTATCTTCTCGTATTATAGGAAAATAAAAATAAATATATTTTGCTTAATTTTATCGCAGGAATTAGTACCTGGATTGGTCAAATTTTTAATACCCAGTTAATAAATAGAAAATAGTTACATAATGGTTAGAGGCTAGTTGCCGAATATGCCTGTTTGCTAGAGCAGCTAACTATACCTGTTCAGAACCGTTCGTATTTCACTCAGAGTCCACCTGTGGTTTATACTGCAACTAAGCTGAACGGACTCTCGATACTGTTTTGAGGTCAAAACTCATCATCTTGCAAAACCAACAGTTTAAATCAAGCCAGTACGCTCAAAGCCTCAGCCACAATGATTTGTAACTTCGTTCCTGCTAGCATAAATATCGACGAAAAGTTCCGTCAACCCAACTTCACTCACAATAATTGAGGTATGTTTTTCAAATCAACTAGATTAGCTTATTAAACAATAAAACATTCAGTAAGTGTCATAAGTGATATACACTTGGGCGATCATGTCTCGAAAGAGATACATCTGACTGGACAGAAATTTTCCCGCAGTAGGTTGCCATTACTTTCTGCTATAGAATCCAATATATCCGGCTATTTAATCCATAGCTGCAGGGAGAAGAGACAGATTAATATCTTTCCCAATGGTATTTATGCGTAAATGAATGTAATTATGATACACGCTTTTAGGGCGATCATGTCTCGAAAAAGACATGACTGACTAAGCAGAAGTTTGTCCCGCAGTAGGTTGCCATTACTTTCTGTGGTCGACTGGTTGCCAGCCATGGCTATAGAACATAATCTGTCCTATTATTTAACTCATAGCTAGAGGGAGAAGTGATGTATTATATTATTAAGTAGTAATTAGTGGGGAATCAGTTCATAACAATATAAAACTGATCCCCCACTTTATGTCCAGTAGAAGCCTTTGATCATTTTTTTCAACTATTATATTCAGTCAGTCAGTTAAGTGCCATACGCGATAGAAGCTTTAGCTGATCATGTTTCGAAAGAGACATGACTGACTGGGCAGAAGATTATCCCGCAGTAGTTTGTCATTACTTTCTGTGGTAGACTGGTTTCCAGCCAAGGCTATAAAACCCAATCTCTCCTGTTATTTAACCCATAGCTGGAGGGAATAAATGGATTAATACCTTTTCCAAATGTATCTGCGAGTAAGTGAATGCAAGAAATTCAAATGCAATTCGAACTCGGCTCCCCGATTTCTCGTTCCGAGCCGATATCCACTCATTACCCCACAAAAAAGCATCTATCGAACTAGCCTTAATTATGAGTTTGCTTATTAAAACAATGGTTTAAATTCAAATTATCAAGTTTTACTTACAAATAGGACCGATCTGTAAAAAGCATTGCGTGCATTAAAAAAGAAAATCGGCGGACCTGAAGCAGACTACCACCTCGTCTAAATTTCTGGTTTTTCATTTATTTATTTTTTTTTTTTTTAGCTTTTTTCAACACAGTCCTAACGATTGTTTCTTAAACTTTCCGATTATCCAAAAACAAAAAAAATTGAAAAATTACAATATTTAACCAAAATTAGATAGACTAAACTATCGCCCGGTTCACACTCCATCCACACCTATTGAACAGGTGAAGAGACTCATCTCTTGTTTCCTGTTTAGGATGCGGTTTCCGGTTTTCTCTTTTCTAATCTTCTCACTCTTATGTAGCCCCCTGCACATCAGTGGCGTTACCGCCTTGCTTGGGGTGATATGATTAAAAAAAAAAAAATTTTGGTGGAGGGTCAGTTTCTCATATAACCATCCTTCATTTTCAACCACCCGCGTTGGGGTCGCTTTGTTTATGTTAATTTCGTTGGTTTTCTTTTTCTTTTTCTTTTTCTTTTTTTTTCTTTTTCTTTTTTTTTTTTTTTTTTGTTCTATCGATTGTTACTTAAACTTTCCGATTATCAAAAGAAAATTTGAAAAATTCCAATATTTAAACAAATTTGTCGGGGGTCAGTTTCTCATACAACGTTATCGATCCTTCATTTTCAATCGACTATAAGGTTGTATGAGGAAATGGTCACCCCCACCTAAAATTGTTTAAATACTGAAATTTTTGCAATTTTTTTTTTTTTTTTTGTCATTCGTAAAGTTTAAGGTGTAAAAGATAATATTGCACTGAAAAAAGTCCAAAAAATGTGATAATGAACAAAATTTACAGGTGGCGGTAATGACGTACCGACGACTGGTTTCAAAATGGAGGTTCGATTTACTATAACGTTGTATGAGAAACTGATCCCCCAACCCAAAAAATGTTTAAATATTATATATATTTTGTCAATCGTAAAGCTAAGGGGGTAATCGATAGAACTGAAAAAAAGTTTAAAAAAATGAAAAACAACGAAATTAAACGTGGTGGTAGTCTGCTTCAGGTCTGCCAGAAAATCATTGTCTGTATAAATGATAGCCTGTGTCAAGGCTAGAGGTCGATTCTTATCAGTAAAAGTCCGTTTCTTATCTCAGCCGCAATATCTCGCACGCTAACTGCCCTAGTCGGTAGGGAACTATAAAAACAGGCCGGTTCCAAAGGCGTTAGGCATTGTGCGTTCGCGAAAAAAGATTGGTACCTTCCAGGGAAATATAACTGCTTCCCTGATAAGTCATGACAAGGGAAGGGTCGAAAAAAAAATAAAGCAAAGCTTTCAGTGAGATCCGAAATCAAACGAAAGAAAGAAAGAAAGAAAGAAAGAAAGAAAGAAAGAAAGAAAGAAATAGATTTTCACGTAGTGAGTTACACACCAGGGGAATATAATTTATGTGTACGGTTCAGTGACGTCAAGACCTTTGGCTGACCCTAGAAAATTAGGCTAAAACTTGAAGAAATAAATTTCCCAAATATTAAAAGATCAAAGACCTTACGAAACGATTTATTCTACAGGAGAGTTTCTAGGTTAAATAATTTGCCCCCGAACCATTTGTTTATTTATTTTTGCTTGGAGGGCGCATCAGATCCTGGGGGCATCAGAGATTCAGTTGTCAAATAAATTAATAAATAAAAGGAGTTATTTTTTGTTCTGTTTTTTATTTAAAATCAAAAGTTTACTTAGGAGGAAGCCGATATTACATGCGTATCGCAGAATTTAATAGACACTGCTGAAAAACAAATATCTAAACTTATTTATGAATGGAACTTTGTCTCTGTGTGTGTATGTATGCGTGTGTGTGTGTGTGTGTCTGTGATTATGTGTGTGTGTCCGTTACCTATAGACTCCGAAACGGCTGAATCGATTTTCTTGAAAATTTACACAGTTGTACTATAAGTGTCTGCGAGTGTTCTTAGCTAGGTTTAGGGTCGAGGTACCCCCGATGAATATCGAAAATCGATAATCGAAAATATCTGGTTATACAGGAGTGGTTCGATTTTAATCAAATTTGATACACTCATAGACAAAGACATAAGAAACGATATTCAGAAGTTTCAAGGTTGCAGCTCTTATAATAGGGCATAAAATCGATAATATATATATATATAAGGCAAGATGTTTGTGTGTGTGTGTCTGTTTATCTGCCTGTATGTCTGTATCTTTTTCAGCCCTTTTATTTTAGTTTATGCTTTGGATTTGGCTCTAAGTAGGTATAACAGTAGTTCTTAGTTTCAGCCATGATACCATTTACTCAGGGGACTTATTTAGCCTCTGATCTAAACTTATTTATAAATGGAACTTTGTGTGTGTCTGTGTGTGTGTGTCCCCGTTACCTATACACTCCAAAACGGCTGAACCGATTTTCTTGAAAATTTACACAGTTGTACTATATGCGTCTGCCAGTGTTCTTAGTGCAGAAAATCGATAATATATATAAAAGGCAAGATGTTTGTTTGTGTGTCTGTTTATCTGCCTGTATGTCTGTATTTTTTCAGTCCTTTTATTTTAGTTTTTGCTTCGGGTTTGGTTCTAAGTCGGTATAATTGTAGTTCTTAGTCTCAGCCATGATATTATTTACTCATAGGAGTTATTTAGCCTTCAAAATTCAGTTTACGACGAAAAAACTTATTTGATATCGATACCAAGAAATCAAAATTTGACTTACATCCATTCATTTTTCTTTCAGTCTACGGTTTCGCTTTAACTGGAAACAACTATTGCTTGTTAGTCTTTCGTGCCAACGTCCAAAGAGTCTGAGCTTCAGGACCATGGATTAGTTTTAAAGATTTCATTACACCCAAGCAGCGCCGGGCTATACTGCTAGTATATTTATATTTTGATACGAGTATTACTACGTTTTTAATAAGGTTATTTAGACTCACGAAAGCCCAAATGTACAAAACACCCAGTTAAAGTCGATTACATGAAAATATTCTGATATACTAATTTTGCTTACCATTGTAGGTCCAGGGTATGACGATAAACTGCATCCGGCAGCAAGGCCTCTGATTGGAAGGTTGTAAGGAGAACTTCTTAATTGTTGTTGTTCCCAGGTCCACCCTGACCCGGAGTGGTAGCACCTGTTAAGGGTCCCAGCTATGGGCAAACAGTTAATCCCCAAACTGGGGTAAAAACACTATGAAAGAATAAAAATACAATTTTATCTAAATATATACATAAAAATAGACTTTTCTAGAAAAATATACATTTTCGAAGGAAAATTTTTTACAGCAATAGATTTTTGAAGAAAATTTTTAAACATAACACATTTTTGAAAGAAAAAATTATTCTCAGCAAACCATTTTAATACAAAACTAGAAGACATTTTCAGTTTTCTAAAATAAAAAAGAATAAAAACAAAAAAATTTCAATAAAATCTGACTAAATCAACCTTCTCACTATAACAGAACATTAAAAGAACAATAACTTAAAATCCCACCTTTTTGGCATTAAATAACCCGCAGAGGTGTTGATATGCCGTTAAATAAAATTCAAACGCAAACTCATATAACGTAGGATAGTCGGGAGAGAGTTTCGCTACTGCTGAAAAAAGCTGCATTAGTACACGTAAAATAAGAAGAAAGTAAATACTAGCCAAAAATTCATAATAATGGCTGACAATGCTTCATCTAATAAAAAATGAAGCACACTCCACCCATGATTATTGAACAGGTGAAGAGGCTCATCCCTTGTTTCCTGCTTAGGATGTGGTTTCCGGCTTTCTCTTCTCCATTCTTTTCACTCTTTTATTTATTTATTTATTTATTTTCCTCAATTGGAGTAGATAGACTAAACTATAGCCCGGTTCACACTCCACCCACGTCTATTGAACAGGTGAAGAGGCTCATCCCTTGTTTCCTGTTTAGGATGCGGTTTCCGGCTTTCTCATTCCCATTGTTTTTACTCTTACGTAGCCCCTGCGCATCAGTGGCGTTATCGCCTTGCTTGGGGTGATATGATTTTTAAAAAAAACGTAAATACTAGTCAAAAATTAATAATAATGGCTGACAATACCCCATCTAATACAAATGTAATTGAAAGTAAATAATAGTCAAAAATTTATGATATTGGCTCACAACGTTTTATTTAATAAGTGATAAAGATAAACTTAAATACTCGTTAAAAATTTATAATAATGAATGACAATGTTTCATCTCGTAAAAAATGGAGATTAAAGTAAATACTAGTTAAAAGTTAATAATAATGGCTGAAATGCTTGATCTAATAAAAAAAAGTGGAAACAAATGTGATCGTTTATTTTTTAAATTAATAATAATGCTAGTACTAATAAAAATATACCTTATCTAATGAAAATATTAAAAATAACTGTTCAAGATCCAATTACAATTCTAAAATAGTTCTAAAAATTGTGGCGTTGGCCATTCCGTTAACAAGAGAAATGGAAGTGACAAAACAAACAATTTGTCATAAGACGTGGTCATAATGAATAAATGTATTTTTATTTCTCTGTGAGTTACATGGTTCGGTCGTTTGTCCAAGATATCTTATATCAGTCGAGGAAGACTGAGAGTTCGTTCGGGGTATGGCCCAAGGCAGTAGTCGCGATAGACATGTGGAGAAAATCAACAAGCATACGTGGTCTAGACTTTGTCTTTGCTATTCCTGGATTCGTCGCTAGCTGAAAGTATCTATGCTGGCACGTCTTGGTGTTGCTGCTAGTGACCTCAACTGCCGTGGATGTCCGTCATTATTGCTAGACTGGTTGCTTTCGAGATTGTAATTTAGGTTGAGACAGAAATTTTTGTAGGCAAAACTGTCTTGACGTTTTGCTGATTTAGTTAGAAAAGATCTTTTATGACCTTAGTCTTGTGGAGCGGTATTCCGGATGCGAGTTGCGTGGAGTCAGGCAAAATTAAGGTCTGTTTTTGTCATATAAGCTGTGGAAATTGAAGTGAGCACTTTTGTTTGAATTAAATGATTGGAGTTCTGAATGGGTACGACAAGACAAACATCTCTATCCTTATTCTTTTTTTTATTTTCTATTCATAAGAATCATGAAATCGGATTTTACTCGTGTAACGTACTTTCTTTCTTTGTTGCTTTAAAAAAATAATCTAACATATTTAGAGGGTGTATCAAAAATACTTTTACAAACACTGGAGGTGAGTTCCTCACACCAAAGCACAGACAAAAGTCCACATAAGCATATGTACGCGAAAGCCTTCGTTTCTGATTTATTAAATTTAAAGAAAATTTACGGTAGATGGCGGTGTGTCAGTCAGTTAAGTGCCATACGCGATACACGCTTGGGCGATCATGTCTCGAAAGAGACATGACTGACTGGGCAGAACATTATCCCGCAGTAGGTTGCCATTGCTTTCTGCGGTAGACTGGTTGCCGACCAAGGCTATAGAACCCAATCTGTCCTGCTATTTAACCCATAACTGGAAGGAAGAGACGGATTAATACCTTTCCCAATGGTATTTGCGCATAAGTGAATACAATGGATTCAACTGGAATTCGAACTCGGCTCCCCGGCTGTGTGTAGACGTGGTTATAATTGGCATTTGTAGACATTTATGGCTAGTTTGTCGTCAGTGTTAAACGTGTATAATAGTGAGTTAACACAGAAGTGTTGTTTTTAACAATGGCATGATATTCATATCGGGAGCAGGCCGATATAATTTTTACATATAACTGATGTGTTGAATGGTGTGTGTTCTCCCTGTCGGCGGTGGTCAGCAGCGGCACCGTGAGCGTTAACTCGTCTCTCAGATCAGTTTGTAGTCTGCGTTGTTGTCGGCGCTTAAAAAGGGGACTGCTCCGCGCTGAGCCGTCGCATCCGACCCATCAGCTTGGCACACCCCGCTTCTACTCGTCGTGCGGGTTCCCACGAAGTGTCTTTTGCTCCGCTGTTGTCGTCGCGCGATCCCGCTTTTCTTCCACGTCCCACTTCGCGTCGGTTTGCCCTCGTGCGCGGTCGGCGGTTTCTCCTCCAAGGGTGCTCTTGACCGAGTGTCCGTGACGGCCGGTACGTTCACTTTTTTAAAAAATTAGAGTGCTCAGTATATATATATTACGGAAAATACCGAAGATTAACGAAATGGTTTTAACAACCGACATATTTAATTTATTTGAACATTATTTTTAATCAATACTCGTATTTGAGTATATATTCTATTTTTAATCAAACACTATATTTTTATATTTATTTCTACCGGCCTGATTATTTACGAATAAGTCACATTTTTTTAAAAATCATATCACGCCAAGCAAGGCGGTAACGCCACTGATTCGCAGGGGGTTACGTAAGAGCAAGAAGATTGGAAAAGAGAAAACCGGAAACCACATCCTAAACAGGGGACAAGGGATAAGCCTCTTCACCTGTTCAATAGACGTGGGTGGAGTGTGAACCGGGCGATAGTTTAGTCTATCTACTCCAATTGATAAAAAAAAAAGAAAAGAAAAGAGTGAAAAGATTGGAAAAGGAAAGCCGGAAACCACATCCTAAACAGGGAACAAGGGATGAGCCTCTACACCTGTTCAATAGACGTGGGTGGAGTGTGAACCGGGCGATAGTTTAGTCTATCTACTCCAATTGATAAAAAAAAAAAGAAAAGAGTGAAAAGATTGGAAAAGAGAAAGCCGAAAACCACATCCTAAACAGGGAACAAGGGATGAGCCTCTACACCTGTTCAATAGACGTGAGTGGAGTGTGAACCGGGCGATAGTTTAGTCTATCTACTCCAATTGATAAAAAAAAAAGAAAAGAAAAGAGTGAAAAGATTGGAAAAGGAAAGCCGGAAACCACATCCTAAACAGGGAACAAGGGATGAACCTCTTCACCTGTTCAATAGACGTGGGTGGAGTGTGAACCGGGCGATAGTTTAGTCTATCTACTCCGATTGAAAAAAAAAGAAAAGTGAAAAGATTGTAAAAGAGAAATCCGGAAACCACATCCTAAACAGGGAACAAGGGATGAGCCTCTTCACCTGTTCAATAGACGTGGGTGGAGTGTGAACCGGGCGATAGTTTAGTCTATCTACTCCAATTGATAAAAAAAAAAAGAAAAGAGTGAAAAGATTGGAAAAGAGAAAGCCGGAAACCACATCCTAAACAGGGAACAAGGGATGAGCCTCTACACCTGTTCAATAGACGTGAGTGGAGTGTGAACCGGGCGATAGTTTAGTCTATCTACTCCAATTGAAAAAAAAAGAACAGTGAAAAGATTGGAAAAGAGAAAGCCGGAAACCACATCCTAAACAGGGAACAAGGGATGAGCCTCTACACCTGTTCAAGAGACGTGGGTGGAGTGTGAACCGGGCGATAGTTTAGTCTATCTACTGCAATTTGTCACAAAATTTACGCTAAATAATCATGCCGCTAGAAATAAACATATAAATATAGTGTTTGATTAAAAACAGAATATCTACTCCAATACGAGTATCGATTAAAAATAACGTTCAATCGAATAAATCATATATATATATATATATATATATATATATATATATATATATATATATATATATAAAAGATTTTTGATTTATTACGATTCCAATGGGTAATACATATTTCACCGCATAATGATGTTAATTGTAGCTTCTCTTTTTTCTCTTCTTTCCATTTATCAGTCGTCTACTTTTTCTTTATCCTTGCTTTTTTCTATTCTTTGGGGTTCTTTTTAAATGAGCGAGAAATCTTTTCGTAAATAAGCGCTGGAAATGTCTCTTTTAAATATGGATATGTGAGCGTCTGTGTAAAATAATTTTGGCGGTGGGGGATATTTTGAGGATTCATTGTTGTACTATTTGTGTCTGACGAGCCGCAATTATGAGGTGAAATATGTATTACCCATTTTTTGTTTTTTGTTTTTTGTTTTTTCGTTTGTCTCCATCGGAATTTACCTGGATAGTATAGCAAGTGTGATACGTTATATATATATATATATATATATATATATATATATATATATATATATATATATCATTTATTAATCCGATATATTTAATTTATTTGTTTAAACATAATTTTTAATGATTACTCACATTTGAGTAGATGATCTGTTTTTATTATTAAGCAGTATATTTATTTATTTCCATCTACCGGACTGAGTATTCAAGGACTCTACTCAAATGTGAGTATCCATAAAAAAATAACGTTTAAAAAATAAATTAAATATGTCGGATTAATAAATAAAAATTAATTCCTAAAAATTGTTAGAATACCAAACAGAGTAGAAAACATTTCGAGATTCAGGAAATGTTTATGTTCAAAAGCATTATATGTGCTTTAATTGGTTAGGAGTTCCTATATAGCTGAGGGTCAAAACACTCCAGTTATACTGATGGTTTCTCCTAGCTGGCGTAGGTTCAAATCCTGCCAGAGGGTGCATCTTTTTCTAAGATTTTTTTAATATTTCGGCTGGTACATCGAAGTAAATCAATAAGGTACTGTTTGAGAAATAAATAACAACAGATCATCTCCTCAAATATGAGTATCCATTAAAAATAACATTTAAACAAATAGATTAAATATAGAGTGAGAGAAAGTGATCTTTGATAACATCCAAAGAAGAATCAGCAATATTTTTGGTTCTTATCAGGCATCTCGGCTTCAGTCACTTTCTAACCGCCGTAAAATTGCTTCCCTATGTTTTTTCTATAAATATTTTCATGGCAACTGTTCGGATGAACCATTCGCTATGATTAATAATTTAAGCGCATTACTCGACTGGCGACAAGCTCTCTTCAATTTGCAATTGAATCAGGTGTAACCGTAGGTGCTTTTCTTTTCTTGCTTGTGAAGGTCTCTTCCATTTCTCGATTATTCAGGCCGGTAGATATTAAAAAAAATCTGTTTAATTATATAAAGAAATATCTTTTCAAATACGAGTATCCATTAAAAATAATAAACAAATAATTTTAAATATATGTCGGAGTTAATCCATATTGTAATGGATTTCGTAAAAAACTTTTTAAACATATATATATGTACGCATCGTTCATTCGGTAATGAATTAGAGCACTCTGGCTATTGGGCAGGTATAATGATAATATACACGCTAAAAAGTATGCTTTCTTCTACCGAGCGCCCGTAGCCCAGAGGTAGAATCGCCGACTGACGTCAATTCGTTCGGGTTTCGATCCT
Organism: Ascarosepion bandense; assembly: GCA_037127315.1. NCBI lineage: Eukaryota > Metazoa > Mollusca > Cephalopoda > Sepiida > Sepiidae > Ascarosepion > Ascarosepion bandense. Next base: position 698,469 of record JBBBDQ010000837.1, read on the forward strand.
GGGTTAAAAGCAATCGGAGTCTAACCGTACTGATGAGCTGTGATACAGCGAAACAGATATGTCTGCGGATGACTATATATCTCAAGATATATATTTTACTTAGTGCAGCCCTTTTTTTTCTTTGGCGGAAGAACAGTTTGGATGTTGGGAAGGAGACCATCCTGGGCAATGGTGACCCCGGACAATAGCTTGTTCAGTTCTTCGTCATACGGATGGCAAGTCGCAAGTGACGAATGAGGGGATAAATCTATATTTCTTTACTCCCCCCCACCGCGCTCTCTCTCTCTCTCTCTCTCTCTCTCTCTCTCTCTCTCTCTCTCTCTCTCTCTATCTATCTATCTATCTATCGATATATATATATATATATATATATATATATATATATATATATATATATATATATCGCTGCATTCGGTTACGCGTAAATACAATTGGGAAAGTTATGAATCAATCTCTTCTCCCTATAGTTATGGATTGAATAGCAGGACAGATTGAGTTCTACAGCCTCGGTTGTCAACCAGTCTACCACAGTAATGTAAGTAGTGGCAACCGACTGTGGGAAAATAGTCTTCCTAGTCATTCATGTTTCGAAAGAGACATGATCGCCCAACCGGGTATCACATATGGCACTGAACTGACTGATATATATATATATATATATATATATATATATATATATGTATGTATGTATGTATATATATATATATATATATATATATATACATATATATATATATAGCGCAGAACTGTTGTAAAAAAAACAATGCCTGATGTAGAATAAAAGAGTTAAAATTTTGCACATTTCTTCCTCATTATTTTGTACATTTCTAATTTTCATGCATGTGCCACGAATTAAAATTTTACCGTCAAGGAAGAAATTTATATTTAATTTTATTGTATACATATTGATCAACAAATAAAATGCAGCTCAATAAACTTAATAATACCTCTAACAATATTGTTAATATTAATAATAATAGTGTACGTCAACATCTCTCTCATTATGACGCAGAACACCATCAGTTAGATTCACGTAACATAGACTTGATCTATGGAAACTTGATTAAAGCTAATGAGGAAGTGGCTCTACCTACACTTCCCAAAAAAATAAAATTACGAAAAAACCCAGTTAGTTCAGACACCAGAGTCTCAAAATCTCAAGAAAATCTCGTATATCTATCACTGTCACCCTTCTCGAATAAATAAGGACAAGTTAACAGCTGCTAAAGATTCCCTCGACCATGCATATCTTGAGGCAGAAGTAGCTTTCGTAAATGGGAAAATATATGACATTTCCCATCTTCATATCAACCAACAACACTCTGCAGCTTGGAAAACTTTAAATGAACTATCGGTGAAGGGATTAAAATCTCTACCAACAATCAAAGGTGGAAGCCATGAGCAACGTCTTGGTAACTGGCTTTCTCACTTTAAAAACGTCCTTAGTAATCCTGCAAACCTACCAAAAGATAAATCCCTTCCAAAAGTTCAAATCAGTAATGCTTTGAACATAACAACAGGAGAGTACACCATTGCAGAGTTAGGTTTTGTTCTAAAGAGGACAATGAACAAAGCTCTTGGTCCGGACAAGATTCCAGCCATCTTGTGGAAAAACCCTATTTTTCACCAATTACTTCATGACTTATGTAACTATGCAAAGGTCAGCCATGTCTCACCAACCATCTGGCTACGGTCACAAATCATTCCCACTCCTAAAAAGGGTGATTTGACACTGCCAACTATCAGGGTATTTCGTTGCTGCCTATAGCTGCGAAAATTTATAACAAGCTACTTCTAAATCGTGTTCTCTCAAAAATAGAGCCCATTCTACGCAAAAACCAAAATTATTTCTGCCCAGGTCGATCCACTCTTGGACAAATTCTCACTCTGCGTAGAATAATTGAGGAAATCACATTCTGCAATAAAACTGCAGCTCTTATCTTTGTAGACTCTAGTAAAGCTTTCAACTCAGTCAACCGAGAGACTATGTTCGAAATTCTTGGACTTTATGGCAGACCAGTAGACATCATTGAAGCTATTAAAGTATTGTATACAAACACACAAGACACAGTCCTGACTCCAGATGGTGAAACAGAGCCTTTTGGTATTCTAGCTGGTATTCTCCGAGGCGATACACTTTCACCTTTCCTTTTCATCATTGTAATAGACTGCATCATGCGCATCTCTGTGGATACAATAAAAGAAAATGGACTCATGTATCAGCCTAGAAGAAGTTCACGTTAACCTGCACTTTATATTACTGATGCTGATTTTGCTGATGACATTGCACTGTTGTCAGACAATCTCCTTAGTGCTCAGGTACTCATATCTTCTCTTGAATCAGCAGCAAACTGTTCAGGGCTTCACCTGAATGAAACCAAAACTGAGTGTATGCCAATTAACATTCGCAGCAACCATGAAATTAAAACTCTCTCGAATAACATCCTTAAACGCGTTGATGACTACAAATACCTAGGATCACACATTAAGAATTCTGAAAAAGACTTTGATATCAGAAAAGGCATAGAATGGACTGCTTGTAACAAAATGGATAAGATCTGGAAATCCAATCTTGATCGTAAGATCAAAATCCAAGTTTTTCGCGCACTTATTGAACCAATCTTACTCTATGGATCTGAAACTTGGACTCTTCCAGCAAAACAACAGCGCCGTTTAGATGGATGTTATACTCGTCTTCTCAGAAGAGTACTTGATATTTCATAGCGAAACCACCCAACTCTAGAAATGATACATGGAGACCTACCAAGAGTATCAACCTTAGTTCAAAAGAGACGTGTCCAGTTTGCTGGGCATTGTGCACGTGCCACAGATGAACTTGTTTCATCGTTTGTATTATGGAGGCACCCATCATCTCACAATCGATCTCGTAAATTAACCTTTCCAGACAGGATACACAGATACAACTATCGCCAACGAAGACCTTACAGGAGCTATGACAAATAAGGAATACTGGAAGGGTGTAGTGAGTTTTATCTCGGCCGAGGCCGCAGAATGATGATAATGTACGTCAAATAAACATGACACTATTAACTTATATTATTGCAACCAAATGCATAATAATTACAAACATGATGAAACAACACTCAAAAGCATAATACGGAGAAATGTTAAATCAATTAATAATAATAATCAAATTAAGCTCATCACATATCGTAAAAAAATTTAAAACAATTGATCTCATAGTCTCTAATAAACATACAACCACAAACTAAATCCTTTACAGAAAACCAATGAAGTACATCAGTTTACATGTCCTTTTCAGAGATTGTATTTCTGGTATTAATAATAAACCCACTATATTTATTGGTTTTACTACAACCACGCTATCCCGTATATTTGCCTGCCACTTGTCTGATCATAGTTCAATTAGACAACATTTCTTAGAAAAACATAGCCATATAGGTAATATTAGACAAATTTTAATCGATAACACAATAATACTGACATATACATACAGTAAAAAGAACATTCCGATATTGACGTCCATCTACATTAAATCAAAGCAACAATTTCGGTCTCTCACACGGTGTGACGTCATAGAACCGCATTACAAATTTACGACCTGCGTCTGCTATTCGTTGACTGTTATTGTTGCAAAGCAATGTTTTATGTCAACACAAGATAATATCATCTTTGATGATGGATGTCTTTATGTTAACGACCCTATAACCTCTCTGAAGATGGCTCATGTGAGTCGAAAGCTTAGACACAGCATAATAAAAAATTGTACAAATGTTGGACAATTTTTGTCTTTATTTTCATCTGAAATTAAAGCCAAAATACGATGTTCAGAATGGCTCATGATTAAACATAATAGACATTCATTTTCTGTTATTTTTAACAGTATATGTTTCGAAAATTATCTACTGTCTCAATACACTATATATATATATATATATATATATATATATATATAATGTGCGTAACGACTCCGACTAACACCAAATTGGTCGAGTTTCGATCCCTACTAGAAGCAAGTGGATGTATCTAGCCATATATATATATATATATATATATATATATATATATATATATATATATATATATATTACGATTGAACTCTCTGGAGAGGAAAATTTTAAAAACAGTTTTCACTTCTGCAATATGCGTGACTCTTCAGAAATGAATTGAGTTCTCTCGGTGACTGGCGTGTGTATACACTGCTTATATACAACACGTTAAAATTTCACTTCTCTGTTTCTATGCATCAATGGCTTAGGGAGTAGCGACTCCGATTGACAACAAATCGGCCGAGTTTCGATCCCGGCCAGAAGCAAGTGGATGCGTCTAGCCACACTGATGAGCTGTGATACAGCGAAACAGGCTTGTATGTGGATGACTAATATATATATATATATATATTGACTTTGTAGTGACTTCTTAAATTCTCCCATTCATTCTCTAACCCCATTCTCTTATCTATCGTTAACTTAACTATTCTATTGGTATGTCAATCCAAACAAACTAGAACCCCCGCTCAATTTTCTGAATAAGGTAACATTTGGTTTCAGTTTCTCTCTCTATTTATAATTTCCTGAATCTTCGAATCGTATATCACCTGATTAGGCAGTAGAAATAGCACCGAAACACGGCAGCTCTTGTGTAGCAAATAAATATTTTTATTATAAAAGTATTATTACATATACGTGTGTGTGTGTGTGTGTGTGTGTGTGTGTGTGTGTGTGTGTGTGTGTGTGTGTGTGTGCGCGTGCGTGCGTGCGTGAACGCTCGCGCGTGTGCGCCTACTTTCTTTTGCTTTGACCGAAGAAAAGCTTCGGGAAAGTTTGAAGGCGACAAAAATCCGTGTAAACTTAATCATATCTGGATATGTAGTGCATAGCAATCCGCAAGAAATGAAAATATATGAAAAGAAAATTAAATATAGGAAAGGAATGTGACAAGTGCTGTTTTCTTTTGTCTATTTTGTATATATATATATATATATATTCACTTATTGAATGATTTATATCTTTTTTCTTCTGTTTTATGCACCTTTTAACAGATTCTTTTACTTTTTTATTGTCCTTCATTTTTTTCTTATTTGTTTCTGCTTTCGTTCCGTTGATTAAAAACTGCTTGTTTTGTTTTGTTGTTGTTGTTGGCTGTTGGTGTTTTGATATTATTATTATTATTATTATTATTATTATTATTATTTCTTTATTTATTTATTTCTTCTTATTTTCTCTTTTTCATCTTCCTTTTTTGTTTTCTGGTTTCCTCTCTTTCTTTTCTTCTTCCACTTTGTAAATATTTTCATCCTTCTTTTCTTCTTTTTCTTCTTCTACTTCTTCATTTACATTATTTTTTCTTTTTCCGTCTTTTGTGCGTTTTTTTTTTTTTTTTGTTTTAATCACTGATTTTTTTTTTTTTTTCAGAGCAGCTATTTTTTTTTTTTAATCTTATCACCCCGAGCAAGGCGGTAACGCCACTGATGTGCAGGGGGCTACATAGGAGTGAAAAGATTGGAAAAGAGAAAAGTGAAAACCGCATCCTAAACAGGAAACAAGGGATGAGCCTCTTCACCTGTTCAATAGACGAGGGTGGAGTGTGAACCGGGCGATAGTTTAGTCTATCTACTCCAATTGAAAAAAAAAGTGAGACGATTGGAAAAGAGAAAACCGGAAACCGCATCCTAAACAGGAAAAAAGGGATGAACCTCTTCACCTGTTTAATAGACGAGGGTGGAGTGTGAAACGGGCGATAGTTTAGTCTATCTACTCCAATTGAAAATAAAAACGTGAGAAGATTGGAAAAGAGAAAACCGGAAACCGCATCCTAAACAGGAAACAAGGGATGAGCCTCTTCACCATTATTGAGTAGTGAGTAGCGTTCCAACAAAGTGACGTTAATATACAATTATTATTATGTTGCCATTTTTCATCATATTTTGATTTCTGCTATGGTCGCACTATCTATCAAGTCCGCGGGAAGACCTAAGACGTTCTGGATATTGGCCATGCAGAGGTTTGTCTTGCCAGCGTTGTTTCATCTGTTCAAGAGCTTTATCTTTGGCTTTCATTTTCATATTTTTTGCCGCAATAGTTGGTTCTTGGCTTCTGTTTTACTTTTCTACAGAATCTACTAACTGTAAATCTTGTTTGAATTTACTGCCTTCTTTTATTATTGAATATTTTTTCTTTCTTTCTTCATGTTGCCTTACTAATTGTATCATCCAATCCTTTGTTGTTTCTATGTATGTTAGTAAGCCAATAGTTGTTGTCTTGTATGACAATTCCAGCTGAATAAGACCTCTTCCACCTTCTTTACGGGGTATGTATAGACGGTCTACATCAGCCTTTGGATGATGCATCTTCTGCTTAGAAAGAAGCTTTCTTGTTTTAGAATCCATTCGCCTGATATCGTTTAGAGTACAGTTTAAGATGTTGAAACTATATTGGACAACTGGGGTTGCAAGACTATTAATGGTCATAATTCTCTTCTGAGAATTCAATTCAGTTTTCAATATCAGTCGTAGCCTTCTATAGTACACTTTACGCACTATTTCTTTCATTTTTTTATGGTGAATGTTTTCACTCTCATTTACACCTAGGTATTTATAAGCTTTTATTATTATTATTGTTATGTCATGTTTCATCATATTTCGATTTCTGCTATGGTCGCATTACTAACCAAGTCTGCGGAAAGACCTAAGGCAGGTAGTGGCGTGTTGTTATGGCTCCATTTCATGCTTTTTCTATCTTCCCCATCATCCCTAGCGTTACATAGACAAAGTTCTCCTTACTGTGTGGGCTGTACTTAATAAGACAATTTTTTGTATATCTCTTAAACTGGGGTTTCCAGGGATTCTTTTAATGTGTTGTTTTGTTCCTTTTTATCATTCCAAGTGCACCTACTATTACTGGCACGACTCTTGTTTTCAATTTCCACATTTTTTTTATTTCAATTATTATTATTATTATTATTATTATTATGTCATTTTTCATCATATTTCGATTTCTGCTTTGGTCTCACTACCAACCAAGTCTGCGGGGAGACCTAAGGCAGGTAGTGGCGTGTTGTTATGGCTCCATTTCATGTTTTTCTATCTTCCCTATCATCTCCAGCATTACATAGATAAAGTTTTCCTTAGTGTGTGGGCTGTACATAATAAGACAATTTTTTGTATATCTCTTAAGCTGGGGTTTCCAGGGATTCTTTCAATGTGTTGTTTTGTTCCATTTTTTATCATTCCAAGTGCACCTACTATCACTGGCACAACTCTTGTTTTCAATTTCCACATTTTTTCTATTTCAATTTCCAGGTCTTTATATTTTGACAGTTTTTCAAATTCCTTGATTGCTATGTTACAATCCACTGGACAAGCCATATCAATTAATAGACAAGTTTTCTCCTTCTGGTTTTTAACAATAATGTCTGGCCTGTTTGCTTCAATTTTTCTGTCTGTGTAGATGGTGTAATCCCATAGAATGGTAACATCTTCTATTTCTGTAACCGGTGCTGGGTGATGTTCATACCAGTGTTTGCCTACAGCTTTTCCATAATGTTTGCATATTGCCCAATGTAAATATTGCCCAACTCTATCGTGGCGATTTTTATATTCATTTGGGGCAAGCACAGAACAGCCTGAGATTAGGTGGTCTATTGTTTCTTGGTGTTTATCACAAAACCTGCATTTTGGATCCATATTATTATGCATAATATTTGCCTGAAAGTTTCTCGTGAAAAGACTTTGGTCTTGTGCTGCAAGAATAAAGCCTTCAGTTTCAGACTTTAATCCAGATGCACGTAACCATCGATGAGTATTAACTTTGTCAACATTGGATTTATTGGCACGTACTGGATATTGGCCATGCAGAGGTTTGTCTTGCCAGCGTGTTTCATCTGTTCAAGAGCTTTATCTTTGGCTTTCATTTTCATATTCTTTGCCGCAATAGTCGGCTCTTGGCTTCCGTTCTGCTTTTCTACAGAATCTACTAACTGTAAATCTTGTTTGAATTTACTGCCTTCTTTTATTATTGAATATTTTTTCTTTCTTTCTTCATGTTGCCTTACTAATTGTATCATCCAATCCTTTGTTGTTTCTATGTATTTTAGTAAGCCAATAGTTGTTGTCTTGTATGACAATTCCAGCTGAATAAGACCTCTTCCACCTTCTTTACGGGGTATGTATAGACGGTCTACATCAGCCTTTGGATGATGCATCTTATGCTTAGAAAGAAGCTTTCTTGTTTTAGCATCCATTCGCCTGATGTCGTTTAGAGTCCAGTTTAAGATGTTAAAGCTATATTGGACAACTGGGATTGCAAGGCTATTAATGGCCATAACTCTGTTCTGTGAATTTAATTCAGTTTTTAATATCATTCGTAGCCTTCTATAGTACTCTTTACGCACTATTTCTTTCTTTTTGTTATGGTGAATGTTTTCGCTCTCATTTACACCTAGGTATTTATAAGCTTCTTCTGGTTTCAATTCTTTTATTGTTACAGCAGGGTCTAGGCTAATTGAGGATGTTTCTTGTATTGATCCACGTAAAACTGTAGCTTTAGCACATTTATTCAAATTAAATTTCATTCCAATGTCTTCGCTGAAGCATTTTACAGTTTGCAGAAGACCTTCCAGTTCATTATCATTCTTAGCATATAACTTCAAGTCATCCATGTAAAATAGATGGCTTATTTTCTTTTGTCCTATTTTATAACCACATTCTGTCTTATTAAGTTGACTGGTTAGTGCTATTAATGATATGCAGAATAGTAAGGGAGATAAAGAATCACCTTGAAATATACCTCTTTTGATGTTTATTTCATCAGACTTATAGGTTCCATTTATATGATTGAGGTAAAGGGTTGTTTTCCATATAGACATGCACTGTTTGATGAAATTGATGATGACGGGCGATATCTTGTATATATTTAAAGTCTTTAAAATCCAGTCATGTGGCACACTATCGAATGCCTTTCGATAGTCTATCCAGGCTGTACTAAGATTTTTCTTTGTACTGTAGCAGTTTTCCAGGATCATTTTGTTAATCAGCAATTGGTCTTTACAACCATAACAGCCACGTTTGCACCCTTTTTGTTCAAGCGGCATCATGTCATTTCTTTCTAAGAATAAATATGTCTGTTTTGTTAAAATAGATGTTAATAGTTTATATGTTGTCGGAAGACATGTAATTGGTCTGTAGTTTTTCGGGTTGTTTGTGTCACCATTCTTGGGTAGAAGAAATGTAATTCCTTTGGTCATCCATGCAGGAATTTTAGTGGGATCGTCAACCATTTCTTGAAGTTCTTTGGCTACTTTTTTATGTGCTGCATTTAAATAATATAGCCAAAAGTTAGGAATTTTATCTATACCTGAGAATTTCCAATTGTGTGCTTTTTTTAGTGCATATTTAACATCATCTTCTGTAATTCCAGACCATGTCTGTGTCTGTTCGGGTTTATTTTTCATTCGTTCTATCTCTTGCGTAATCCAATGTACTTCCTTGCTTATTATTATTATTATTATTATTATTATTATTATTATTATTATTATCCTTCTTTTCGTCTTTTTTTTCATCATTTATTTAGTTCTTTCTTTTTCCTCTCCTTCTTAATCTTATTATTATTATTATTATTACTATTTTTTGTTTATATCATCGCATCATTCTCTTTCTTTTCATTACTCCTTCTCATCTTTTTCCGTTTTTCTAATTATTATTGTCTTTCTTTTCTCGTTCTGCTTCATTTTTTTCTTTCTTTTTACATTATTATTATTATTATTATTATTATTATTATTATTATTATTATGTCATTTTTCATCATATTTCGATTTCTGCTATGGTCGCACTACCAACCAAGTCTGCGGGAAGACCTAAGGCAGGTCGTGCGTGGCGTGTTGTTATGGCTCCATTTCATTTTTTTTTTTTCATGCTTTTTTTTTTATCTTTCCTATCATCCCTAGCGTTACATAGACAAAGTTTATTATTATTATTATTATTATTATCTTCTTTTACTCGTATTATCTCATGCTTTTCTTTCTTTTTTCTTTTTAAATTATTATTATTATTATTATTATTATTGGTTTCTTTTCTTATTCTGTCTCATTTTTTCTTTCTTTTTAAATTATTATTGTTGTTGTTGTCTTCTTTTTCTTGTGTTATTTCATTATTCTTTCTTTTTTCTTTTTAAATTATTATTATTGTTGTTGTTGTTGTTGTCTTCCTTTTCTCCTATTGTTTCATTTTTTCTTTCTTTTTGCACTATTATTATTATTGTTGTTGTTGTTGTTATTATTATTATTATTATTATTATTATTATCATCTTCGTTCTTTTTGGGTTCTTTTCATTATGAGTTTCTTTTTTTCTGTCTTTCTTTTTTATTATTTTGTATTTATTTTTTCTCCTCGTTTCTACTGACATTATTATTATTACTATTATTATTATTATTATTATTACTATTATTATTTCATATTGCTTTTTTCGTCCTTTTCCTCTCATCACTCCATTTTCGTCCCTTCTTCCAATTTTTTTTCTCGGGTCAGCCTCTCCCTACTGATAAGATAATAACACTTCTCTTCTGCAACCGGCAACGAAGTGTCCACCATTTTGTTCAACGCGTGGCAGCGGCAGTGGCGGCGGGGTGTTGATGATGATGCGGGAGAAAATGTGGAAATGTTATCGCTATATCAGAACGCCACTGGCAACGAAGGATGACAGTTTTGGTTCCTGGAGGAAGGAAGAGGAAAATGGTAGACTGAAAAGCTGGGTAGAAGCATAGACAAAGGGAATATGGTAAGAAAAAAGAAAAAGAAAACAATCAGTCGGTGAATGTGTTAATGTGAAGGTGAAAATGAAAGGAGTTTTGGAGAGGGAGAAGACAACAAGATGGCAGGAGGCAGAATAATTGACAAAAAAGAGTGAGTAGGAGAGAGAGAACCGAACTGGAGGTGGGGGTGAAACAAAACAATAAAAGGAAGAGGAAGAGGAATGTTGTGAGGCAAAAGAATATGAAAAATATACGAAAGAGAAATGAAAGAAAAATAAACAGAGAGAAGAAAAATTAAGAGCAAGGGGTAGAATTAATGTAATGAAAAGAAGTAAAGAAGAATAAGATTTATGAAAGAAAGAAAGAAAGAAAGAAAGAAAGAAAAATGAATGACAATAAAAAGAACTTAAGAAAAAAGAAAGAAAGAGAGAGAGAAAGAAAGAAATTATAATTACGAAAACGTCATGAAAGGAAAAGGAATTAAGAGAAATAGAAGAAAGAAAGAAAGAAAGAAAGAAAGAAAAATGAATGACAATAAAAAGAACTCAAGAAAAAAGAAAAAAAGAAAGAAAAATGAATGAAAATAAAAAGTACGAAAGAAAGAAAGAAAGAAAGAAAGAAAGAAAAATGAATGACAATAAAATGAACTTAAGAAAGAAAGAAAGAAAGAAAGAAAAATGAATGAAAATAAAAAGAAAGAAAGAAAGAAAGAAAGAAAAATGAATGACAATAAAAAGAACTTAAGAAAAAAGAAAGAAAGAAAAATGAATGAAAATAAAAAGAACTTAAGATAAAAGAAAAAGGCAATAAAAGAAGGAATTAATAGAAGTCATGAAAAAGAAAGAAAAGGAATGAATTGAAGTTAGAGAAAGAAAGAAAGAAAGAAAGAAAGAAAGAAAGAAAAAGTTCAATGAAAGTTATGAATAAGAAAGTAAAGAAGAGAAGAAAGAAATTTTACAAAAGAAAAAGGAAAGAAAGAAAAGAGTAAAAAGAGAAATAGAAATAGAAAAAGAAGCTACAAAAGAAAGAAATTAAGAAAGAAAGAAATTGTAGTTACGAAATGAAGGAAACAAAGAGAGAAATTGAAAAGCAGGAGAAATATCAAGAGCTTGAAAACAGAAAACCTTTTTAAGAATGACTGAATCAAATTAAGTCGTTATGAAATATCAAGACCTTGCTTGAGAGCTGAAAACAATGAAAGAGAAAACTGAAAGATGAACGAATGTGAAAAACTGGGCAAAATTTAAAAACTTGCTGAAGATCTGAAAAAAAAAATCGAATGAATAAATCAAACAGAAATATTTTGAAAAACTGGGAAAATAGAAAAACCTAACTTGAGCCATGAAATTCTTTTAACGAATAAATGAAAATGAAAGAAGATGAACAACTGAGTAAATATCAAATCCTTGCTTTAAATCTGAAAAAATTAACAAATAAATGAATTAATTAAACAAAAAGACAGTGAAAAACTGGGCAAATATCAAAAACCTTCCATAAATTTGCAAAAAATTTAGGGAATTAATTGATTAAACAGAGAGATCGTGAAAAATCCCGAAAAGAATAAAACCTAGCTTGAGAACTGAAATCCTTTTAACTCATGAGACTGAAAGAAAATTAAAAACTGGACAAATAAAAAAAATTGCTAAAAATCTGACAAACATTAATGAAAGAATGATTAAATTAAACAGAAAAATTGTAAAAATTTAGAAAAAGATAAAAACCTACCTTGAAAACTGAAATCCTTTTAACTCATGAGACTGAAAGAAAATTAAAAACTGGGCAAATAAAAAAAATTGCTAAAACTTTGACAAACATTAACGAAAGAATGATTGAATTAAACAGAAAAATTGTGGAAATTTAGAAAAAGATAAAAACCTACCTTGAAAACTGAAATCCTTTTAACTCACGAGACTGAAAGAAAATTAAAAACTGGGCAAATAAAAAAAATTGCTAAAAATCTGACAAACATTAACGAAAGAATGATTGAATTAAACAGAAAAATTGTGGAAATTTAGAAAAAGATAAAAACCTACCTTGAAAACTGAAATCCTTTTAACTCATGAGACTGAAAGAAAATTAAAAACTGGGCAAATAAAAAAAATTGCTAAAAATCTGACAAACATTAATGAAAGAATGATTGAATTAAACAGAAAAATTGTAAAAATTTAGAAAAAGATAAAAACCTACCTTGAAAACTGAAATGATTAAATAAAAACGAAATAAATATGAAAAAAACTGGGCAAATATCAAAATCATCTTTAAAATTTGAAAAACTTAAAAGAATGAATGAAAAAATGGATTAAACAGAAGCATTATATAAAACTGGTAAAAGATAAAAACCTAGCTTGAGAACTGAAATGAATTAGCAAATAAATGAAACGGAAAGACTCTAAAAAACAAAGCACATATGAAAATTTTGCTTAAAATCTTTAAACTTTAACGAATGAATTAAACAGAAATATTGTGAAAAACTTGAAAAATACAAAAACGTAGATTAAGCACTGAAATTCTTTAAAAAAAAAATTATTTGAAAAAGTGAAAATCTGCGCAAATATCAAGAACTTGGCTTAAATCCAAAAAGAAAAAAAAACGAATTAATTAATTAATTAAACAGTAAAATTGTGAAAAACTTGAAAACGATAAAAACCGAAATACTGTTTTCATATATGGTCGGGCGCTCCTGCTGTTCATGTCAGGGTTCTCGACAGGCTCCAAAGGAGAATCTTTAACGTGATCAGTCCCGACCTGACAGCTCGACTCTCACCGGCGGGATGTGGCTTCTCTTTGTCTCTTCTATAAATATTTTCATGGCTTCTGCTACAACGAACTTAGGTCACTGGTGCCCCCTCCACAAGAATTTACTCTAGCAACCAGACTGGCAACAAGGCCCAAAACTTTTACAGTTAAATCTGCCAAATGCAGGCGACAATTCTACTCCACCAGCTTTTTTTCACGCACTTCCCGCCTGTGGAAAACTCCCGTCCTTATACTTGCTTTCCTGACGACTTCAACCTCCAGGAATTGAAATGCAATGTCACTTCCCTCCCATCTCTTATCCACTTGATTTCAGTCCTTCCCTCGTCCTTTCAACATCACCCCGTCTATCTTGTATTTTTCATTTATCACTCTACCTTCGCAACTGTCATCACGCCTGTATTCCAATCCTTCTCTTGCCCTTTCTCGGATACCCTCCCCGTAAATGGTTCGTCTTTCTCTTCGCTCTCCTCCTGCTTAAACTTTGTGGGAGACTAGCGTGATCCATATTGATGGAAGGTAGGAAAGTTTATCTATGGTGGTTAAAATTCTACTCCATCAGCTTCTTTTCTCGAACTTCCCACCTGTAGAACTTCCTTCCGTATTCTTGATATCCTGACGACTACAACCTCAAGAAATTGAAAGGCAATGTCAATTCCCATCGATTATCCACTTGAAATCATTCCTTCCTTCGAACTTTCAACATCACCCCGTCTATCTTGTTCTTTTCATTTATCACTCTACCTTCGCAACTGTCATCACGCCTGTATTCCAATCCTTCTCTTGCCCTTTCTCGGATACCCTCCCCGTAAATGGTTTGTATTTGTCTTCGCACTCCTCCTGCTTAAACTTTGTGGGAGACTAGCGTGATCCATATTGATGGAAGGTAGGAAAGTTTATCTATGGTGGTTAAAATTCTACTCCACCAGCTTCTTTTCTCGAAGTTCCCACCTGTAGAACTTCCTTCCGTATACTTGATATCCTGACGACTACAACCTCAAGAAATTGAAAGGCAATGTCAATTCCCATCGCTTATCCACTTGATTTCAGTCCTTCCCTCGCCCTTTCAACATCACCCCGTCTATCTTGTTCTTTTCATTTATCACTCTACCTTCGCAACTGTCATCACGCCTGTATTCCAATCCATCTCTTGCCCTTTCTCGGATACCCTCCCCGTAAATGGTTCGTCTTTCTCTTCGCTCTCCTCCTGCTTAAACTTTGTGGGAGACTAGCGTGATCCATATTGATGGAAGGTAGGAAAGTTTATCTATGGTGGTTAAAATTCTACTCCATCAGCTTCTTTTCTCGAACTTCCCACCTGTAGAATATCCTTCCGTATACTTGATATCCTGACGACTACAACCTCAAGAAATTTAAAGGCAATGTCAATTCCCATCGCTTATCCACTTGATTTCAGTCCTTCCCTCGCCCTTTCAACATCACCCCGTCTATCTTGTTCTTTTCATTTATCACTCTACCTTCGCAACTGTCATCACGCCTGTATTCCAATCCTTCTCTTGCCCTTTCTCGGATACCCTCCCCGTAAATGGTTTGTATTTCTCTTCGCACTCCTCCTGCTTGAACTTTTACTCTTTGATGTAGCCCCTAGCGCACCAGTGGCGGTACCGTTTTGCTTGGGGTGGAACGATTTAAAAAATATTTTAAACGAATAAATGAACTTGAAAGAATGTAAAATCCTTGGCAAATATTAAAAACTATGCTTAAAATCTAAAAATAATTAAAAATGAATGAATGAATTAAACAGAAAATTTGTGAAAAACTGTAAGAAGATAAAAACCAAGCTTCAGCATGGAAATGATTTTAACGAAATAATAAAAGTAAAATACTGGAGAAAAAAATGGCAAATAACAAAACTTTGCTTAAAATCTAAAAATTTGAACGAGTGAGTGAATGAATGAATTAAACAAAAATTGTGAAAAAGTAGAAAAAGACAAATAACTAGCTTCACCACTGAAATGCTTTTAACGAATTTATAGAAAATAAAAAATGTTAAAAGCTTGACAAATATACACAACCTTGCATAAAATTTCAATGTTCAAGCTATTATTTTTGTTTTTTCCAGTTTTCACAATTTTTCTGCTTAATTTAATCATTTATTCGTTAAAGTTTTGCAAATTTTAAGCAATATTTTGATATTTGCCCAGTTATTTTTTCCAATGTATCAGTTTCATTTATTTTTTTTTTTTAATCATCTCACCCCAAGCAAGGCATTCCACTGCCACTATTGCGCATGGGGCTACTTAGCGGGAGGTAAAGAGAAGGAATGGTTAGACATAGGGAATGTCAGGAGGAAGGTGACAGATGAGTATGGATACCGAAGATGAGGGTTAGGCAGATGGGAAGAGTGTTTGATAGAATGGGAGCAGGTTAGTGTGCTAGGAGGTGCCTATTGACCTTACATTTAAACTCCTGGAGATTGTATCCGTCGGGGAAGCAATCGTGTGGAAGAGAATTCCACAGTCGGGAAGTGCGAGGAAAGAAACTGTTGGAGTAGAAGCTATCGGTTTCACTGTAAAAGGGTGGGATCTAGTTGCTAATCTAGTATCTCGTGCAAATTCGTATTTAGGGGGCACCAGTGATCTAAGTACGAATTTGCACGTTAAATTTATTTATTCGTTAAAAGCATTTTAATGTTCAAGCTATTATTTTTTTTCCAGTTTTTCACAATTTTTCTGCTTAATTTAATCATTCATTCGTTAAAGTTTTTCAAATTAAAATTATTAGCAAATAAATGACTGAACTTAAAAGAAAGATTTTGAAAAAAAATGGGAAAAGATAAAAACCTAGCTTGTACACTGAAATGCTTTTAACTAATAAATAAAAGTGAAGGAACGTGAAAAACAGGTCAAATATTCAAAAAAATGCTTCAAATCAGAAAAACTTTAACGAATAAATTAAAGAGAAAAATTTTAATAACTGAAAAGAAACAAAAATCCTAGATTAAGTACTGAAATGCTTTTCAGGAATAAATGTAAATAAAAGAAAATGAATACCTGGGCAAATATCAAAACCTTGCTGAAAAACGGAAAAAAAACTTTCACGAATGAATTAATTGATTAAACAGAAGTCAGAGAAAAACTGAAAAAATGCAAAAACATAGCTTGAACAATTAAATCTTTTTAACGAAAAAATGAAAATGAAATAATGTGAAATGCTGGGCAAATATCCACAACCTTGCTTAAAATCGGAAAAAATAACAAATGAATGATTGAATTAAAAATAAAAATTGGGAAAAACTGGAAAAAGATAAAAACCCAGATTGAGCGCTGAAAAGCTTTTAATGAATAAATAAAACCAAAAGAATTGAAAAAACTAGGCAAATATCAACAGGTTGTTTAAAATCTTCAAACTTTAACGAATGAATGAACGAATAAAATAGAAAAATTGCAAAAAAACTGGAAAAAGACAAAAACCTAACTTGAGCACTGAAATGAGTTTAACAAATTAATGAAACTGATACATTGGAAAAAATAACTGGGCAAATATCAAAATCTTGCTCAAAATTAGAAAAACTATAACGAATGAATGATTAAATTAAGCAGAAAAATTGTGAAAAACTGGAAAAAAACAAAAATAATAGCTTGAACATTGAAATGCTTTTAACGAATAAATGAAACTGATACATTGGAAAAAATAACTGGGCAAATATCAAAATATTGCTTAAAATTTGAAAAACTTTAACGAATGAATGATTAAATTAAGCAGAAAAATTGTGAAAAACTGGAAAAAAACAAAAATAATAGCTTGAACATTGAAATGCTTTTAACGAATAAATGAAACTGAAAGAATGTAACAAACTGAGCAAATATTAAAACCTTTCTTAAAAAAATAAAAATTTTAACGAGTAAATGGATGTTTTAAACAGGAAGTTAGTGAAAAACTGGAAAAAATCATGAAAAGCTGATTTGGTCACTGGAATGTTTTTAACAAACAAATGAAACTGAAAGATTTTTAAAACAACTGGGCAAGTATCAAAACCCTGCTTAAAAAATGAAAACTTTAATGAATAAATGGATGTTTTAAACAGGAAGTTAGAGAAAAACTGGAAAAAATCATGAAAAGCTGATTTGGTCACTGGAATGTTTTTAACAAACAAATGAAACTGAAAGATTTTTAAAACAACTGGGCAAGTATCAAAACCCTGCTTAAAAAATGAAAATTTTAATGAATAAATGGATGTTTTAAACAGGAAGTTAGAGAAAAACTGGAAAAAATCATGAAAAGCTGATTTGGTCACTGGAATGTTTTTAACAAACAAATGAAACTGAAAGATTTTTAAAACAACTGGGCAAGGGTATCAAAACCCTGTTAAAAAATGAAAACTTTAATGAATAAATGGATGTTTTAAAACCCAGGAAGTTAGAGCTGGAAAAAATCAAAAAATGAAAAGCTTTGAATTTGGTCACTGGAATGTTTTTAACAAACAAATGAAACTGAAAGGATTTTTAAAACAACTGGGCAAGTATTTTCAAAACCCTGCAAAAAATGAAAATTTTAATGAATAAATGGAATGTTTTAAACAGGAAGTTAGAAAAACTGGAAAAAATCATGAAAAGCTGATTTGGTCACTGGAATGTTTTTAACAAACAAATGAAACTGAAAGATTTTTAAAACAACTGGGCAAGTATCAAAACCCTGCTTAAAAAATGAAAATTTTAATGAATAAATGGATGTTTTAAACAGGAAGTTAGAGAAAAACTGGAAAAAATCATGAAAAGCCAATTCAATGCTTTTAACGAGTAAATGACTGTGAAAGAATATGGAAAGCTGAAAAAATATCAAAATCTTGTTTAAAATCTGAAAAATATTAACGAATAAATGATTGAATTAAAGATAAAATTATCAAAAACTAGAAAAAGAAATAACTTCTCTTGAACACTGAAATCCTTTAATGAACAAATGAATATGACAGAATGTGAAAATGACAAATATCTAAGCCTACAAGGTAGCAGGAAAACTGTGAAACCTGAAAATGAGGTTTTCATCAATAGTCATTGGCGCACATGGAATAGTTCCAAGGATAACATATACAAATGTTTCAAAACTTTAACTCAAAGAAAGAACCGAAATCATGCAGAAAATTGGTACCATTATGTTCTTTTACTTATCACTTGTTATAGATGAGAAGAAGATTGTCATGAACTGTTCTCGACATAGACTGTGTACCACTTGTTTCCCGTGAATAGAAGTGGTTTGAGATGATTGTTGGTTGGTTGTTTTGTTTTTATGGCATATCAACACCTCGGCGGGTCATTTATTGCCAACTAAATTTTATCTATTTTATTGCGAGTAATACCTTTTTCTTTCAACAATTCATTGTTGTTTTTATATATAAGTTTTGTGTCTAGTAATACTTTTTTCTTTTCGAGTATCAAGATTCATTGGGATTTGTTTTTAAGGGTAGAGTCCCCAAGTCATACCCTGTTATTTAACCCATAACTGGAGGGAAGGGACGGATTAATACCTTTCCCAAGGGTACCAGTGCTTAAGTGAATGCAGGGTATTAAACTGGAATTCGAACTCGGCTCACCGATTTCTCTTTCCGAGCCGATATCCACTGTACCACAACGCACATCTGTCACTAAACGCTTACAGCATCTGGTATTCCCAAGCGGTCACCCATCTAAGTACTGACCAGGCTCAACGTTGCTTAACTTCGGTGATCGAGCGAGAACCGTTGTATTCAACGTGATATGGCCATAAGCCTGTTCGAGATGACATCAGATATCAATAAATAACAATGCTGGTTGTTTGAAAATTAACACCTGTCTTCCTCAGAACGACATTTTGTCTGAAGAGAAATGAAGCAATGTCAAAGGTCACAGACACTAGTCTTTTATTCAGTTATTCACCGAGAAAGTATTACTGAAAAAGTTAGAATACTAGGGATGGTGCTGGAATACTGAGAACACATTGGAGTAGATAGATCTATCTATCGCCCGGTTCACACTCCACCCACGTCTATTGAACAGGCTCATCCCTTGTTCCCTGTTTAGGATGTGGTTTCCGACTTTCACTTTTCCAATCTTCTCACTTTTTTTTCAATTGGAGTAGATAGATTTATCTATCACCCGGTTCACACTCCACCCACGTCTATTGAACCGGTTAAGAGGCTCATCCCTTGTTCCCTGTTTAGGATGTGGTTTCCGGCTTTCTCTTTTCCAATCTTCTCACTTTTTTTTCAATTGAAGTAGATAGACTAAACTATCGCCCGGTTCAAACTCCACCCACGTCTATTGAACAGGAGAAGAGACTCATCCCTTGTTCCCTGTTTAGGATGTGGTTTCCGGCTTTCTCTTTTCCAATCTTCTCACTTTTTTTTCAATTGGAGTAGATAGACTAAACTATCGCCCGGTTCAAACTCCACCCACGTCTATTGAACAGGTGAAGAGGCTCATCCCTTGTTCCCTGTTTAGGATGTGGTTTCCGGCTTTCTCTTTTCCAATCTTCTCACTTTTTTTTCAATTGGAGTAGATAGACTAAACTATCGCCCGGTTCAAACTCCACCCACGTCTATTGATCAGGTGAAGAGGCTCATCCCTTGTTCCCTGTTTAGGATGTGGTTTCCGGCTTTTCTCTTTTCCAATCTTTTAACTCTTACTTAGCCCCCTGCACATCAGTGGCGTTACCGCCTTGCTCGGGGTGATAAGATTAAAAAAATACTGCCACTTGAACTTCAGCTTAAGTTATAATTTAGGATTGACTAGTAATGGATATCGACTTAAAATGAGAAATCGGAGAGCCGAGTTCGAATTCCACTTGAATTCATTGCATTCACTTACGTGCAAATAACCTTCGGCAAAGTATTACTCTATTTCTCCTCTCTCCATCTATGGGGTGAATAGCAGAACAGATTCGGTTTTATAGCCTTTGTTGGCACCAGTCTACCGCAGAAAAAATAGCCACCTACTTCGGGGATATCTCCTGCATAGATCGAAAAGATATGATCGCCTAAGCAAGTTTCAATAGACGTGGGTGGAGTGTGAACCGGGCGATAGATAGATCTATCTACTCCAATTGAAAAAAAAAGTGAGAAGATTGGAAAAGAGAAAGCCGGAAACCACATCCTAAACAGGGAACAAGGAATGAGCCTCGTAAGCTGTTCAATAGACGTGGGTGGAGTGTGAACCGGGCGATAGATAGATCTATCTACTCCAATTGAAAAAATAAGTGAGAAGATTGGAAAAGAGAAAGCCGGAAACCACATCCTAAACAGGGAACAAGGGATGAGCCTCTTAACCTGTTCAATAGACGTGGGTGGAGTGTGAACCGGGCGATAGATAGATCTATCTACTCCAATTGAAAAAATAAGTGAGAAGATTGGAAAAGAGAAAGCCGGAAACCACATCCTAAACAGGGAACAAGGAATGAGCCTCGTAAGCTGTTCAATAGACGTGGGTGGAGTGTGAACCGGGCGATAGATAGATCTATCTACTCCAATTGAAAAAAAAAAGTGAGAAGATTGGAAAAGAGAAAGCCGGAAACCACATCCTAAACAGGGAACAAGGAATGAGCCTCGTAAGCTGTTCAATAGACGTGGGTGGAGTGTGAACCGGGCGATAGATAGATCTATCTACTCCAATTGAAAAAAAAAGTGAGAAGATTGGAAAAGAGAAAGCCGGAAACCACATCCTAAACAGGGAACAAGGGATGAGCCTCTTCACCTGTTCAATAGACGTGGGTGGAGTGTGAATCTGGCGATAGATAGATCTATCTACTCCAATTAAAAAAAAAACAGAGAAGGTTGGAATAGAGAAAGCCGGAAACCACATCCTAAACAGGGAACAAGGGATGAGCCTCTTAACCGACTCAGTAAATAATAATAACACGAGCTGGAGACGTCAAAATCAAACAGTACAGAAGGCTGACAAATTAAACCTGGCTTCTGCTCTTAAAACGGACCTCCAATCTATGGTTAACTGGGGCAAGAAATTGTTTGTTCATTTTACTGCCTCTGAATCAAAACTACTCTCTTTTAACTACCATAGAGCAACTTTCCTGTCAGCTATCAGCATGGTTGATCCAAGTCTCCTTAAGAGCAACACATTGCGCCTCCTCGGCTTCACACTCTCAAGCGACATGAAGTGGAATGACTACATCGTATCTATAGCTGCAACTACTGCTCGGAAGTTTGAGTCACTGTGTCGAGCCAGGAAATTTTTCTTGTCAGAATCCATCTTGCACATTTACAAATCTACAAATTCATTCGTGCGTTGAATACTGTTGCCATATCTAGTCGGGTGCCCCTGCTATTCATCTCGAGGTTCACGACAAAATCCAAAGAAGTATCTGCAATGTAATCGATCCTGATTGACATCTCGACTTCAATCACTTTCTGACCGACGTGATGTGGCTTCCCTCCGTCTTTTCTATAAATAATTTCGTGGTAATTTCTCTGATAAGCCTTTGCCCTGGTTCCTCGATCACCTAAATTTAAGTGTGCAACTAGATTGGCATCTAGGTCCCATTATTTTACAGTTACAATAGTGTTATAGTGGAACATCCTGCCATCCCCCGAGAATAGAATGCTCTACCTGATAAAAGACGGTAACGAGCGGAATGAAGAGGGAAGGTCTTAGGCATTCGCCTGACGACGCTATGACACTGTCAGTCTCTGTCTTCGGGTAGGGGACGCTCTCTGCTTCCGAGCGGAGAGCACAAACCCAGTCGTGGTTCCGCCGAAGAATAGAACCACAACTGGGGAAAAATAGACAGATATTTTTTGGCCCGGCTATATGGCCGGGAGTACCCACTATAAAATGACCATGTGTCACATCTGGCCTTGCGTGGGAAGGCTAGTAAATACAGAAAGGTCTTAGGCGAAGGCATTCACTATTCGATAGTCTATTCCGCTCCAACCCGTTGCTTGCCTATATGTGTATTATTGTTAATTGTACCTTAGTACAATAAATCTGTTATACCTTATTCCTGGTGTTGAGTAACATTCTTCAACTGATCTATTTACACTGTATTTCTTTTCGGGGTATATCAAATAGTTAAATGTAAACGCCACTTCTACTCCAACAGTTTCTTTTTTCGCACTTCTCAGCTGTGAAACGTCCTGCTGTTTATTTGCTTCCCTGGTAGCTACAATCTCAAAAAAATTGAATTCAACGTCAACTATCATCTTTTTTTTCTTTAATCATTTCACCCCAAGCAAGGCAACCCACTGCTACTATTGCACAGGGGGTTACATAGGGGAAGGTGATGAGAAAGAGTGGTTAAATATAGGAAATGTCAGAAGGAAGGTGATAGACGGGTAGGGATACCGAGGTTGAGGGTTGGGTAGATGGGAAGAGTGTTTGAGGGAATGGATGCGAGTTAAAGTCTTAGGAGGTGTTTGTTGACCTTACATTTAAACTCCTGGAGATTGTAACTGTCGGGGAAGCAAGCATATGGAACGGAATTCCACAGGTGGGAAGTGCGAGAAAAGAAGCTGTTGGAGTAGAAATTGCGGTTACATTTTATCGGTTTCACTGTAAAAAGGTGGGACCTATTTGCTAATCTAGTATCACGTGCAAATTCATACCTAGGGGGCACCAGTGATTTAAGTTTATCAGAGCAGAAGCCGAGAGTGACTGCAGCCGGTCTGCCAAGTCGGTATCGATAACATTACAGATTCTCTGTCGTATTTTGTCAAAAACTCCGAGGAGAATAGCAGGGAAATCCGACCAGATGTGGCAGCAGTATTCAATACACGGGCGGATGGTAAATTTATATATGTGCAGAATAGATTCAGGCGGAAAAAACTTCCGGGCCCTGTACAGAGAGCCGACTTTCATAGCAGCGGATTTAGCAATGGATTCGATATAGTCTTTCCACTTTTTTATCTTCTTGAATTCTGTTCGTCTTTTATCTTTTTCTCAATTCGCCCCTGTAATCAGTGTTTTCTCTCATTGTAACCCCCTGCACACTAGTGGTAGTCCATTCTTGTCTGATGTGAAATGATTAAAAACAAATTTAACTGATAACGAACAAAAGATAAGCAGAATATTAAGAAACAGGACAATATCGTTAGAAACAAAGAAAAAAGTACTGAACGGTTATGCAACATCGGTATTTCTATATGGCAATGAAAGTTGGACAATATCCTTACAGATGAAGAAAAGACTTGAAGCAATAGAAATTTAGTTCTACAGAAGGATGTTGAGGATAACATGAACCAAACATGTGAGCGACTACGAACTTTTAGAGAAAATGAAAACAAAATGGAAACTTATACTTAAGATCAGAAAGACACAGCTGAGGTTGCTAGGACACATAATGAGGAAAGAAGGCTTCGAAAATTCGATATTCACAGGGTAGATTGAAGGCAAGAAGAAAAAATGAAAAAACACATAACCTTCTTAGTGAGCTTGAGTAAATGGATGGCCGATAAAACTTCAGGAGAAATAAACAAAATATAGAATTTATTAATAACCACAAAAGAGCAGGAACTTGAGGAGAGCCATGATCGCCTACATTCTAAAAGGCCCAACACATAGAAATAAAGAAAAATGTAATCGATCCTGACTTGGCATCAGTGACTTTCTCACAGACGTAACGTGGCTTCCTTCTGCCTTTTCTATAAATATTGTCATGGCAGTTGTTCTGATGAGTTTTTTCTCTAGTTCCTTGACAACATGAATTTCAGTGTACTACTAAATTGGCGGTTAGGCCTCATTGTTTTTCTGTTGACCTCAGTAGATGTAACCTCCAAGAGTTTGTTTTATTTCTACTCGGACTTGCAGATTCTGTCTGATTTCTTGCATTTCTGCTCGAAGAATCTTCAAAAATTTCGATGCAATGTCCTTAAATGCATATTCTGTCTTCCTGAACACTGTTATTTTATTGTCCTTTCACCTCACTAAAATATTTTCATTTTTTTCACACTCAGTAACCCCTTATATCTTAGTGGCATTATTGCCATCTTCTGACTTCCTGAATCCTGTTCTTTTATTGTCCTTTCTCCTCACTAAAGTCTTCTCATTCTCTTTCACTCCCAGTAACCGCTTACATCTTAGTGGCATTATTGCCATCTTCTGTCTTCCTGAAACCTTTTCTTTTGTTGTATTTTCTCCCCACTAAAATCTTCACATCCTGCAACCTTCTGCGTCTTAGTGACATTATCGCCTTTCTTGGGGTGAAATGACTTTTCAAAAGTGCTGTACATGATAAGTATAACTAAACATCAGAATTTGTGCAAACACAAGTCATATCTTTACTATATTGACGTACCCTACGTTTCAGTTAATAACCCAGTAAGGGACTGTAGTGACCAAAAATAATACTAATAATTAAACATTTTGGAAAATATGTAAAGAAACAATAGACCATCTAATCTCAGGATGTTCCGTACTTGCCCCAAATGAAAATAAAAATCATCACGATAGAGTGTGGCAATATTTACATTGGACAATGTACAAACACAATGGAAAATATGTAAACAATCACTGGTATGAACATCACCCAGCACCGGTTACAGATTAAGAAGATGTCACCATTCTATTGGATTACACCATCTACACACACAGAAAAATTCAAGCAAATAGGCCGGACATTTTTGTTAAAAACCAGAAAGAATAAACTTGTCTATTAATTTATATGGCTTGTCCAGCGGATTGTAACATAGCAACCAAAGAATTCGAATAAACTTTCAAAATATAATAACCTCGAAATTTAAATAGAAAAAATGTGGAAATTGGAAACAAGATTCGTGCCAGTGATAGTAGGTGCACTTGGAATGATAAAAAACGGAACAAAACAACACATTGAAATAATCCCTGGAAACCCCAGTTTAAGAGATATACAAAAAATTGTCCTGTTAAGTACAGCCCACACACTAAAGAGAACTTTGTCTATGTAACGCTAGGGGTGTTATGGGATATAGAGAAAACATTAAATGTAGCCATAACAACACACCACAACCTACATTAGATTTTATCTGCTGACTTGGTAGGTAGTGCGACCATAACAGAAATCGAATTGTGATGAAAATATCATAATGATAATAATGAAAACTACCAAAGTATAAAGACCTGGAAATTTAAATAGAAGAGTTTTGGTTGGTTGTTTTGTTTTTATGGCAAATCCACCTCGGCGGGTCATTTATAGGCAACTAAATTTTACCTATTTTATTGCTAGTCAGACCTTTTTTTTTCTTTCAACAATTTATTGCTGTTTTTATAAAAGTTTTGCGTCTAGTAATACTTTTTTCTTTTCGAGTTTCAAGATTCATTGGGATTTGTTTTTAAGGGCAGTGTCCCCAAGTCCTACCCATGTTATTTAACCCATATCTGGAGGGGGGACGGAATAATACACTTCCCAAGGGTACCAGTGCTTAATTGAATGCAGAGTATTCAACTGGAATTCGAACACTGCTCACTGATTTCTCTTTCCGAGCCGATATCCACTGCACCACAACGCACATCTGTCACTAAACGCTTACATCACCTGGTATTCCCAAGCGGTCACCCATCTAAGTATTGACCAGGCTCAACGTGACTTATCTTCAGTGATCGAGCGAGAACCGGTGTATTCAACGTGATATGGCCGTAAGCCTAAATAGAAAAAATGTGAAAACTGAAAACAAAAATATTACCAGTCATAGTTCACAAGAAACTTTCAGGCAAATATTATGCATAATAATATGGATCCAATATGCAGGTTCTTTGGTAAACACCAAGAAACAATAGACCACCTAATCTCAGGCTGTTCTGTGCTTGCCCCAAATGAATATAAAAATCGCCGCGATAGATTGGGGCAATATTTACATTGGACAATGTACAAACACTATGGAAAATCTGTAAACAATCACTGGTATGAACATCAACCAACACCGGTTACAGATTAAGAAGATGTCACCATTCTATGGGATTACACCATCTACACAGACAGAAACATTGAAGCAAATCGGCCAGACATTATTGTTAAAAACCAGAAGGAGAAAACTTGTCTATTAATTGATATGGCTTGTCCAGCGGATTGTAACATAGCAATCAAGGAATTTGAAAAACTGTCAAAATATAAAAACCTGGATATTCAAATAAAAAAATGTGGAAATTGAAAACAAGAGTTGTGCCAGTGATAGTAGGTGCACTTGGAAATTTAAAAAAACGGTCACAG
The DNA here is from genome assembly GCA_037127315.1 of Ascarosepion bandense. Classification (NCBI taxonomy): domain Eukaryota; kingdom Metazoa; phylum Mollusca; class Cephalopoda; order Sepiida; family Sepiidae; genus Ascarosepion; species Ascarosepion bandense. The sequence continues at coordinate 725,076 of JBBBDQ010000837.1, forward strand.
CAACACATTGAAAACATCCCTGGAAATCCCAGCGAAATGTAAAAAATTGTCTTGCTAAGTACAGCTCACACATTAAGAAAAATATTGTCCATGCAACATTAATGACGTTATGGGAGTTTGAAAAACAAATCATGAAATGTAGAGTTTTAAGGTTATTGTTTTATATATATATATATATATATATATATATATATATATATATATACTTGGTTATAGTGAAAACGTTTATTTAGTCAGATTTTGATGAAAATTTTTATTTTATTTTAGAAAACTGAAGATGTATTCTAATTTCGTTTTAAAAAATTTATTGGTGGTAATAACTTTTTTCCTTTAAAAATGTGTTATGTTAATAATGTCTAATAACAATATAATAATGTCTATTTTTATGTATATATTCCTATAAACGTTTATTTTTATACTTTCATAATGTTTTGACCCCAGTTGGGGTTAACTGTTTGCCCATAGCTGGAACCCTAACAGGTGCTACCACTCCAGATCAGGATGGACCTGGGAACAACAGAAATTAAGAGGTGGTTCCATACTCCTCACAACCTCCCAGAGGCCTTGCTGCTGAATGCAATTTACCGTTATACCCAGACCAGATCAGGTAGTATTTACAGTATTTACATTATTCAGACTATTGTTCTCATCTTTGTTGCCATTTGTGCGACGTTTAATAATAGATCATTCTATTTGTCAATATTTCTGAGATGAGGTAGTATTTACCGTATTTACACATTATTCGGACTATTGTCCTTATCTTTGTTGCCATCTGTACGCGTTTAATAATAGATCATTCTATTTGTCTATATTTCTGAGATGAGGTAGTATTTACAGTATTTACATTATTCGGACTATTGTCCTTATCTTTGTTGCCATCTGTACGCGTTTAATAATAGATCATTCTATTTGTCTATATTTCTGAGATGAGGTAGTATTTACAGTATTTACATTATTCGGACTATTGTCCTCATCTTTGTTGCCATTTATACAACGTTTAATAATAGATCATTCTATTTGTCTATATTTCTGAGATGAGGTATTTACAGGATTTACATTATTCAGACTATTGTCCTCATCTTTGTTGCCATTTGTACGACATTTAATAATAGATCATTCTATTTGTCTATATTTCTGGAGATGAGGTAGTATTTACAGGATTTACATTATTCAGACTATTGTCCTCATCTTTGTTGCCATTTGTACGACGTTTAATAATAGATCATTCTATTTGTCTATATTTCTGAGATGAGGTAGTATTTACCGTATTTACATTATTCGGACTATTGTCCTTATCTTTGTTGCCATCTGTACGCGTTTAATAATAGATCATTCTATTTGTCTATATTTCTGAGATGAGGTAGTATTTACAGGATTTACATTATTCGGACTATTGTCCTCATCTTTGTTGCCATTTGTACGACATTTAATAATAGATCATTCTATTTGTCTATATTTCTGAGATGAGGTAGTATTTACAGGATTTACATTATTCAGACTATTGTCCTCATCTTTGTTGCCATTTGTACGACGTTTAATAATAGATCATTCTATTTGTCTATATTTCTGAGATGAGGTAGTATTTACCGTATTTACATTATTCGGACTATTGTCCTTATCTTTGTTGCCATCTGTACGCGTTTAATAATAGATCATTCTATTTGTCTATATTTCTGAGATGAGGTAGTATTTACAGGATTTACATTATTCAGACTATTGTCCTCATCTTTGTTGCCATTTGTACGACGTTTAATAATAGATCATTCTATTTGTCTATATTTCTGAGATGAGGTAGTATTTACTGTATTTACATTATTCGGACTATTGTCCTTATCTTTGTTGCCATCTGTACGCGTTTAATAATAGATCATTCTATTTGTCTATATTTCTGAGATGAGGTAGTATTTACAGGATTTACATTATCTGGACTATTGTCCTCATCTTTGTTGCCATTTGTACGACGTTTAATAATAGATCATTCTATTTGTCTATATTTCTTATATGAGGTAGTATTTACCGTATTTACATTATTCGGACTATTGTCCTTATCTTTGTTGATATCTGCACGCGTTTAATAATAGATCATTCTATTTGTCTATATTTCTGAGATGAGGTAGTGTTTACAGGATTTACATTATTCAGACTATTGTCCTCATCTTTGTTGCCATTTGTACGACGTTTAATAATAGATCATTCTATTTGTCTATATTTCTGAGATAAGGTAGTATTTACCGTATTTACATTATTCGGACTATTGTCCTTATCTTTGTTGCCATCTGTAACAGTTAATAATAGATCATTCTATTTGTCTATATTTCTGAGATGAGGTAGTATTTACAGGATTTACATTATTCGGACTATTGTCCTCATCTTTGTTGCCATTTGTACATTTGTACGTTGTATGCTCCAGCCTTTATCAGGTGCTAGGTATTTCTAACCGAAACCTTTCTTACAATCACTTGGGTATATGAACTTCATTCCTTGCGTAAAGCCTTGATTGGAAGTCATGAATTATCTCCCTCTAACCCTGCAAGTTACTTGTTCACCACTACTGTAGCCTGGTATTGAACTCAAAACTCTAAGAGTCAAGTCAGGAACTACTTAAGGACACATGGCCCAGTGGATATAGACATTGGTTAGTTCTTGACTTAAATCTTTTTATTATTATTATTAAAAGAAAATTATTATTATTATGTCATTTTTCATCATATTTAGATTTCTGCATTGGTCTCACTACCAACCAAGTCTGCGGGGAGACCTAAGGCAGGTAGTGGCGTGTTGTTATGACTCCATTTCATGTTTTTCTATCCTCCCTATCATCCCCAGCATTACATAGATAACGTTTTCCTTAGTGTGTGGGCTGTACTTAATAATACAATTTTTTGTATATCTCTTAAGCTGGGGTTTCCAGGGATTCTTTCAATGTGTTGTTTTGTTCCATTTTTTATCATTCCAAGTGCACCTAATATCACTGGCACAACTCTTGTTTTCAATTTCCACATTTTTTCTATTTCAATTTCCAGGTCTTTATATTTTGACAGTTTTTCAAATTCCTTGATTGCTATGTTACAATCCGCTGGACAAGCCATATCAATTAATAGACAAGTTTTCTCCTTCTGGTTTTTAACAATAATGTCTGGCCTGTTTGCTTCAATTTTTCTGTCTGTGTAGATGGTGTAATCCCATAGAATGGTTACATCTTCTATTTCTGTAACCGGTGCTGGATGATGTTCATACCAGTGTTTGTTTACAGCTTTTCCATAATGTTTGCACATTGCCCAATGTAAATATTGCCCAACTCTATCGTGGCGATTTTTATATTCATTTGGGGCAAGCACAGAACAGCCTGAGATTAGGTGGTCTACTGTTTCTTGGTGTTTATCACAAAACCTGCATTTTGGATCCATATTATTATGCATAATATTTGCCTGAAAGTTTCTCGTGAAAAGACTTTGGTCTTGTGCTGCAAGTATAAATCCTTCAGTTTCAGACTTTAATCCAGATGCACGTAACCATCGATGAGTATTAACTTTGTCAACATTGGATTTATTGGCACGTACTGGATATTGGCCATGCAGAGGTTTGTCTTGCCAGCGCTGTTTCATCTTTTCAAGAGCTTTATCTTTGGCTTTCATTTTCATATTTTTTGCCGCAATAGTTGGTTCTTGGCTACTGTTTTGCTTTTCTACAGAATCTACTAACTGTAATTCTTGTTTGTATTTACTGCCTTCTTTTATTATTGAATATTTTTTCTTTCTTTCTTCATGTTGCCTTACTAATTGTATCATCCAATCCTTTGTTGTTTCTATGTATGTTAGTAAGCCAATAGTTGTTGTCTTGTATGACAATTCCAGCTGAATAAGACCCCTTCCACCTTCTTTACGGGGTATGTATAGACGGTCTACATCAGCCTTTGGGTGATGCATCCTATGCTTAGAAAGAAGCTTTCTTGTTTTAGCATCCATTCGCCTGATGTCGTTTAGAGTCCAGTTTAAGATGTTGAAGCTATATTGGACAACTGGGATTGCAAGGCTATTAATGGCCATAACTCTATTCTGTGAATTTAATTCAGTTTTTAATATCATTCGTAGCCTTCTATAGTACTCTTTACGCACTATTTCTTTCATTTTTTTATGGTGAATGTTTTTGCTCTCATTTACACCTAGGTATTTATAAGCTTCTTCTGGTTTCAATTCTTTTATTGTTACAGCAGGGTCTAGGCTAATTGAGGATGTTTCTTGTATTGATCCACGTAAAACTGTAGCTTTAGCACATTTATTCAAATTAAATTTCATTCCAATGTCTTCGCTGAAGCATTTTACCGTTTGCAGAAGACCTTCCAGCTCATTATCATTCTTAGCATATAACTTTAAGTCATCCATGTAAAATAGATGGCTTATTTTCTTTTGGCCTATTTTATAACCACATTCTGTCTTATTAAGTTGACTGGTTAGTGCTATTAATGATATGCAGAATAGTAAGGGAGATAAAGAATCACCTTGAAATATACCTCTTTTGATGTTTATTTCATCAGACTTATAGGTTCCATTTATATGATTGAGGTAAAGGGTTGTTATTATTATTATTATTATTATTATTATTATTATTATTATTATTATTATTATTAGGAAATGGTTATTAATGTTTTTGTTACAAGATTATTACTATTATTATTAGAAGAAGAATATTATTATCATTATTCTTATAAGAAAAAGAAGATTATTATTAGAAGATTTTAATTATTATTAATGGATGATTGTCATTATTATCATTAGAAGAAGAAGATTATTATTATTTCATTATTAGAAAAAAGAATTTCATTATTATTAATGAATTATTAATATTATAAAATAATTATCATCATTATATGATTATTATTATTATTATTATTATTATTATTATTATTAAAGAAGGAAAAATCAGAAAAAATAATAATAATAATATTAGAAGATTATTCTTATTATTATTGAAAAAGAAGATTATTAATATTATAAGAAAAGATTATTATTAAAAGAAAATAATTATCATTATTCAAAGGAGATTATTACTATTTTTACTAAAAAATTATTATTATTATTATTATTATTATTATTATTAGAAGAAGAAGAAGATTATTATTATTTCATTATTAGAAAAAAGAATTTCATTATTATTATAGAATTATTAATATTATAAAATAATTATCATCATTATATGATTATTATTATTATTATTAAAGAAGGAAAAATCAGAAAAAAAATAATAATAATAATATTAGAAGATTTTTCTTATTATTATTGAAAAAGAAGATTATTAATATTAATTAATATTATTAATATTATAAGAAAAGATTATTATTAAAAGAAAATAATTATCATTATTCAAAGGAGATTATTACTATTTTTACTAAAAAATGATTATTATTATTATTATTATTATTATTATTAGAAGAAGAAGAAGAAGAAGAAGAAGAAGAAGAAGAAGAAGAAGAAGAAGAAAATGAAGTATTAGATTTTATTATTATCATAATTAGAAAAAGGTTGTTATTATTATTAGACATAAAGGAGATTACTATTAATATTATTATAAGAAAAAGTATGTTATTGTTATAAGAAGAAGATTATTATTATTAGGAAAAGAAGATTATTATTATTATTATTATTAGAAAAATCATGATTATTGTTAGAAGAAAAATAAGTAGATTGTTAGTTGCAAATTATTATTACTATTATTATTCTTAGAAGAGGTAGAATAAGATTATTATTATTATTATTATTAGAAGAAGATTATTATTATTATTATTATTATTATTATTAACAGAAGTTATCATTATTATTATTATTATTATTATTATTATTATTATCATTGAAAAAAGATTATTGCTATTAGAAAAAGAAGAAAAATGTATTATTATTAGAAGATTTTTATTATAATATTATGATTATTATTTTTTTTAGAAGGAAAAGAATAGTATTATTATTATTAGAAGAAAATTATTATTAGAAGATTATTATTTAATGTTGTTTTATTACTGACAAATCCCCGCTCTCCAAATTTATAGTAAAATTCTACAGATGTCATTACAAATGGACATTTTTTGACCTTCTAAGCCTATTCTTTCTTTCTTATCAGTAATCTTTTTATGCAATGAGTGTTTTAGTAGGATCCATAGTAATTTTTTTTTCTAATCATATCACCCTAAGCAAGGCATATTACTGCCACTGTTGTGCAGGGAGTTACATAGGAGGAGAATTATTAGAAACAGTGACAGGTTATAGGGGGTACCAGGAAGTGGGTAAGAGAAGAATAAGAATACTGATGAGAGTGGGGTGGATAGAGAAAAGAGCATGAGAGAAAGAAGAATGTGGCCGTCAAGTGAGGGATCAGTTTATATATTGATTATAATGTAGAATTGATCCCCCACTTTATATCTACATTATGAGAGTATAGAATTATTTTTTTATAATCATATCGCCCCAAGCAAGGCATTTTACTGCCACTGTTTTGCAGGGAGCAAAGTTATGAGAAAGAGTAACAGGTTATAGGGATGTCGGGAAGTGGGTAAGAGAAGGATGAGAACACTGCTGAGAGTGGAGTGGACATAGAAAGCAGCATGAGAGAGAGGTTAGTGAGATAGGAGATTAATATTAACTTTATAGGTGTAGAGGTTCATCTCTTGTTCCCTGTTAGGATGTGGTTTCCGGCTTTCTCTTTTCCAAATCTTTTCGCTCCTACGTAGCCCCCTACACATCAGTGGCGTTACCGCCTTGCTCGGAGTGATATGATTAAAAAAAAACCTGTGAGATGAAAATTGGCCTCATCTGTCATCCATAACATGCTTAGAAATTCATCTTAATCGATGGTTACTGAAATTACAGAGTTTTTACACTGTTTCACAGAATTGGCACTTGCTCATGTCTGCCAATACACACTTCAAAAATTCCCGTTTTTTGGGTCACCCTGGTATATATATATATATATTAATCATATCACCCCAAGCAAGGCGATAACGCCACTGATGCGCAGGAGGGCTACGTAAGAGTAAAAAGATTGGAAAAGAGAAAGCCGTAAACCACATCCTAAACAGGGAACAAGGGATGAACCTCTTCACCTGTTCAATAGATGTGGGTGGAGTGTGAACCGGGCGATAGTTTAGTCTATCTACTCCAATTGAACAAAAAATAAAGAGAGAAAAGAGTGATAAGATTGGAAAAGAGAAAACCGGAAACCGCATCCTAAACAGGAAACAAGGGATGAGCCTCTTCACTTATTCAATAGATGTGGGTGGAGTGTGAACCAGGCGATAGTTTATCTACTCCAATATAGCATAATGATGATCCACGTATACTGTCTTAATATGTATATAGGTACCTCCAATTTTACCGTGGGAAAATCAGCATAGTCTGAAGTAAAAGGCCTCAAACTAAATAAAAATAAAGTTTTCTCGGCAAAATGTTTATGCTATCATAAAGAGGATAGATCAAAGTATTTTTTAACTATTTTTACAATTTTTTAAAATTGTTCTAACAGATTCTGAAAGGCTCATTTAGTGGTAGAAAATCTTTTTTTTTCTCTTGTCAGTGAAAGGGGTAAATTGACGCTAGAGTTTATTACGTCAACAGCGTAATATTACGCGAAGGCATTTTTTGACTGTGAAAGACACATTAATTTGGAAATTCTTGCAAAACTCAAATAATCGTCTGATTTTGATGAAAATTTCAGGACTTATTCACAAATGACTGAAATGATTTTTGAAATAATTATTTTTAAACAATATTGGTAATTTTTTTTTTAATTTGTTACCCCCCCCCCCCCCAATATTTAATTTCCAGAAATGTCGAAAAATGCAACTCGGTCACAAAATATAGATAGTTTTCATTAAATTCAGGAGTCATTAAGGAAAGCTAATCAACTGTCTTTTTTTCTTCAAAACAAGCTACCTTTTAGAAAATCAGCTCTGAATTAGGAAAACAAAAATGCAATAAAACTATGCCAATTTTTATTTGGGTAAACTTTTAATTACTTTTATAAACACAAATTAAAATTGTGTCATCGTCTGAATAAAAAAAAAATTCCGTTAGTAATGAATTTTTACAAGAATTGTTTTTATTTTTCATATTTTTTATTAAGTAATTTAAAAAGTTTCATAAGTTTTTTACAATTTTCTCCTTATAGGTCTCTCAGATGTTTTTTAATTAATGTGTGGCAAATATATTTATTAATCGAAAAATTTAAAAAGTGACTCTAAAAGAGAAGCTTTTTTTTTTTTTTTTGCAATTTAATTAAAACTGTTTGTTTTTGCATGTTAATTTCCCGTTTTTGGTAAGTACGGGTGCCCATAAACGATATAAATCTGTAAAAGGTCACGTGACTCAAGGGTTGTCCGCCCTTACATAAAATTTTCCCGTATATAAATCCCGAAGGTCCTTACTGCTATTCTTTTCATGCGTGTCTCTGAATCACTCAAGAAAGAACTCATTTCTAGTCAGTATTTAAATATTTAAAGTAACTTTTATATTTTTAACTTATTAGTTTAATCATTTTTAATATTAATTGTGAATCTATCTACCTGACAGAATTTAGAAAAAACATCAATACTTCTTTTTCATTTGTTTTGCATTTTTGGGCTGTTCATTCCAATGGAATGGTAATGATTCAAAAAATAAATTATTAGGGATAAAAATGTTTACTTTCAATGTGTGTTTGCAAAATGTGACTAAGAAATAAATATGTACTACAATGTTATGGTGCATAGGCTAAGATTAAAACAATTTGGAAAAAGTTTCATTTTTTTCTTTTCAATTGAATGAAAAAGCCATTTTTTAGTTTCTTCATTTCATAGCCTAATCCTACTAATGAAATTATGCATTTTCAATGTTAACCTAATACTTTGGAAATTAATGTACAAAACACATGTTATAAAATTATTTTACCCTTAGTTATCAAATTAAGGGAGATACCTACATTCACAATGGAAAAAATCAACAGGAAAGTTGGAATTTTTAAAAAATATGTTTAATTTCAATTTGTGTTTGCAGAATGTTTTTAAGAAACAAATATGTACTACAATTTTATGGTGCCTAGCTAAGATTAAAACAAATTGGAAAAGGTTTCATTTTTTTTTATTTTCAATTGAATGAAAAAGACATTTTTTTTTCTATTTTATTTCATAGCCTAATCCTACTATTGAATTTATGCATTTTTATTGATTAACTCCTACTTTCATGTTCTATTTTAAATTATAAATGATTGTACAAAACACATGTTATAAAATTACTTTACCCTTAGTTATCAAATTAAGGGAGATACCTACATACCTGTACCTGGAAAAGCAGCTAAAAAGTGAGGAGGATTGGAGTGCCAATTAAGAAAACTCAGGGCCACAAAATATTCCCGAAATTCCTTTCTCTTCAAGATATTGCATAAATACAGTATGACATGTACAAAAAATATAGATACCTATTTATAACATCTACAGTTATGTAAAAATTAAATTAGATATTTTTACCTAGTTATCTTACTAATTAATATGAATAAGGCATAATAAAATATTAATAATTAGCATAATATTTCATAACTTTACTGGGTTATTTTAATTTCATTCTTTGTTATTAAATTGTAAAATTATTTTAAAAGCAATTCCAATTTTTATTTATTTAGCAAGCATATTCAATCATCCAGCTATAATGCTAAACGAACATTGTATAAAATATTATGTAATTGATGAAAATATTATGTTATGGTTAGCTATGCAGTTAAAATACAGAAACCGGTTTTTTAGATACATAAAAATTTGGCACTTCCGGACGCCATACTTGGGGTGTTGACAGAACAGTAGCTGACGTATTCAATCAATCACAGCTCGAATTACGTTGACGGCAGGACTACTGTATTTAAGATAAGTTTCTGTCTTAAATTTCATAAAGTAAGGAATTACTATTGTGTGAAATCAGATTAAGGTAAGGTTCAATTTAAACAATTGACTTTAAAAGTGTCTTTGATGTATATATTTTTTTCAAGATTTTTTAAACAGAAAGTTGGCTACTGTTGACGTAACCTGTCAATAAATCAAAAGATGGCGGAAAATTTAAAGTTTGTTTTTTTTTCCGAAAAATTTCGGATTCCAATCGATATAATTTCAGTTTAAAATACACCTGTGTATTTTGATTATTGGAATTACTAACTTTAATCCCTTGGCTTTCAAATAAACCTAATTTTAAAGCTTGAAGATAGATTAATTATTTTTAAATTTTCAATTTAAATTTAGGTATCTAAGAATTGATTGGAGGTACCTACATTATGTATAGGAAAAACTACTAAAAAGTTATAAGTTTAAAAATGTATTTTTTTGACAGTATTTATTTCTATTATATATATATATATATATATATATATATTTTAATTCAGATACTTCAATCCAAGGGAAAAAAGCAGGAAGGTAAATTCCAAAAAACCCGATCCTAATTAATATTAAAAATTTATTTTAATATTAAAAAATGATACAGGAAGAGAGCTCCATGTAATAAAATATTACAGAGCAAATATATATATTAAAAAAGGATTAATTCAAAGATGTTGAATAGCCATTTCGATATGAAGATCCCCACGGGGGACGACACATCACCTCAGCAACAGAAAAAACCTTTCAGAAACTGGAGAAAAATTAGTCTACTTTTCCTTTTTAAATAGATTGCAAAGAAATTAAAAAATAAATAATAAAATAAAATAAAATAAAATAAAAAAATAAAAATAAAAATAAAGGGAAAGAAAAAGAAAACGAAAAAGAAAAAGAAAAAGATAGAATAAAATCAAATAAATAAGAAAAGAAAAAAATTGACATCGTCTGGGTTCGCAAAAAAAAAGGAAGAATGTAACTAAAAATTAACAGACAGACGCGTTAAATCGACGTAGTTTAGGCAATACGGAAAAAAGGTGGTAAGAGAGATAAAAGAAGGAAGGGAGGGTAAAAGAAAGAAACTAAAGAAAAAAATTTTTTTTTTTTTTTTTTTTTTTTTTAAATATTACAGACGCTGGACAAATTCAAAAACCTAATTTCCCCAAAACGTTGAAGTATTAGAAAAAGGCCTTTACTTAAAAAGGCATAATTATTAATAAAAGGGAATAAAAAGATATAGGATTTAAAATAAAATTATTTTTAAAAAAATTAGGTCATTTGAAATTAGACTAAATAAAGACAACACTAGGTAAAAAAAAAATTACAATTATTATATACATACCTATAGAAGTACACACATACATACATATATATACACACACACAATTCTACGAATAAGAATACATATATACACATACACACATACATTCAATTTATTACACACTATTATACATATATATATATATATAAATATATAGACACATATATATTATTACACACCTATATACATATACATGCGCATACACACATATATATGTGTGTACACACCTATATACAAAAAATTCATATACACATAATATACATGTGTACACACACATGCACACACACACACACACACACACACACATATATATACATATATACCTATATACACATACATACACATATTCCATATGCACTCACACACATATATATTAATGAATATTATGAAAAGGAGCATTTAAATAGCTAAAAAAAATTTTTTCCAAAATTACATATAGCCCACATACATAAATACATATACATACATATATATAAAAAAGTACATCCACACACAAACATACACAAAAAAAAAAAAAAAAAAAAATTAAATTTAAAATTAAAATTAAAAATTTTTTTTTTTTTTTTTTAATATTAAAAAAATATAGAAAAAATTTAGAATTTAAAAATAAAAATTTGAAATTAGAAGTTAAAATCCGCCCTATGGCGGCACTTGTTTATAAATTCCCTCCTAAAGTTCAAAAGTAAGTCCTGATGAGGATATTTCAAAATCAGAATCTTCTCCAATAAACACAGACGACACCTATCACGAAAACCCTTAGGGGTACAAGCTGAGCCTATTAATTTCCATTAAATTTCCAATTTAAGGCCTTTTTCTAATACTTCAACGTTTTGGGGAAATTAGGTTTTTGAATTTGTCCAGCGTCTGTAATATTTAAAAAAAAAAAAAAAAAAAAAAAAAATTTTTTCTTTAGTTTCTTTCTTTTACCCTCCCTTCCTTCTTTTATCTCTCTTACCACCTTTTTTCCGTATTGCCTAAACTACGTCGATTTAACGCGTCTGTCTGTTAATTTTTAGTTACATTCTTCCTTTTTTTTTGCGAACCCAGACGATGTCAATTTTTTTCTTTTCTTATTTATTTGATTTTATTCTATCTTTTTCTTTTTCTTTTTCGTTTTCTTTTTCTTTCCCTTTATTTTTATTTTTATTTTTTTATTTTATTTTATTTTATTTTATTATTTATTTTTTAATTTCTTTGCAATCTATTTAAAAAGGAAAAGTAGACTAATTTTTCTCCAGTTTCTGAAAGGTTTTTTCTGTTGCTGAGGTGATGTGTCGTCCCCCGTGGGGATCTTCATATCGAAATGGCTATTCAACATCTTTGAATTAATCCTTTTTTAATATATATATATATATATATATATATATATATATATAGTGTGTGTGTGTGTGTGTGTATGTGTGTGTGTATTTAAGTAGCATCTTTTCATTGATGCATGTTTCATTAAATAATATAGACAAGTTTTGTCGATTTATTTTATGTAAATTTTTTTCATATCGTCTGATAAGCTTAATAGCATTATCGTTGAAAGAGGAAAGAAAATCACAATATTGATACATGTTTTTATTTAATCCTTTCTGAGCTTTCGGCTTACATCAGCCATTATAAAAGATGAAAATAGTGTTGGTTGTAACGGGCAGTTCACGGACGAACGGTAGTAGTAGTCGTCTATTTTGTTTGTGTGGAGGATTGACGAACACGTGCGTGCATGCTGGAAGCGAAAATCACACTACAGCTTATGGCGTCTCACATGACCACACGAGAGTGGGAGCGAGAATTATAAAGTATGGAAAGCCATTGGGATAACCAATCGTTTCTGTTATCTATTATAGGCATTTGAGAATGTGTGTGGAAATTTCGTAGTTAATTTTGTTCAGGTAAGGTTTCAACTGTTTTATGCATATGGCTTCGAGTATTTTTAGTTTTTGTTTATTGCTTTCGTGTTTAATTATGGTTGTGTTTTCGACGAGGATTTCACGGGATTGTGTATGTGGCCTGGTATGTTGTTTTCAATGTCTAAAGATGTTGAAATTGTCGTTTAAATATATTGTCAAGTGTCGTGAGAGCGAGTTTGTAGTGTGACCAACATAAATATTGTTTAATCCGTTGGAGATACAATCTCACAAAGGGTACTTGAATTTGTAGACCACGTTGTTTTTTTTTTTTGGGGGGGGGGGGTTGTTTTGTTTTTCAAATCACTAACCGGGGGAGAAGAGTCGTTGCGAATGAGTGAGTTAGATAGACTGGATTTAGAGTAGGATATGATTAACTTATTTTTGTTTTGTTTTTTTTTGCTAGGATCTGTTCTAGATATATTAGTATTTACTAGTTTTTTTAGTAAATTTTCATCTGGTTTGTAGTTAGTATGCATTTGATTTTTTTTAATCATATCACCCCGAGCAAGGCGGTAACACCACTGATGTGCAGGGGGCTACGTAAGAGGGAAAAGATTGGAAAAGAGAAAGCCGAAAACCACATCCTAAACAGGGAACAAGTGATGAGCCTCTTAACCTGTTCAATAAACGTGGGTGGAGTGTGAACCGGGCGATAGATATATCTATCTACTCCAATTGAAAAAAAAAGTGAGAAGATTGGAAAAGAGAAAGCCGGAAACCACATCGACGTGGGTGGAGTGTGAACCGGGCAATAGTTTAGTCTATCTACTCCAATTGAGAAAAGAAAAAAAGAAAAGAATGAAAAGATTAGAAAAGAGAAACCACATTAGAAAGAGAAACCACATCCTAAACAGGGAACAAGGGATGAGCTTCTTCACCTGTTCAATAGACGTGGATGGAGTGTGAACCGGGCGATAGATCAATCTACTGCAATGTAGGAGATTAATATGTTTGAGATTAGTTGAGGCAGCACTGTGCTTCACCTGCTTGGTATTGAGACTTCTAAGAAAGCATCTTATATATATATATATATATATATATATATATATATAAGATGCTTTATATATATATAGTCATTAGCAGACAGATCTGTTTCACTGTGTCACAGCTCATCAGTACGGTTAGACTCCGATTACTTTTAACCCAGGATTGAAACCCGATCGAATTGCCGTCAGTCGGTGATTCTACTTCTGAGCTCTGGGCGCTCGGTAGAAGAAGGCAAACTTTTTAGCGCGTATATTATCATTATACACGCCCAATAGCCAGAGTGCTCTAAATCATTATTGAATGAGCGATGCGATATATATATATATATATATATATATATAATCAATTCAACCCAAACAAGGCAGAGAGCGAGTAAAAAAGATAGATAAGTACAAACAGATTGATAGATATCAAGATAAATAAGCAGATGCATAGATACCAACAGGCGGAGATAGCTAGACAATGACTGGCCACTTGTATTCGAGGATACCTGTTCAGCAGGGCGGCTAGGTAATCCCCTTTGCAGATGCCTGCTCAGGTACACTTATGTTTGTTCAACACCCACAGAGCCAACCTGTGGTTTAAACAGCAGCTATGCTGAGAGGATCTTAGTTGCAGTTTCTGGGAGAGAGAGCGTTATCAACAGTCTGAACAAAGCCAGAACGCTCAAAGCCTCGGTCACGATGACTTGTAACATCGAGCTAGCACAGCTATCGACGACTCCTCAATTTCATTCACAGTTTGAGTCAACTCGTGGTATGGGTTTCAGACATTTCCATCACCAGCACTTCGAATATTACAGCCCCTGATCTTCCCAAGGGGTCACCCATCTAGATACTGACCAGGCTAAAAGTTGCGTTGTAATCTCACAGGAACTGGTGTTTCTACATGATGTGACAGTTTGCCATTTAGACCACCCATACATCCAAACCTACCGCACCTATTATCTCGAATCGGTCACCCATCTAGATTCACCCGTGGCAGGATTTCCAGGCACTTTCCAAAGGGTCCGCACGCTGGGATCGCCCCTCCTCCAGACCGATAACATCAAGAAGTCAACTTCCTGACAAATCGACCATGGTGAGATTCGAACCCGGACTTCATAGCCAGAAAGTGAACCACGAGTTTCTCTTAAATAAGGACATATAGTGATGATAAAGGATCTGAAGTTAATTAGAACAACAAAAGTTTGGAAATGTGGAGGGCCATGATCGCGAACACCATAAAGTGTCATGGCATATAAATTTCCGCGAACTGATAGTAAAATATATATATATAAAGAGCTGATAATTTTAAAAAAGTGATTAGAGATACAAAAGGTAGGAGGTTGTGGAGAGCTATATTCACCCACGTCCCGCCTGGACGTGATATATAAATTTGTGTGAATTAATAGCAAAACAAGAACAAAGGGGTGATAAATGGTTAAAACTGATTCGAACAACAATAGAGAGGAAGTTGTGGAGAGCCATATTTAACAACATCCTGACGGTACAAGGCAAGTAAATTTGTGTAACTTCACAGCAAAACAACAATACAATGGGATGATAGATGATCAGAACTTACTTAGAGCAACAAAAGCGAGGATGTTGTGGAGAGTCATTTCCCACACTCCCTGAATGGTCATGGCGTATAAATTCGTGTAAACTGATAGCAAAAGACTAAAATGATAAAACAAAAAACTGATAAATGGTCAACAATGATGAGCGATACAAAAGACAAGAAGATGTAGAGAGACAGAAATATAGCTGGGTGATCTGTTGAAAGCAATACAAGAAAGGCAGTTGTGGAGAGCCATGTTAGGACATGGCATATAAGTTTGTGTTAAATTATGGACATAAGGACAAAATGATAACGTAATATTGGCTGGCCACTCGTATTCGAGGATACCCGTCTACCAGGGCGGCTAACTAATCCCCATTGTAGACGCCTGCTCAGGCTCACTTGTGTTTGTTCAACACTCACAAAGCCCACCCCTGATTTATACTGCAACTATGCTGAGCGAATCTTAGTTACAGTTTCTGGGAGAGACCGCGTTATCCGGCGTGAATTAACAAACAAGGCCAGGACGCTCAAAGCCTCGGTCACAATAACTTGTGACTTCGAAAATAGCACAACCATCAATGATTCCTCAAAAGAAAGCTGTGTACCCAATTCCACTCACAAGGCTCGGAACAATGGTACGGTTTTCAGGCACTTCCAAAGCGGCCGCACGCTGGCATCGCCCCTCCTCCGACCGATAACATCAAGAAATCAACTTCCTGACAAATCGAGCATGGTGAGATTCGAACCCGGACTTCACAGTCAGAAAGCGAACCACGAGTGCCTCTTAAATAAGGACATAAAGTGATGATAAAGGATCTGAAGTTAATTAAAACAACAAAAGAGTGGAAATGTGGAGAGCCATGATCGCGAACACCCTAAAGTGTGATGGCATATACATTTCCGCGAACTGATAGTAAAATATATATATAAATGTAATATAACAATCTGGGCCCACCCGAGGAAGCTGATGCAAGCGGGGGCGTTTCCGGTCGTTGAAAGGAACGGATGTTTGTTTGACCTTATTTCCGGCAGTAGCGGAAATGGCTACAAGAGGCAAACAGAACAGGTGTCTCTGAGAATTACGTGGACGTGCGTGGGCGAGGCAAAAACCGGAAGAAAAAGTCCTGGTTTGGAGATTATAAAAAGACCTCGGCGCACGAATTCACCAGACCAGACAGAGAGCCAGACAGTAGACAGAGATCGGCCGGTGAAGAGAGACACTCCCGTCAACCCTGAAGCGCGCTCTCTTAACTCTCTGTTCCCTAGGCTACACGGTTCATCGTCATTAATAAAAATATAACTCATATTTTTTATATATATGCGTGTTTGTTGTTTGTCGATATATAACAAACATCATTTGGTGCCTAAGTGACTTGCTGTTTTGAGACAACAAAACAGATAGATACGAGCTGGTTACCACGGCGACGATTGAAAATTCAACGGACTTAAAACTACCAGATAGAAAGAAAAAAAGAAGACGAAAATATATAGCAGCCGCACGACTATAAGACATCAGCCAAGGTAGGTGACTCATTGATTTGATAGTGTGTGTGTTCTCTGCTCGTGTTTATAATAAGTCCAGTTAGAAAAAAAAAATGCATACTTTTGCCGATCTGACCCTAGAATTGAGAAGTGTGGATTGTTCGGTGTCAAACACATTAAGAAGGGTAGAATGGAGGGGGTGTGGGACTATATGCAGAGAATAGTACGCTTAGCGGAGAGCGCATAGGTTTGGGGTTGACGGGAGTGTTAAATTTGAGATATTTACCTATCTGTAAGTACAAAACATCTGAGTTAATGATTTATTTTTGTTGTTAATATTTTACCATATATGTGAAGTGAGTTTACTGGTATGTTGCTTAATTAATCTTACTTTTATTGAGTAAGTGAAATGTAAAATCATGTAAAGGAAGTTTCTTCTACTCTTTAAAGTGGATAATTGGATTAACTTGTTGATAACAATGTTTTCTTTGGTTTGTGCAGTGTTAAGTTTTTTTTGGATTTCTTTTCAATGACTGTACACTACAAAATGATTTATATTTCTATGTTTGTGAATTATGCTTTTGTGCAGGTTCCCATCAATTCAACATCCTCTGTGAATTTTCATTTATGTGACTTGGGAAATATCTTTTGAAGATATATTAATTTCTGAAAACTTTATATTGACACGGATAGACCTGCAGATTCCACAGTTGATCGGAACAAAAAGAAAGATACAAACGTGGAAAATTATTAATAGTATCTAAAGCATAAAGTAAATTATACGTCTCTGGTTCAGTGGGTTGGTCCCCAATTACGCAGAAATTTCCCAATTTTTCAGTGGACACCATGCCGGTAGAATTGCGCGATATGGAGGAGATTCCTATCCGCAAACTAGTAAATACCTTGGAACAGATAAATATGGAGAGATTTAGTGAAGGATGTGAGGAACTCCCGAGGAGGTTGACGATAGGGGTCATTGCTGGCGTGGTCGGCGTAATAATAATCCTTGGAATAATCGCTAGGAAGCGGATTTTTAAGTGTAAAAGAAGCAACAGTGCTTCGGGAAAGGAAATTGAGTTATCCGTTGTGAATAGTACTCCGGGGTCAACGGGTGTTCAACACTCAAATGTCTCTGCGTTAAACAGAGAGATGTCAACAAATCAGATATGCTTGGATTCGAATCCAGAGGAAGTAGTTCAAGGAATAGAAGACAGTGTACAAACTAAGGAACTACGAGTCACGGGTCCATTTTTTTAGAATAAATTAATATAGATGAAACCTCTAATCCTCCACAAGTGAATTGCATGCGGATTAACATTGGAATCAGGGTAATTTTCTTCATTTTCTATTGAACATTTCTCGGTCAGACTATGAATGATATGTACGGCAGATAATGGCCATTTTTCTGTGTTCAAACATAGTATGTTTGAAATTAAATTAAATTAAATTAAATGAAGTTACATGTGTAACAATAAACTCGAGCAGAAGCACGCATGGTGTTGGTCAAAGGTCATTTACTCGATGTTAGTTTAGAAACTGGGGCGCGGTTACCGCCTATAATCATGTGGTTATGCATCGAGGAGTCTACGCTTATGGACAGAGTCGAGAAGGAAAATGAACATTTTTAAGAACTTTGCCCAATTCTGTGAAAATGGATATTTTAAAAAAAGGGGGGGGAGGGAAAAAAAGAAAAAAAAAAGGAACAATGAAACATCGAGCTGGTAGAACAATTTTCACGATGGACACGAACATTGTTGGGTTGCCGATGTAGGCTCCCCTATATATTTTTTTGTTGTTTTTTTTTGTTTTTTGTTTCGGCATGCACATGTTTTTGTTGTTTTGGCGTGCACATGTTTTATACAATTGTCGGGCTTGTGTGGCGTGGGGAGGAGAGTGAGGGTGTTGCGCTTAAAATGTTCTTAGGTGAACATTTTGGAAAATGGGTGGGCGAGGAATGTAATATAACAATCTGGGCCCCACCGAGGAAGCTGATGCAAGCGGGGGCATTTCCGGTCGTTGAAAGGAACGGATGTTTGTTTGACCTTATTTCCGGCAGTAGCGGAAATGGCTACAAGAGGCAAACAGAACAGGTTTCTCTGAGAATTACGTGGGCGTGTGTGGGCGAGGCAAAAACCGGAAGAAAAAGTCCCGGTTTGGAGATTATAAAAAGACCTCGGCGCACGAATTCACCAGACCAGACAGAGAGCCAGACAGTAGACAGAGATCGGCCGGTGAAGAGAGACACTCCCGTCAACCCTGAAGCGCGCTCTCTTAACTCTCTGTTCCCTAGGCTACACGGTTCATCGTCATTAATAAAAATATAACTCATTTTTTATATATATGCGTGTTTGTTGTTTATCGATATATAACATAAAGAGCTGATAATTTTTAAAAAGTGATTAGAGATACAAACGGTAGGAGGTTGTGGAGAGCTATATTCACCAACCTCCAGCCTGGACGTGATATATAAATTTGTGTGAATTAATAACAAAACAAGAACAAAGGGGTGATAAATGGTTAAAACTGCTTCGAACAACAATAGAGAGGAAGTTGTGGAGAGCCATATTTAATAACATCCTGGCGTGACATGGCAAGTAAATTTGTGTAACTTATAACCGCGTTATCCGACGTGAAAAACAAACAATTCCAGGATGCTCAAACTCTCGGTTACGATGACTTGAAACTTCGAACTAGCACAACCGTCAATGACTCCTCAAAGGAAGCTGTGTACCCAATTCCACTCACAAGGCTCGGAACAACGGTACGGCTTTCAGGCAATTTCCAAAGGTGCCATACGCTGACATCGCCCCTCCTCCAGATCAATAACATCAAGAAGTCAACTTCCTGACAAATCGACCATGGTAAGATTCGAACCCGGACTTCATAGTCAAAAAGCGAACCACAAGTGCCTAAGGACATAAAGTGATGATAAAGGATCTGAAGTTAATTAAAACAACAAAAGAGTGGAAATGTGGAGAGCCATGATCGCGAACACCATAAAGTGTCATGGCATATACATTTTCGCGAACTGATAGGCGTGTTGGATTCATGCCTTTTCCAAGGCTATTTGCCCTCATGTGAATACAATGAACCTAACTGGAATTGGGTTAACAATTCCGACCTATTATCCTTTTCATCACCAGCATTTCGAATCTTACAGCCCCTGATCTTCCGAAGGGGTCACCCATCTAGGTACTGACCAGGCTGAAAGTTGCTTTGTAATCTCACAGGAACTGGTGTTTCTACATGATGTGACAGTTTGCCATTTAGACCACTCACATATCCAAACATATTATCTCCAATCAGTCACTCATCTAGTTACCGACCAGGCTCTACATTGCTTAACTTAGGTGATCATGCGAGAACTAGTGTTCCAACACAATATCACCTGCAGATCCAAGCTTAAAGTACCTGATCTATCACAACCGGTCACCCATGTAAGTAATGACCAGTTTCTACGTTGCTTAACTTCGGTGATCGTACGGAAGTGAGTTGTTCCAACGTGATATCACCGTAAGCTATATCAACTGCACATCCAAACTTAAAGTACATGGTCTTCACAAGCTGTCATCCATTTAGTCAGTCAGTCAGTCAGTTAAGTGCCATACATGATACACGCTTGGGCGATCATGTCTCGAAAGAGACATGACTGACTTGGCAGAACATTATCCCGCAGTAGGTTACCATTGCTTTCTGCGGTAGACTGGTTGCCACCCAAGGCTATAGAACCCAATCTGTAGAGAATCCACCATTGCTATATATAGCAATGGGAACAGTCCATTTGTAGTCAAATAGGAGCGGCGCCCTAACAGACTGGTTGCCGACCAAGACTATAGAACCCAATCTGTCCTGCTATTTAACCCATAACTCGAAGGAAGAGACGGATTAATACCTTTCCCAAGGGTATTTGCGCGTAAGTGAATACAATGAATTCAACTGGAATTCGAACTCGGCTCCCCGTTCCGAGCCGATATCCACTGTACCACATCCGTCCACCCATTTAGACACTGACCAAACTCTACGTTGCTTATCTCCGGTGGTTGAACGGAAAACGTTGTTTCAACGACATATGAAAAATAACAGCTCCGAAAACCGAAGCCTCCACCGGCTGCTGCATCCTCTCTTGCAATTGTTATGGAGGAACGTGTCACGCCTGTAAATATATTTACGAACCACATAAAATATAGAATAAACATGGAAAATCCTCCAAAATATTCACTCTCGAAAAGAAGTCATTGTGAAGAAACGGCGTTATACTCGTGTTTTTAAAAGGAAAAAAAAACGTTAGACTTTGTTTGAACGATGCTTTGTTTCAAGTATTCAAATTGTTGAGAGCGAGAAACAACACAAAAAAAAAACTGGCACCATTTTGTAAGCTGATAAACTCTATAGATATATTTTGAACATTCACTTTTTGTTAAATTTCAAAGAATTGTTCTAAGCGATAAGTTAATAACTGTTAATAAGCTTTTGAAAAAAAAATATCGTGAATATCTCCGAAATTCTATGAGATATTTTTTATATAGTCGAGCGATAGATTTTGTTTTAGAAAAAGACAAAAAAATTGCAATTTAAAATTTTCTCCTTTTTAAAAGTGATTTAATTATTTAAAATTTTAATTTATTAACTTTTGCTTTAGAACAGGAAAACTTTGTCTAACAAATGCTTATTCTTGCTTTAAAATAAAAATCTGTTAAAAATTCAAAGAAACCTAAATTTTGTTTAACACAGGAATGTTATTGAATCTAGCTTTTAGATCGTCATCAAAGAACACTTTTGAGCAGGGCCGGCGCTTACTACCACGGTCACAACTTTTCTACCTATAAAATATATGAAATTCATTATTTTTTATCCATAGGGATGTGCGTAATGGCGCAGTAGATATCGGATCAAAACGGGAAATCGGAAAGACGAGTTCGAATTCCAGTCGAATTCGTTGCATTCACTTAAGCGCAAATACCTTGGGAAAAATATTAATCCGTCTCTTCTCCCTACAGCTATGGGTTAAATAACAGAACAGATTAGGTTCTATAGCTTTGGATGGCAACCAGTCTACCGCAGAAAGTAATGGCAGCATACTAGGAGAAAACCTTCTGCCCAGTCAGTCATGTCTCTTTCAAGACATAGTCGCCCAAAGCGTGTATCACGTAAGGCACATAACTGACTGACTGAATATAATAGTTGAAAACACGATTAAGGCTTCTACTGGCCATAAAGTAGGGGATCAGTTTTATATTGTTATGAAGAAATAAACTGATCCCCCACTAATTACAACTTAATAATACGATACATCTCTTGCCCCTCTACTATGAGTCAAATAACAAGACAGATTGGGTTCTATAGCTTTGGCCGGCAACCAGTCTAACGCAGTAAGCAACGGTAATCTACTGCGGGATAATCTTCTGTCCAGTCAGTCATGTCTCTTTCGAGACATGATCGCCCAAAGCGTGTATCACGTATGGCACTTAACTGACGGACTGAATATAACAGTTGAAAATATGATTAAGGCTTCTAGTGGGCATACTGTGGGGGATCGTTTTTGTATTGTTATGAAGTAATAAACTGATCCCTTACTAATTACTACTTGATAATATAATACATCTCTTCCCCCTCGATGCTATGAGTTAAATAACAGAACAGATTGGGTTCTATAGCCTTGGCTGGCAACCAATCTACCACAGAAAGCAATGGCAACCTACTGCTGGATTATCTTCTGCCCAGTCAGTCATGTCACTTTCGAGACATGATCGCCCAAGCATGTATCACGTATGGCACTTAACTGACTGAATATAATAGTTGGAAACATGATTAAGGCTACTACTGGGCATAAAGTGGGGGATTAGTTTATTACTTCACAACAATATGAAACTGATCCCTTACTAATTACTACTTAATAATATAATACATCTCTTCCCCCTCTAGCTATGAGTCAAATAACAGTACAGATTGGGTTCTATAGCCTTGGCTGACAACCAGTCTACGGCAGAGAGCAATGGCAACCTGCTGCGGGATAATCTTCTGCCCAGTCAGTCATGTCTCTTTCGAGACATGATCGCCTAAGCGTGTACGGCAGTTTACTTGCTGAATGTGTTAAAATTAGTCCACTTTTTAACAAGAAAAAATTTAAGTTGATGTTACAAATTGGCGCTAGACATTTTTAATTTATTTAAGATTAAGTCTTAAGATTAAGATTGGGTTCACTGCATTTAGTTAAGCGCAAATACCCTTGGGAAAGGTATTAATCCGTCTCTTCCATCCAGTTATGGGTTAAATAACAGGACAGATTTCGGTTCTATAGCTTTGGCTGGCAACCAGTCTACCTCAGAAAGCGTGTTTCACGTATGTCACTTTAACTGACTGAAGATGAAGTCATTCCCAAAGTGCAGCAAAAAAACAAAGTAATTTTAGATTTACGATACGATGAAAAAAAAAGAAACTAAGTAATGTATAAAAAATAACTTTTTTGGTTTGAACGCCATATCTAACATTCGTCCTTTTGTTCTGTTTTAAGCTATTAAGATATGGAGGAGTAATCAATTGGAGTAGATAGATCTATCTATCGCCCGGTTCACACTCCATCCACGTCTATTGAACAGGTTAAGAAGCTCATCCCTTATTCCCTGTTTAGGATGTGGTTTCAGGCTTTCTCTTTTCCAATCTTCTCACTTTGTTTTGTTTTGTTTTTTTTTCAGTTGGAGGAAAAAGATCTATCTATCGCCCGGTTCACACTCCACCCACGTCTATTGAACAGGTGAAGAGGCTAATCCCTTGTTCCCTGTTTAGGATGTGGTTTCCGGCTTTCTGTTTTCCAATCTTTTCACTCTTTTCTTTTTTTTCTTTTTATTTTTTTCAATTGGAGTAGATAGACAAAACTATCGCCCGGTTCACACTACACCCACGTCTATTGAACAGGTTAAGAGGCTCATCCCTTGTTCCCTGTTTAGGATGTGGTTTCCGGCTTTCTCTTTTCCAATCTTCTCACTTTTTTTTTCAATTGGAGTAGATAGATCTATCTATCGCCCGGTTCACACTCCACCCACGTCTATTGAATAGGTGAAGAGGCTCATCCTTGTTCCCTGTTTAGGATGTGGTTTTCGGCTTTCTCTTTTCCAGTCTTTTCACTATTACGCAGCCCCCTGCACATCAGTGGCGTTGCCACCTTGCTCGGGGTGATATGGTTTAAAAAAATGGATAGTGGCCCGGATTCAGGAACTGGAGAGCCGAAATAGAATCCAGTCAATTTCATTTCATTTGCTTACGTGCTAATACCTTTGTGAAAAATATGAATTTATTTCTTCTACCCGCCCTACCCAGATAACAAGAAAGAACGGTGACATTTTGAGAGAAGGAAATTCTGAATTCAAAATCGGAGAGGTTAATAGCATTCTACTTCTGGAAAATCTCTAAGTGCTATCTTCTAACATGCCTTGAGCCAGGATGAAAGGGTTGGCTCCAAAAACAACATGAGAATAATATCTCATGTTAGTGCACAATCCGCAACAAGGTGTAAGCGACTGGTGTTGATACTAATGTGCGTTGTGGTGCATTGGATATCAGCTCGGAACGAGAAGCCGGGGAGCCGAGTTCGAATTCCAGTTGAATCCATTGTATTCACTTACGCGCAAATACCCTTGGGAAAGGTATTAATCCGTCTCTTCCTTCCAGTTATGGGTTAAATAGCAGGACATATTGGGTTCTCTAGCCTTGGTCGGCAAGCAGTCTACCGCAGAAAGCAATGGCAACCTACTGCGGGATAATCTTCTGCCCAGTCAGTCATGTCTCTTTCGAGACATGATCGCCCAAGCGTGTATCACGTATGGCACTTAACTGACTGACTTCCAAATTTTCTGTATTTTGTGGGGCATCCTGTATTATAACATGTCCCTAATTCGAATTTCAATGCATTGTCCTTATTTTCAATTTTCTAATTGAATTCTTCATCTATATTATACATTAGCCATTATTGTAAAAAAACTTTTAATCATATCACCCAAATAAAGGAAGAAATGCCACAGGTACGAGAAAAAAATGTACAGGGAAGAAACGATAAGAGGTGGATGGGAATCAAGTCGATAAAAAAAATTGACGTTGCATTTAAACTTTTCGAGATTGTAGCTCTTTGGATTTTGAAGAAAAGTTAAGAGATGGATGGGAATCAAGTAGATAAAAAATGGCAATTTTTTTTTTAATCATTTCACCCCGAGCAAGGCAGAAATGCCACTGATGAGTGGGGGCTACATAACTGTAAAAAGATTAATTAGAAAAGAGTGAGGAGTACAAACTAGTTAGAAAGGAGAAATAGAAAGCTGAGAATGCAGGTGCGATGACAGATACATAGGTGGAGAGAAAGGGAAGGATATAGGGGGGTGGGGAGAGAGCTAGAGTCCAGTGGTTAGTAGATGAGTATTGACATTGCATTAAAATTTCTGGAGGTTGTAGCCGTCTGGAAAGCAAGAATATGGGAGCGAGTTCCACAGGCAGGAAGTGCGAGAAAAGAAGCTGCAGGAGTAGAATTGTCGTCTGCATTTGGCTAACTTGACTGTGAATGGGTGGGACCCAGTTGCCAGTCTGGTAGCACGAGTAAACACTTGTTGAGAAGGCACCAGTGACTTAAGTTCGTCCGAGCAGAAGCCATGAAAGTATTTATAGAACAGACAAAGGGAGGTCACATTTCGACGGTGGGGAAGTGGCTGCAGTCGAGCCGCCAGATCAGTACCTATCACATTACAGACTCTCCTTTGGAGCCTGTCGAGAACACTGAGGAGAACGGCAGGGGCACCTGACTATAAATGGCTGCAGTACTCCATATGACGTTGCATTTAAACTTTTGGAGATTGTAGCTATTGGGATTTTGAAGAAAAGATACGAGATGGATGGGAATCAAGTAGATAGAAAATGGCAATTGACGTTGCATTTAAACTTTGTGGCATTTAATAACCCACAAAGGTGTTGATAGGCCTTTAAACAAAACTCAAACTCAAAAAATCCTAATTTACTAAACAACAAAAGTGACTTAATCATGATATGCAAATAGTTTTTTGGTTGTTTTTTTTTGTATATAAAAATTATTATTATTATTATTATTATTATTATTATTATTATGTCATTTTTCATCATATTTCGATTTCTGCTATGGTCGCACTACCAACCAAGTCTGCGGGAAGACCTAAGGCAGGTCGTGCGTGGCGTGTTGTTATGGCTCCATTTCATTTTTTTTTTCATGCTTTTTTTTTTTTAATCTTTCCTATCATCCCTAGCGTTACATAGACAAAGTTTATTATTATTATTATTATGTCATTTTTCATCATATTTCGATTTCTGCTTTGGTCTCACTACCAACCAAGTCTGCGGGGAGACCTAAGGCAGGTAGTGGCGTGCTGTTATGATTCCATTTCATGTTTTTCTATCTTCCCTATCATCCCCAGCATTACATAGATAACGTTTTCCTTAGTGTGTGGGCTGTACTTAATAAGACAATTTTTTGTATATCTCTTAAGCTGGGGTTTCCAGGGATTCTTTCAATGTGTTGTTTTGTTCCATTTTTTATCATTCCAAGTGCACCTACTATCACTGGTACAACTCTTGTTTTCAATTTCCACATTTTTTCTATTTCAATTTCCAGGTCTTTATATTTTGACAGTTTTTCAAATTCCTTGGTTGCTATGTTACAATCCGCTGGACAAGCCATATCTATTAATAGACAAGTTTTCTCCTTCTGGTTTTTAACAATAATGTCTGGCCTGTTTGCTTCAAATTTTCTGTCTGTGTAGATGGTGTAATCCCATAGAATGGTTACATCTTCTATTTCTGTAACCGGTGCTGGATGATGTTCATACCAGTGTTTGTTTACAGCTTTTCCATAATGTTTGCACATTGCCCAATGTAAATATTGCCCAACTCTATCGTGGCGATTTTTATATTCGTTTGGGGCAAGCACAGAACAGCCTGAGATTAGGTGGTCTATTGTTTCTTGGTGTTTATCACAAAACCTGCATTTTGGATCCATATTATTATGCATAATATTTGCCTGAAAGTTTCTCGTGAAAAGACTTTGGTCTTGTGCTGCAAGTATAAATCCTTCAGTTTCAGACTTTAATCCAGATGCACATAACCATCGATGAGTATTAACTTTGTCAACATTGGATTTATTGGCACGTACTGGATATTGGCCATGCAGAGGTTTGTCTTGCCAGCGCTGTTTCATCTTTTCAAGAGCTTTATCTTTGGCTTTCATTTTCATATTTTTTGCCGCAATAGTTGGTTCTTGGCTACTGTTTTGCTTTTCTACAGAATCTACTAACTGTAATTCTTGTTTGTATTTACTGCCTTCTTTTATTATTGAATATTTTTTCTTTCTTTCTTCATGTTGCCTTACTAATTGTATCATCCAATCCTTTGTTGTTTCTACGTATGTTAGTAAGCCAATAGTTGTTGTCTTGTATGACAATTCCAGCTGAATAAGACCCCTTCCACCTTCTTTACGGGGTATGTATAGACGGTCTATATCAGCCTTTGGATGATGCATCTTATGCTTAGAAAGAAGCTTTCTTGTTTTAGCATCCATTCGCCTGATGTCGTTTAGAGTCCAGTTTAAGATGTTGAAGCTATATTGGACAACTGGGATTGCAAGGCTATTAATGGCCATAACTATATTCTGTGAATTTAATTCAGTTTTTAATATCATTCGTAGCCTTCTATAGTACTCTTTACGCACTATTTCTTTCATTTTGTTATGGTGAATGTTTTCGCTCTCTTTTACACCTAGGTATTTATAAGCTTCTTCTGGTTTCAATTCTTTTATTGTTACAGCAGGGTCTAGGCTAATTGAGGATGTTTCTTGTATTGATCCACGTAAAACTGTAGCTTTAGCACATTTATTCAAATTAAATTTCATTCCAATGTCTTCGCTGAAGCATTTTACAGTTTGCAGAAGACCTTCCAGCTCATTATCATTCTTAGCATATAACTTTAAGTCATCCATGTAAAAGAGATGGCTTATTTTCTTTTGGCCTATTTTATAACCACATTCTGTCTTATTAAGTTGACTGGTTAGTGCTATTAATGATATGCAGAATAGTAAGGGAGATAAAGAATCACCTTGAAATATACCTCTTTTGATGTTTATTTCATCAGACTTATAGGTTCCATTTATATGATTGATTCCATTTTATATGATTTATATGATTTATATGATTGATTCCATTTTATATGATTTATATGATTATTATTATTATTATTATTATTATTATTATTATTATTATTATTATTATCTTCTTTTACTCGTATTATCTCATGCTTTTCTTTCTTTTTTCTTTTTAAATTATTATTATTATTATTATTATTATTATTATTATTATTATTGGTTTCTTTTCTTATTCTGTCTCATTTTTTCTGTCTTTTTAAATTATTATTGTTGTTGTTGTTGTCTTCTTTTTCTTGTGTTATTTCATTATTCTTTCTTTTTTTCTTTTTAAATTATTATTATTGTTGTTGTTGTTGTTATTATTATGTCATTTTTCATCATATTTCGATTTCTGCTTTGGTCTCACTACCAACCAAGTCTGCGGGGAGACCTAAGGCAGGTAGTGGCGTGTTGTTATGGCTCCATTTCATGTTTTTCTATCTTCCCTATCATCCCCAGCATTACATAGATAAAGTTTTCCTTAGTGTGTGGGCTGTACTTAATAAGACAATTTTTTGTATATCTCTTAAGCTGGGGTTTCCAGGGATTCTTTCAATGTGTTGTTTTGTTCCATTTTTTATCATTCCAAGTGCACCTACTATCACTGGCACAACTCTTGTTTTCAATTTCCACATTTTTTCTATTTCAATTTCCAGGTCTTTATATTTTGACAGTTTTTCAAATTCCTTGATTGCTATGTTACAATCCGCTGGACAAGCCATATCAATTAATAGACAAGTTTTCTCCTTCTGGTTTATCATATTTCGATTTCTGCTATGGTTGCACTCCCTACCAAGTCTGCGGAAAGACCTAAGGCTGGTCGTGGTGTGTCGTTATGGCTCCGTTTCATGTTTTTTCTATCTCCCCTAACATCCCTAGCGTTACAAAGACATAGTTCTTCTTATAGTTGTCCAATTTTTTGTATATCTCTTAAGCTGGGGTTTCCAGGTATTTTTACAATGTGTTGTTTTGTTCCATTTGTTATCATTCCAAGTGCACCTACTATCACTGGTACGATTCTTGTTTTCAATTTCCACATTTCTTTCTCGTTCAATTTCCAGGTCTTTATATTTTGACAGTTTTTCGAATTCCTTGGTTACAATCCGCTGGACAAGCCATATCAATTAATAGACAATTTTGTTTTTCTTTTTGGCTTTTAAGATCATTATTATTATTATTATTATTATTATTATTATTATTATTATTATTATTCGGATTTCATTTTGGTTGCTATGTTACAATCCGCTGGACAAGCCATATCAATTAATAGACAAGTTTTCTCCTTCTGGTTTTTAACAATAATGTCTGGCCTGTTTGCTTCAAATTTTCTGTCTGTGTAGATGGTGTAATCCCATAGAATGGTTACATCTTCTATTTCTGTAATCGGTGCTGGGTGATGTTCATACCAGTGTTTGTTTACAGCTTTTCCATAATGTTTGCACATTGCCCAATGTAAATATTGCCCAACTCTATCGTGGCGATTTTTATATTCGTTTGGGGCAAGCACAGAACAGCCTGAGATTAGGTGGTCTATTGTTTCTTGGTGTTTATCACAAAACCTGCATTTTGGATCCATATTATTATGCATAATATTTGCCTGGAAGTTTCTAGTGAAATTATTATTATTATTATTATTATTATTATTATTATTATTATTATTATTATTATTATTATTAATTTCTTTTGTTTTCCAGTAAACTAAAAACAGCAAGTAACCCCCCTTGATTCATATGCACAAACCGTATCAGTTAGTCAAATGCCATACGTGATATATGCTTTGGGAGATCATGTCTCGAAAGAGATGACTGACTGTGCAGAAGATTATCCCACATTGTCATTACTTTCTGCGGTAGACCGGTTGCCAGCCAAGGCTATAGGACCCAATTTGTCCTGTTATTTGACTCATAGCTAAAGGGAGAAAAGATGTATTAGATTATTAAGTAGTAATTAGTGAGGGTTCAGTTTATTACTTCATAACGCTATTAAACTGATCCCCCACTCTATGCCTAGTAGAAACCTTAATCATGTTTTCAACTATTATATTCAGTCAGTCAGTTAAGTGCCATATGTGATACACGCTTTGGGCGATCATGTCTCGAAAGAGACATGACTGACTGGGCAGAAGATTATCCCGCAGTAGGTTACAATATTTGTGGGGGAATCAGTTTCTCATACAACGTTAAAAGTAAATCGATCCTCCATTTTCGATACACTCGTTTGGGGTCGCTTTGTTAATTTCGTTGTTTTTCTTCTTTTTTTTTTACTTTTGTCAGTGCATTCTATCGATTGTTACTTCAAGTTTCCGATTAACAAAAAAAAATTTTGAAAAATTACAATATTTAAATAAATTTATAGTGGGGATCAGTTTCTCGTACACCATTAAAGTAAATCAATCCTCCATTTTCCACCAACTATAAGGTTGTAAGAGAAACTGCTCCCCACTAAAATTGTTTAAATATTGAAATTTTTGCAAATTTTTTTGTCATTCGTAAAGTTTAAGGCGTAAAAGATAATATTGCACTGAAAAAGTAAAAAAAAATAATGAACAAATTTACAGGTCGCGGTAATGTCGTACCGGTGACTGGTTTCAAAATGGAGGCTCGATTTACTATAACGTTGTATGAGAAAATGATCCCCCAAGAAAATGTTTAAATATTGAAATTTTTCAAAATTTTTTTTGTCAGTCGTAAAGCTAAGGGGGTAATCGATAGGACTGCGCTGAAAAAAGTAAAAATAAAATAAAATGAAAAACAACGAAATTAAACGTCGGGGTAGTCTGCTTCAGGTCCACCCTTTCTTTCTTTTTTCTTTCATTCTTTCTTTTTTTCTTCTTTCTTTTTTTCTTCTTTCTTTATTCTTCCTTTACTTTCTTTCATTATTTTTTTTTTATTTTGCTGGTTGTTATATATACATACATACTATCTGCGGCTTCAGGGTGCTAGAACGTATTCCCCTCAAATAAGTGGTTAAGACTGTATAGAGCTTTTTTAAAATAAAGATGCGTCTTCTTAGCTCTCCTGAAAGTTTAAGGCAACACAATCTCTAATTTCCTACTTTCATCTCCACTCCACTTCACGCAGAATTTCATGAACACCAAGTTTTGATAAAAGGTAAGCTGAAACTGTCGATGTCATCACAACGCCAAGTTACCTTGCTTAAACTTAAAATTAAAAAAAAAATCTATTCGTTTTCAACTACACAAAAAGTTAATTGAAAGCTGTTTAATGGGAGCATCCTTGATAATCGCCAAAAATCGATAAAACATTACATATCTATGAATTATATTTAGAAAATGATAAGGTTCAAAAACGTTTTTTAAGAATTCTAAAAATTTCCTTAATTTCTTTTTAGTTTTTAGTTTTTAACTTGAATATATATATATATATATATATATATATATATATATATATATATATTGTTTTTTTTTTCGTATCACCTTCTGCTAAATTTTAAGCAAAGTGAAAGTCGAAATTTGAAATATTTATTGGCATATTTTGCCTTGTTTTGGTTTTTCTGTTTTTTGTTTATCATGTTTTGCCTTTTTTCGTTTTTCTCTTTCTTTTTCCGATTTTTTTTTTAAACAAATAAATCTTATTTCGCTTAGAAAAAAAATCTGACGTCTTAAAGAGAATAAAAACCTTTATTCCTGCTCTCACTCACACCATCTTCTCTCTCTCTCTCTCTTTCTATTTCTCCCTCTTTCACTCCGGGGTGGGGGGTGTAAAGAGAGATTCTAGAATATTTTTATATTCTGTGATGTTATAAGATTCTTTTACAAGATAAGAACCTGACTAAAATGATTTAGAGTAAACGTTTTTCAAAAAGAAACGGGGATAAAAATGTCGAAAATATTTTACCCTAATGGAATAGAAGAAAGGTGGTTGAGTAGAAAGAAAGAAAGAAAGAAACAAACAAACAAACAAACAAACAAACAAACAAACAAACAAGAAAGAAAGAAAGAAAGAAAGAAAGAAAGAAAGAAAGAAAGAAAGAAAGAAAGAAAGAAAGAAAGAAAGAAAGAAAGAAAGAAAAAGAAAGAAAGAAAGTCGAGAGGCAGAAAGAAAGAAAGAAAGAAAGAAAGAAAGAAAGTCATGTAAAAAGAGAAAGAATGAATGAAAACGGAGAGTAAATAAATAAATAAAAATGAGAATAAATGTCGATTTTAATGAAAGAAGAAATCAGGAAGAATAAAAAATGAATGAAAGACAAAAACAAGACAAGAGAAATAAATTAAAAAAGAAAACAAAAGAAAGAAAGAAAGAAAGAAAGAAAGAAAGAAAGAAAGGAAGAAAGAAAGTCGAAGGAAAAAAGAAAAACAAGAAATCGTGAGTAAGGAAAGACAGAAAGACAGAAAGAAATAAAGTTGAGGGGAAGAAAGAAAATAAATATGAGAACGAAAGAAAATAAATATGAAGGCGAAAGAAAAAAAAGAATGAAACAAAGGGAGAAGATGGATAATAAAGACAGAAAAATGGAGAGTAAGTGTCGGTTGGGATACCAGAAAAATGGCGAAAAACGAAAAACAAAATAGAAAGAGAAAAAAGAGAAAAAAAAATAAAATAAAAAGGAAAACACTGCAAAAGAAAAAAGAAAGAAAAGAGAAAAAATCGAAAGTAATTGTTGATTGTAATGAGAGAAAAAAATAAAGAAAAACGAAAAAAGGAAGAAAGATAAAAACGAGAGAAGGAAACAAATTATAAAAAAAAAACTCGGCAAAAGAAAGAAAGAAAGAAAGAGAGCAGAGAATTAAAAAACAAATTAAGAAAAGAAACAAGAAATATAGAAATTCCATGAATATGAATGTAAGAAAGAAGAAAAAGAAAAAGAAAAAGAAGAAGAAAAAGAATAATAATAATAATAATAATAATAATAATAATATGCATGTCAAGATATCAAAATGAAAGATTAAATGATGAAGAGCAAGCAAAAATTAAACAAAAAAGTTTAATGAAATTGAAATCTTACAGAAGAAACAAAAAATATCTACAAAAGCAACCAGAACCCCTTCCCTAAAAAACCAAAAAGAAAATTTAAAAAAAAAAACAAAAAAAAAAACAAGGTGACAAAGCCAATTCCTGAAGTCAGTGTTGAATAAGAAACGCTGTGTGTGTCTGCTAATGAGATTAAAGACGTGTTCCTTCCAATGATCTCTCACCAATTCACGGCAGCCATCTTCTCTCTCTCTCGCTTGCAGTCGTTCCACTCCGAAGGTGATAAAGAATTCTCGTAAAACCGAGACAGAGATAAGTTCCAAATGGAGCCTGTCATTGTTGGAAATAATCGTCGCCCCGACAGTTATCATCGACTTCTGTTTTTTTCAACCAACAGCATAATTAACTTGATTTTCATCCACAAATGAACGTCGAATACAGTAGGACCTCGGTCAGCACTCGAGATATCTCCTTTAATAAAGCAGCAAACTGAACAGAGATATACAAGGTAGTTATAACAGCACAAAGTTGAGTAAAGTATTAAGAAACAGGAAAATTTCGCTAGAAACTAGGAAGAGAGTGCTAGATTGCTATGTGTTGTCAGTTCTTCAATATGGCAGTGAATGCTGGAAAATATCATCAAAGATGAAGGACAGACTTGAAGCAACTGAAATGTGGCCCTACAAAAGCATACTGGATATAAAGTGGGGGATCAGTTCCATAGTACAATCAATATATAAACTGACCCCTCACTTTGTGGACACATCAGTTTGTATATATTTATATTTCTGAGATCCAAAAGCACAAGGATGTATTCCAGGAGCTGAGTAGAGTATTAAGAAACAGGACAATTTCGCTAGAAACAAAGAAGAGAGTACTGGATTGCTATGTGATGTCAGTTCTTCAATATGGCAGTGAATGCTGGACAATATCATCAAAGATGAAGGAAAAACTTGAAGCAGCTGAAATGTGGTTCTACAGAAGGATGCTGCGAATATCATGGATCGAGCATGTGAGCAGTGATGAGGTCTTGGAAATGGTGGAAACAAAAAGGAAATTAATACTGAGCATCAGGAAGAGACAGCTGAAGTTTCTGGGACACGCAATTAGGAAGGAGGGCTTGGAGAATCTGATACTAATAGGCCAGATAGAGGGGGAAAAGAGACAGGGGAAAGCAACGGATAACATATTTGAAGGACCTAATCAGGTGGATGACGGAACGAGGATTGCATGGTGTAACAGGAGAAGGCATGCTCAGAGCCACCAGAGATAGGGAAAAGTGGAAGGCCATGATCGCCTACGTCCTGAAGAAACAAGGCACATAGAAGAAAATACACACTTGTAAACTTCTTGTCGGACTCTCTATCTCTGAGCCGAGAGGAACCCAGACGGTGCTATGCCGAAGAGCAGAGTTTCCTCTGGGTAAAAACAGACAGAAGCTCGACCCTACCTTATACAAGGCTTACGAGAAATTGTTGCCCGAGCTTACAGGCTCGGATTGCCCACATTAAATAATCGGCCTTGTGCCCAGTGGCGATTCTACGGGAAGGCAAAAGGGGCCAAGACCTCCCAGAATTTTGGCTGGCCCTCTCGGTTGCCTCCCACCCTAACTTTTATAACTTTCAAAAAATAATGAAACTGGTCAGTCTCTGATTTTGATAAGATTTGATCTTCAGCACTTTTCCCTCTGCGTTTTCTTTTTCATTAAGCTTTTTAAGGACACATACAGAGACCAGTTTGAAAGAAAAACAACCAGATAGATAAAAAAAAGATATATTGTTTGGGAGAGAAAGAGACTTAATGGTCATATTTTCATATCTGAAGGAAGGCGTTAATTAGAAATAATGTCCCTCAACTTGATATATAGATACATAGTAGGTACCGCCACTCAAATGCCAAAAACAAACAGCACAGCATGAGGTTAAAAGGGCTCAAACTTAATAAAAACAAAGTTTTATCATCCAAATCTTTATGCTATCATTAAAAGAAAAGATCAAATTTTGTTGTCATTACTTTTTAAATTTTTTAATCCTTTCTAACACGTTCGAAATTTCAGTTAAAATTTCTTTCTTTGTTTTCCGTCAGCGATTCACGCCATGTTTACGTAATGTGACTATTAAGCAAAACGTAATATTATGCAAGTCGTTTTTTTGGCGCTGAAATACACATTAATTCAAACATTCTTGCAAAAAAATCAACTAATTGTCTGATTTTAATAATACAATTTTAGGATATCATATTCTGAAGAAGAAAAATTTCGATGGATAATGAAATTTTACAAGAATTGTTTTCATTTTTTTCTTTGCTAATTAAAGTTTCAAACACCTTTTTAAATTTCTTCCAGTTACTCAATGTCTTCAGTTATTAATTCATTAAAAATAGACTTTATTTACTAATTGAAAATTCATAAGCTTTATACAAATCATTAGGAATTAAGATTTTTAAAATAATTTCTATATTTTTTTTAATTATGCTAAACTGCACGTTTTCTTTTACCATGGAAACTTATACGAGACGTATCATTAAAATGTTCACTTGTTTTAAGCGTCGTTCCCTTACGAAATGTTAAACTGGGTTATGTCAACTTTTGGTCACCATACTTCCAGATTGATTGATAACAGGTACTGTCATCGCCTACTTGAAAGGTCAACGAGTCAAATCTTTGTGATTAAGAAATATTTATATTCTAGATTTCATGCCATAAACAAGTAATATTTGTTTCAAAATAGATTAATTTTACTGAAAATTTGCTAATTTTCCAAACGTCAGTCAGTTAAGTGCCATATGTGATACACGCTTAGGCGATCATGTCTCGAAGACTGGGCAGAAGATTATCCCATAGTAGTTTGCCATTGCTTTCTGCGGTAGACTGGTTGCGGACCAAGGCTATAGAACCCAATCTGTCCTGCTATTTAACCCATAACTGGAAGGAAGAGACGGATTAATACCTTTCCCAAGGGTATTTGTGTGTAAGTGAATACAATGGATTCAGCTGGAATTCGAACTCGGCTCCCCGGTTTCTCGTTCCGAGCCGATATCCACTGTACCACAAATGTTTGAGTTTACCCCATCTTCTCCTCAGAAAAATCTTGACCCTTAAGTGCCCCACACCTTCAGAGTTCAGAGTTCCGCAATCGCCACTGCTTGTGCCACATCCGACCGAGGTGGGGAGGTTAATGGTAAATACCCAACTATAGACGCTTGATCGTTTATTTTAACAAAGGTAAAAACTTGAATTAATGTATCAGACATGGCGATCTGTATATGCGTGAATCATAGTGTCACACAGGTTTGTATTAATGCTATTCAACAGAAAATGTTTGGGTGTATATGGGGGTCTGCAGATGTGTAAATCATAGATTTTAAGTGTTATCTTTATTGCTGTTCCACAGAAATTACTGTGCCAGCACTCATTTTAAAATATTTAGGTGTAGATAGGGGTCTGCAGATGTGTAAATCATAATTCCTTAAATGTTAAATTTATTGCTATCTCAAAGAAAATAATGTGCCAGTAAGCATTTTAAAATATTTGGATGTATATGTGGAGGTCATCAATTGTGTAAATTGCTATCCCACAAAAGATACTGTACCAGCATTCATTTTAAGATCTTTGGGTGTTTGTTTGGGTTTGCATGAGCATGAATCAGTTTCTTATGTATTACTGTTAGTGCTATCCTACTGATAAAATAATATCTGTAATCATTTTCAAATCTTTGGGTGTTTGTTTGGGTTTGCATAAGCATGAATCAGTTTCTTATGTATTACTGTTAGTGCTATCCTACTGATAAAATAATATCTGTAATCATTTTCAAATCTTTGGGTCTTTGTTTGGGTTTGCATAAGCATGAATCAGTTTCTTATGTATTACTGTTAGTGCTATCCTACTGATAAAATAATATCTGTAATCATTTTCAAATCTTTGGGTCTTTGTTTGGGTTTGCATGAGCATGAATCAGTTTCTTATGTATTACTGTTAGTGCTATCCTACTGATAAAATAATATCTGTAATCATTTTCAAATATTTGGGTGTATATGATGTCTGCATCATGTTACATGTTAGAAGTTTTAACAAAAGAAAAGAAAATTATTGACCAAAACATAGAGCCAAATCACAAAAATATTTAATTTACAAAAAACACAAAATAAAATATACTCCCTTCCACATACTTGCTTCTCCGACAGCTACAATCTCCAGGAGTTTAAATGTAAGGTCAATACACACACCTCTTAACACACTAACTCACATCTATTCTCTCAAAAACTCTTCCCATCTACATTCTAACTCCGTCTATCACCCTCCTTCTGACATTTCCTATATCTAACCACTCTTTCTCACTAACTTCCACTATGTAACCCCCTGCGCAATAGTGGCAGTTGAATGCGTTGCTTAGGGTGAAATGAGCAAAAAAAAAAAACAATTTCCTATATCTAATCACTCTTTCTCATCACTTTCCCATATGTAACCCCCTGCGCAATAGTGGCAGTGGAATGCCTTGCTTGGGGTAAAATGATTAATAAAAAAACAAATTTCCTATATCTAATCACTCTTTCTCATCATTTTCCCCGATGTAACCCCCTGTGCAATAGTGGCATTGAAATGCCTTGCTTAGGGTGAAATGAGTAAAAAAAAAAAAATTCCTATATCTAATCACTCTTTCTCATCACTTTCCCCTATGTAACCCCCTGCGCAATAGTGGCAGTGGAATGCCTTCCTTGGGGTGTAATGATTAATAAAAAAAAAAAAAAATTCCTATATCTAATCACTCTTTCTCATCACTTTCCCCTATGTAACCCCCTACACAATAGTGGCAGTGGAATGCCTTGCTTGGGGTGAAATGATTAATAAAAAAAAATTCCTATATCTAATCACTCTTTCTCATCACTTTCTCCTATGTAACCCCCTGCACAATAGTGGCAGTGAAATGTCTTGCTTAGAGTGAAATGAGTAAAAAAAATAGAAATACAAACATACAATTGTAGCATTCAAAAGAGAAATCATAGAGTCTACTGCGAAGTGTCACGAAGGAGAAGGAAAGGTGTGGGCGTCAAGTATCTTAACCACGTTAGGGCTAGCGAAGTAATCTAAGTGCTATTACTGGAAATCCATAAAAAAGGTATATAAATTAACTTCTAGTTTTATCAATGAAAATATTCAAAAATTCTATTTACCAATTTAGTTTCAGGAGGTCCTCTTTTGGGTTTTTGTTGTTCGGTAACTTTTCAACTTTTCATAGATTTTCTTTATTTTTTCTTTATTTTTTTTTTTTTTTAATCGTATCACCCCGAGCAAG
This sequence comes from Ascarosepion bandense, assembly GCA_037127315.1. Lineage (NCBI taxonomy): Eukaryota > Metazoa > Mollusca > Cephalopoda > Sepiida > Sepiidae > Ascarosepion > Ascarosepion bandense. The sequence goes on from JBBBDQ010000837.1 coordinate 763,581, forward strand.
GCGGTAACGCCACTGATGTGCAGGGGGCTACATAATAGTGAAAAGATCGGAAAAGAGAAAGCCGGAAACCATATCCTAAACAGGGAACAAGGGATGGGCCTCTTAACCTGTTCAATAGACATGGGTGGAGTGTGAACCGGGCGATAGATAGATCTATCTACTCCAATTGAAAAAAAAAAAAGAAAACAAAACAAAACAAGAAAACAAAGTGAGAAGATTGGAAAAGAGAAAGCCGGAAACCACGTCCTAAACAGGGAACAAGGGATGAGTCTCTTAACTTGTTCAATAGACATGGGTAGAGTGTGAACCGGGCGATAGATAGATCTATCTACTCCAATTGAAAAAAACAAAACAAAACAAGAAAACAAAGTGAGAAGATTGGAAAAGAGAAAGCCGGAAACCACGTCCTAAACAGGGAACAAGGGATGAGCCTCTTAACCTGTTCAATAATCCACGAATCTTAGCCGGAATTGATAATGCCAGAAATTCCCTTTTTTAACTGACAACTCTCTTCAAAAAACTATTTTATCGGGGGCTGCACCTAATTAGCATATTTCTCAATGTTTCTCGAATCATCTAGATTTTTCTCAAATATACTGGAATGATCTAGAATATTCCAAATGTTCTATTTCTTGTTTTTCTATTTTACAACTACTTCATGAATGAAATTTCTTTTGTAATAACAAATAGGACTCACTAGAATCCCTTATTATAAATTTTCACCTTTTTGTTGACTTTATTAATATTTTTTTTATATAGAAATGCACCCTCGTAAATATCAGGTAGAACCATAACCTCTTTCACGTAAGATTTATTGCTATACTCCTGTAGCACCCGAAATTATAAAATATTAGCAGTATAGACCGGCGTTGCTCGGGTGTAATGAAAGCTTTAAAACTAATCCATGATCCTGAATCTCAGACTCTTTGGACATTAGCACGAAAGACTAAAATGCAATAGTTGTTTCCAGTTAAAGCAAAACCGTAGACTGAAAGAAAAATGAATGGATGTAAGTCAAATTTTGATTTCCTGGTATCGATATCAAATAAGTTTTTTCATCGTAAACTGAATTTTGAAGGCTAAATAAGTCCTCTGAGTAAATGGTATCATGGCTGAGACTAAGAACGACAATTATACCCACTTAGAGCCAAACCCGAAAATAAAAGTGCTGAAAAAATACAGACATACAGGCAGATAAACAGACACACACACTAACATCTTGCCTTTTATATATATATATCATCGATTTTCTTCACTATTGTAATAACTGCAACCTTGAAACTTCTGAATATCGTTTCTTATGTATTCTTAGCTAGGTTTTGTGTCGAGGTACTCCCCAAAAAAAAATCGAAAATCGATAATCGAAAAAATTGGGTCATAGAAGGAGTGGTCCGATTTTAATCAAATTTGATACACTCATAGACAAAGACATAAGAAACAATATTCAGAAGTTTCAAGGTTGCAGTTCTTACAATAGTCCAGAAAATCGATAATATATCCACCCACGTCTATTGAACAGGTTAAGAGACTCATCCCTTGTTCTGTGTTTAGGATGTGTTTTCCGGCTTTCTCTTTTCCAATCTTCTCATTTTGTTTTTGTTTTTTCAATTGGAGTAAATAGATCTATCTATCGCCCGGTTCACACTCCACCCATGTCTATTGAACAGGTTAAGAGGCTCATCTCTTGTTCCCTGTTTAGGATGTGGTTTCCGGCTTTCTCTTTTCCAATCTTCTCACTTTGTTTTTTTTATTTTTTTTTTCAATTGGAGTAGATAGATTTATCTATCACCCGGTTCACACTCCACCCATGTCTATTGAACAGGTTAAGAGGCTCATCCCTTGTTCCCTGTTTAGGATGTGGTTTCCGGTTTTCTCTTTTCCAATCTTTTCACTATTACGTAGTCCCCTGCACATCAGTGGCGTTACCGCCTTGCTCGGGGTGATACGATTAAAAAAAAATATATTTAAAAGTCAAAATGTTTGTGTGTGTGTGTGTCTGTTTATCTGTCTGTATGTGCTTTATACAAATCCACAATTTTTATCCGATTCTCACCAAACTTCACACAAATATTCTTTAGGTTTCTGGTCAGGTCATGGGCAACTTATTTTTTCTAATTTTTCCTTGATATTAAAACTCGATACCCCGATATTCAATCAGGTCTGATCAAGATCAGGATTTCAGCCCTTTTATTGTGGTTCTTGCTGCTGAATTTGCTCTAACTTGGTAAAATTATAGTTTTTAGACATAAACATTAGTAGATCTTCTCAGACGACTCATTTTCACCAATATCGGAAATCGATACACCCGATATTGCTTTTTAGTCTTTCGTGCCAACGTCCAAAGTGTCTCAACTCCATGACCATGGATTGGTTTCAAAGCTTTCATTACACTTGCTGCTAGTCTGTAATATGTCTGTGTTTCAGTCAAACAAAACTTTTGACGACAACAGGTACACTCTTGGTTTCCTGGTCTTTCAACGTCTTCTTCTTCTTCTTCTTCTTCGTAGTTTTCTTCTTCTTCTTCGTAGTTTTCTTCTTCTTCTTCGTAGTTTTCTTCTTCTTCTTCTTCTTCGTAGTTTTCTTCTTCTTCTTCCTAGTTTTCTTCTTCTTCTTCTTCGTAGTTTCTTCTTCTTCTTCGTAGTTTTCTTCTTCTTCTTCTTCGTAGTTTTCTTCTTCTTCTTCGTAGTTTTCTTCTTCTTCTTTTTCTTTTTCTTCTTCTTCGTAGTTCTTCTTCTTCTTCTTCTTCTTCTTCTTCTTCTTTTTCTTCTTCTTCTTCGTAGTTTTTCTTCTTCTTCTTCTTCGTAGTTTTCTTCTTTTTCTTCTTCTTCGTAGTTTTCTTCTTCTTCTTCGTAATTTTCTTCTTCTTCGTAGTTTTCTTTTTGTTCTTCGTAGTTTTTCTTCTTCTTCGTAGTTTTCTTCTTGTTCTTCGTAGTTTTCTTCTTCTTCTTCTTCGTAGTTTTCTTCTTCTTCTTCTTTTTCTTCTTCTTCTTCTTCGTAGTTTTCTTCTTCTTCTTCTTCTTTTTCTTCTTCTTCTTCGTAGTTTTCTTCTTTTTCTTCTTCTTCGTAGTTTTCTTCTTGTTCTTCGTAATTTTCTTCTTCTTCGTAGTTTTCTTCTTGTTCTTCGTAGTTTTCTTCTTGTTCTTCTTCTTCTTCTTCATAGTTTTCTTCTTCTTCTTCTTCTTCTTCATAGTTTTCTTCTTCTTCTTCTTCTTCTTCTTCTTCTTCTCCTTCTTCTCGCTCAAACACTTCGTCAACCGACTTTGTACGGCACAAATCGCCGCCTTTCCTCGTTTTATCCCTTCTCTCATCTGTTTATTTGCATACGAATTTCAACGGGCGGCTCATATGTCGACATGGCCACCTCACATTTGCATACCTTATAGAAATCATTACGGAGTCGCCAACTGGGTGCCCCGTGATTGGATGAAAAACAACCAATCACGGGCTACCTTTTAGATTTTCAACAAACTCCCAACATGAGCGGGTTTAACAAACTCCCTTCCACTTTTGCTTGTTGGGACATTACAGACAAAACGTCCCCGTCTGCTCTCCGTCTTCTAGATCCAGGATACGTGACAGCAACTGAAGTACAGAAGTTACGGCTCTATTTCTGCAACCCAGCCATAACAACACAGGAAATATAAACTGTTAAAAGGACGCATTTTCAGATAAGTTCCGCAAACCCGACTGTTTGCAAGAGACTATCCTTTCTTCTTTTCTCTCTTTTCCTGTAAATACAAGTTTATAACATCTTCATCTGTGTTTGTGTTCCTTTCTTCTCGCTGGCGTCACAATATTGTTACCAATTAAAATTGGGAAATTCCCAATAACCTTGTAAAACCGCGCGCCTTCGCACAGGAACAAGGCGTTAGATCACCCTGATGAACACAGTAACACTCACAGGGTGAACTTAAGGCAAGAGAAATCTAATAGACGATGGGCGGCTTTATTAAGAAAATATTTCACACCATGGTTTTTATTAGAATCATCCCGTTTATTAAGTTCATTCATTTTAAAAATTTAAATCGGTTGTTCTTAATCGTTTTGAGTTAAGGATCGTTGTATGATCTTTATATGACCTAGCCCTTCATAGATAGATAAACAGACAAACAATCTGTGAGCACCTCACTGGTTAGTTTTTCACAATACTTGTAGGTGTATTTCTCTATGCTGCACTCTCATGCACACGGCACAACATCACTTTTCAGCAAGCCACGCTTGAAAGAAAGATTTTCCCACAGTAGGTTGCCATTGCTTTCTGAAGTAGACTGATTGCCAGCCAAGGCTATAGATACCAATTGTCCCTGCTATTTAATTCAAAGCTGGAGGGAAACGAGACTGATTAATAAGTTTCCCAATGATATTTGCGCGTAATTGAATGCAATGAATTCAACTGGAATTCGAACTTTGCTCTTCGATTTTTCGTTTCGCGTCGATATCCACTGCACCAAAAACGCCCATACTGTGTAAATATCAGTCAGTTGAGTGCCACACGTGAAACACGCTTGAACGATCATGCCTCGAAAGTGACATGAATGACTGGGCAGATTATCCTACAGTAAGTTGCCGTTGCTTTCTACAGTAGACTGGTTGCCAGCCAAGGCTATAGAACCCTATCTGACCTGTTATTTGACTCATAGCTAGAGGGGGAAGAGATGTATTATATTATTAAGTAGTAATAAGTGGGGGATCAGTTTATTACTTCTTACCAATACAAATTTGATCCCCCATTTTATGGCCAGTAGAAGCCTTAATCATGTTTTCAACTATTATATTCAGTCAATCAGTTGAGTGCCGTACGTGATACACGCTTGGGCGATCATATCTCGAAAATGACATGACTGACTGGCCAGAAGATCATCTCGCAGTTGGTTGCCATTGCTTTCTGCGGTAGACTGGTTGCCAGCCAAGGCTATAGAACCCAATCTGTTCTATTATTTAACCCATAACTAGAGGGAAGAGACGGATTAATATATTTCCCATGGGTATTTGCGCGTAAGTGAATGCAAGGAATTCGAACTCGGCTACCCGATTTCTCGGTCCGATCCCATATCCACTACACCACCAACGCCCAACCTGTGTAAATAGACAGCGGCAAAAGCAAGTATTGCTGCCATATCCGAGTTGGTATGAATCAATCCTCACTTTCAAAACTTTTTTTTTATTCATATCACCCCGAGCAAGGCGGTAACGCCACTGATGTGCAGGGGGCTTCACAGGAGTGAAAAGAATGGAGAAGAGAAAGCCGGAAACCACATCCTAAGCAGGGAACAAAGGATGGGCCTCTACACCTGTTCAATAGACGTGGATGGAGTGTGAACCGGCGATAGTTTAGTCTATCTACTCCAAATGAGAAAATAAATACATAAATAAATAAATAAATAAATAAATAAAAGAGTGAAAAGAATGGAGAAGAGAAAGCCGGAAACTACATCCTAAGCAGGGAACTAGGAATGAGCCTCTTCTCCTGTTGAATAGACGTGGGTGGAGTGTGAACCGGGCGATAGTTTAGTCTATCTGCTCCAAATGAGAATAGAAATAAATAAATAAATAAAAGAGTGAAAAGAATGGAGAAGAGAAAGCCGGAAACCATATCCTAAGCAGGGAACAAGGGATGGGCCTCTTCACCTGTTCAATAGACGTGGGTGGAGTGTGAACCGGGCGATAGTTTAGTCAATCTACTCCAATTGAGAAAAGAATAAATTAATAAATAAAAGAGTGAAAAGAATGGAGAAGAGAAAGTCGGATACCACATCCTAAGCAGGGAACTAGAAATGAGCCTCCTCACCTGTTCAATAGACGTGGGTGCTTGACAGAATTCAAAAGCTTTCGCACGCTCTCTTCCACTATACAACTTATTTCCCTGCAGACGCAATTTCAAATGCCCATTGCTACTCTATCGTTACTTCCATGACAAATGCTCAAACGAGCTCCATACTTTAAAGCCATCGGCTCGAATCTTTACAACGAAGATGCACTTTGCCAAATCCACAAAGTTAAGCCATTCATATTACTTATGGTCGATCATTGTTCTCCAAAGCTTCTTTTGAATAGTCTGTTGCTATCAGAAGTTATATAGTAACTTGAATTACCCGAAATATCTCGTCAGTTTCTCCCCATGAATTAAATGGAAAATGTGTTACGAATATTTGCGATCGAACAGGGAAAGGAAAAATGTGTCTATTGAAAACAAAAAAAAAAAAAAAAATGAGGAACTTTTTCAACTGCCATTAATGGAATTAATTATTCGATTCTCCACTGACAGAATAATCCGATTAAAAGAGAAATTTAAGAAGCCACGAATTTAATCATAAAATATCTTTTATCTATTGAGTTAAAGTTGAATGAGGTTTGTATTAAATTAATATAATTTTTTTCGCATAGCGAAATGATTACATTTGTCAACAAAAAAGAATTGAAATGGTGTCGAGACACTAAACATCTTTTTTAGCTAATTTGAGGGAACTGAATGTGAAAAATGACCTTACTTTTTCTTAGTTTCCACTTTATTTTTGGGAAAAAAGCATTTTTTTTTCATTTGTTTTCTGTATATATGATATTGTCTGATGAAAATATTTCGCAAAGTAAAACCGTAGAAACATCTCAATTCGTATTTAAACCAACAAATATTGGCCTGCTTATTGAGAAATACTATTAGGTTGTCCCAAAAGTTCGTAAACACTTGCAAAAAATTGAAATTTTACTTGCAAAGTAATCTAAGTTTACCAGAAAACACTTGCAAAAAATTGAAATTTTAATCGCAAAAACAAAAATTATTGCTCAAAATAAAGACAATCATTTTCCAAGACTTTCTGCCATCGATCTGCAAGCTTTCGGATCTGGTCAAAGTACCATTCAGCCGGCTTCGAATCAAAGAATTCTTGATACACTTCCTCGACTTCATCAAACGAGTCGAATCGGCGGCCTTTCAAAAAGTGTTGCATTGAGCGGAAAAGGCCGTAATCTGATGGAGCACAGTCAGGACTGTAGGCTGGATGTGGTAGAACCTCAACGCCGTCCAGCTCTTCAAACTTGTCTTTGGTCTTCCTGGCGGTGTGTGGCTTGGCATTGTCCTGCTGCATCAAAGCGCGCTTTCTGTTGATCAGAGCCGGGTACTTTTGCTTCAACTTTTCGTAGACCCGCTCAAGTTGCTGACAGTAAAGTTCGGCACTGATGGCACGACCATTCGGAACCAACTCAAAATGCACGATTCCTTCAAAGTTCCACCAAACGCACAACATGACTTTCTTGCCGAATCGATCTTATTTTGGAACCGACGGTGTCTCTTTCCGTTTCTGAACCCATCGCTTGTCTCGATTGTGCTGGACAAGATAGTGCCATTTCGCAAGTGTTTACGAACTTTTGGGACAACCTAATATTTTTCAATAACAATTAGACCTTAAGTCTTTAATAATAACGCTATTGAATATACTAAGACCAACAAATATTATCATAAAATCATTTAATAAATTAACAGCAGAAATAAAACCTTCGTGAACATAAGAACTTTTTTTTTTTTTTTAATCATATCACCCCAAGCAAGGCGGTAATGCCACTGATGCGCAGGAGGCTACGTAAGAGTGAAAAGGTTGGAAAAGAAAGCCGGAAACCACATCCTAATCAGGAAACAAGGGATGAGCCTCTTCACCTGTTCAATAGACGTGGGTGGAGTTTTTTATCCGGAAATTTATCTGGATGGCTATATAAAGAATTAGCCAGTCTACCCAGGCCCACTAATGCAGCCCGAGTTAACAAATGAGTAATTTATCATTTTTTCTTTATTTATTTTTAAAAAATCTGTAATTTTAAAAAGCTAGATGCATCAAGCACGTTGCTTCCATGTTTCAGTTTAGCCTTTGTTATTTGATCAGGTGCCCCTGCCGTTCCCCTCAGTGTTCTTGACAAGCTCCAAAGGAGAGTCTGTAATGTGATAGGTACTGATCTGGCGACTCGACTGCAGCCACTTTCCCATCGTCGAAATGCGGCCTCCCTCTGTCTCTTCTATAAATACTTTCATGGCTTCTGCTCGGAGCAGCTTAAGTCACTGATGCCTCCTCAACAGGTGTTTACCCGTGCAACCAGACTGGCAACTGGGTCCCACCCATTCACAGTCAGGTTAGCCAAATGCAGACGACAATTCTACTCCTGCAGCTTCCTCTCTCGCACTTCCCGCCTGTGGAACTCACTCCCGTATTCTTGCTTTCCTGACGGCTACAACCTCCAGAAATTTAAATGCAAAGTTAATACTCATCTACTAACCACTGGCTCTCTCCCCTCCCCTGTATAACCTTCCCTTTCTCTCCACCTATGTATCTGTCATCGCACCTGCTTTCTCAGCTTTCTATTGTTCCTTTCTAACTAGTTTGTACTCCTCACTCTTTTCTAATTAATCTTTATACATTTATGTAACCCCCTGCACATCAGTGGCGTTTCCGCCTTGCTCGGGGTGAAATGATTAAAAAAAAAAACTGAATGCTAAATATCTCAATCTTTAACAAGAAGTGGATCATTTTTTTACTTACTTGTTCTTGGGGAGCCATTCACTCTGAGAGGGTTGAGGAGCCTACTTCTCTAGAAGAGTTACCATGGGACTTTTTGGGACTGTTGTAATCTTTAAAGAGCTTACAAACAGACAAGGTGGTACTCGAATGAAAGAACAGCAACACGGGCCTAAATGAAAGAAGAGAGTTTTGTTGTAAAGAGAATACACTACGGCAAGACAGGTATTTACTACCTTCCCACCAAGGCAGATGTGACACATGGTCAGTTAATGTGGGAATTCTGAGCTCTTCAGCTCAGCCAAAAATATCCCGTAGATTCAGCTTAAGGTTGGGTCGGGCTCTTGTTTTATGAACCCAAATGAAACTTTACCCCTCGGCCGAGCCTCGCCTGCGTCTCTCTCTCTGCTCGGACGCCGAGAAGCGAACAAGAAAGTGCTTGATCAAGATTGATCACTTAATCCGTAAGCAAGACTCATTGACGAAGCAAGTACAGGTATCTTCTCTGCCCACTATATACGGCTACTAATATAGTCAGTTCACATAGATGTGGAATATTTCATCACAAGGGCCAATCGCATGTGGTATGAACATTTTCCCGTACTGGTGTGAAGATTTTCCCGCAGTAGATTATCAATTCTTACAGCGGAAGACTGATTGCCTACAAAGGCTATAGAACTCAGTCTGTCTTGCTATTTACCCATGGGAGAAGAAGATATGGATTCATACCTTCCCCAACGGACAGTCAGTTATGTGCCATACTTGATACACGCATGGGCGATCATGTCTCGAAAGAGACATGTCTGAGTAGGCAGAAGATTTTCTGGAAGAAGGTTGCCATTAATTTCTGCAGTTGCCAACCAAGGCTATAGAACCTAATCTGTCCTCTTATTTAGCCTATAGATGGAGGGAGATGATACGGATTCACACCTTTCCCAATGGTATTGGCACGTAAATGAATCTAATTACTCCACTGGGCCTCCTTTTTCTTTTTTGCCACCCCCAAGGGATTTAAATCAGGCATTATTGGTCTCTCGAAAACAATAAATAGCAGCTTCTTCATAAATCCGTTTAAATGAAAATTGTGACACTAATCTTCTTTCGAGGTGTTAATCCAATTTTTTTTTATTTTCAAATTTAATGACGGATTTAAAGGGCGCTCTCGAGATTTATTTATTCTATGATCTTCAGTTTTTCTACGAAGAAGAAAACACGGTTGAGGGTTGGGGTTAGGGTTAGGGTTAGGGTTATACTGGTCCATACTGTATATTGCGGAGTTTAAAGATTGTCTATTGGTGTATTGTAGGTGGATCGGTGTTCATATATAAACAATAAATGTAGAAGCAACAAACACTTTGATTTCTCCTCCAGACCATTTATTCTTTAACATATAGATATAGATAGATAGATAGATAGATAGATAGATAGATAGATAGATAGATATGAAAAGACTGAGATAGATAGATAGATAGATAGATAGATAGATAGATAGATAATGAACAGATTCGATAGATAGATAGATAGATAGATAGATAGATAGATAGATAGATAGATATGAACAGACTGAGATAGATAGATAGATAGATAGATAGATAGATAGATAGATAGATAGATAGATATGAAAAGATGATATGAAAAGACTGAGATAGATAGATAGATAGATAGATAGATAGATAGATAGAAAAGACTGAGATAGATAGATAGATAGATAGATAGATAGATAGATAGATAGATAGATAGATATGAAAAGACTAGATGAAAAGATAGATAGATAGATAGATAGATAGATAGATAGATAGATAGATAGATAGATAGATAGATATGAAAAGACTAGATAGATAGATAGATAGATAGATAGATAGATAGATAGATAGATATGAAAAGACTGAGATAGATAGATAGATAGATAGATAGATAGATAGATAGATAGAAAAGATAGATAGATAGATAGATAGATAGATAGATAGATAGATAGATAGATAGATATGAAAAGACTGAGATAGATAGATAGATAGATAGATAGATAGATAGATAGATAATGAACAGACTTAGATAGATAGAGAGAGAGAGAGAGAGAGAGAGAGAGAGAGAAAGAGAGAGAGAGTATGGAAACAAAGTATTCGATGTCTCTTTGGTATGTCTGTTTTATTTTTCTGGTCTTGAAATAAGATAAGGGATTTAAATCAATTGGCCAGTCTAAAATAAGATACCTTATTTTTCGTGAAACTCTTTATAATCTAACAGGGAGACTAGTGGTTCCAAAGCTATAGATTAACATTATCCGTAAACAGAAGAATGAAATTTCTTTGAATTTTTCGACCTTCTCAAAGACTGGATTTCTGTTTTCATTTGGATAATTCCTGATTCGTCTATGCTTCAGAAAGGCACCGGTCAGAGAATAAAAGGGTAGCACGTGGATTCACAGGAAGAGAGGGGGGAAGTGTTGAGAATTATAACTTTGAGATATTACATCTCAAATCTCAAATTGTAAATTACACATACTATAAACTGTTACAAATATGGATCGAGCATGTGAGCAATGATGAGGTCTTGGAAATGATGGAAACAAAAAGGAAATCAATACTGAGCATCAGGAAGAGACAGCTGAAGTTCCTGGGACACGCAATGAGGAAGGAGGGCTTGGAGAATCTGATACTAACAGGCCAGATAGAGGGGAAAAGAGACAGGGGAAAGCAACGGATAACATATTTGAAGGAACTAATCAGTTGGATGACTGAACGAGGATTGCATGATGTAACAGGAGAAGGCGTGCTCAGAGCCACCAGGGATATGGAAACGTGGAAGGCCATGATCGCCTACGTTCTGAAGGGAAAAGGCACATAGAAGAAGAAGAACCCCAAAATGCTAACTATTAAAGGCTATTTTCTACAAAGGACGTTAAGCAGAGATTTCGCACAAGCAAACTTAAATATACAATGTAACGTCTTAAAAATAAGTGTTTATTTCAGGAGACTCCTTTATTATTTTCTTATTTTCAAATTTCTTGACTAATTTTTCCTTATTAAACTTTAAAATGTAATCCAGAGCTTTAAAAATGTAATACTCTAATGTAAAAAAAAAATGGTTGAGAAACACTGGGCTAGCGAGCTGCTACTGCTGCTGTTGCTGTCCGTCGTTTCACCCCAAGCAAGGCAATAATGCCACTAAGATGCAAGTGGTTACTGAGTGTGAGAGAATATGAGAAAAACACTATTAAGGAGAGAGAATAATAAAAGAACAGGAATTCAGAAGACGGAAGATAACGATTGACATTGCATTTAAATTCAGTCATTTTTTAGTCATTTCACCCCAAACAAGGCAATAATACCACTAAGATGCAAATGGTTACTGAGTGTGAGAGAATATGAGAAAAACACTATTAAGGAGAGAGAAGAATAAAAGAACAGGAATTCAGAAGATGGAAGATAACGATTGACATTGCATTTAAATTCAGTCATTTTTTACTCATTTCACCCCAAACAAGGCCATAATACCACTAAGATGCAAATGGTTACTGAGTGTGAGAGAATATGAGAAAAACACTATTAAGGAGAGAGAAGAATAAAAGAACAGGAATTCAGAAGACGGAAGATAACGATTGACATTGCATTTAAATTCAGTCATTTTTTACTCATTTCACCCCAAACAAGGCAATAATACCACTAAGATGCATGTGGTTACTGAGTGTGAGAGAATATGAGAAAAACACTATTAAGGAGAGAGAAGAATAAAAGAACAGGAATTCAGAAGACGGAAGATAACGATTGACATTGTATTTAAATTCAGTCATTTTTTACTCATTTCACCCCAAACAAGGCAATAATACCACTAAGATGCAAATGGTTACTGAGTGTGAGAGAATATGAGAAAAACACTATTAAGGAGAGAGAATAATAAAAGAACAGGAATTCAGAAGACGGAAGATAACGATTGACATTGCATTTAAATTCAGTCATTTTTTACTCATTTCACCCCAAACAAGGCAATAATACCACTAAGATGCAAATGGTTACTGAGTGTGAGAGAATATGAGAAAAACACTATTAAGGAGAGAGAATAATAAAAGAACAGGAATTCAGAAGACGGAAGATAACGATTGACATTGCATTTAAATTCAGTCATTTTTTAGTCATTTCACCCCAAACAAGGCAATAATACCACTAAGATGCAAGTGGTTACTGAGTTTGAGAGAATATGAGAAAAACACTATTAAGGGGAGAGAATAATAAAAGAACAGGAATTCAGAAGACGGAAGATAACGATTGACATTGTATTTAAATTCAGTCATTTTTTACTCATTTCACCCCAAACAAGGCAATAATACCACTAAGATGCAAATGGTTACTGAGTGTGAGAGAATATGAGAAAAACACTATTAAGGAGAGAGAATAATAAAAGAACAGGAATTAAGAAGACGGAAGATAACGATTGACATTGCATTTAAATTCAGTCATTTTTTAGTCATTTCACCCCAAACAAGGCAATAATACCACTAAGATGCAAGTGGTTACTGAGTTTGAGAGAATATGAGAGAAACACTATTAAGAACAAAGAATAATAAAAGAACAGGAATTAAGAAGACGGAAGATAGCGATTGACATTGCATATAATTTTAAAGATCAAAGTTGACTGCAAATTTCTAAAAGTGTGGAGTGCGATAGAAGGAACTATTAGCATCGAACTTACGGTTGCATCTAGCGATGTCAATCTTTCTTATCAATTCGTGAAAAGAAAGTTGTCTTAAATGGCCACTCTTCATTTTTTTTTTTTTTTTGCATTAATGCATGTGTTCCTTGGTTCTACGTTCTGATTATCACCAACGACCTTCTGATGGCCTTCTATGATGTTTTCAAATCTAAAGGATTTTCCTGTTAGCGAAAATTCTTTAGTTCTCTTTGGTATATTCGATATGCTAGAATTGCAAATCGGAGATAGTAAAATCGAACAAGTTCAAAAGTTTAGATATCTGTTACGTGTTTTGGCAGAGCACAGAAAGTGTGACACTGAAATCCGAAGACGTATTGAGATAGCGAAAAAATACACCCCAAAAGCTAAGCAGAGTATCAAGAAATAGAAAAATTTCTCTAGAAACAAGGAAAAGAGAACTTAACTGCAAAGTGGTATCCCTCCTACTGTATAGCAGTGAGTTCTAGACAATCTCCTCAAAGTGACTTAATGCAGAAGAAATGTAGTTCTACAGAAGGATGCTGAGGATATCACGAACCGAACATGCGAACATCGACAAAGTTTTAGAGAAAAGGAAAATTAAAAAACAAAAGTATATATTTAAAATCAGTAAGAGACATTTGAAATTTATAGGATACATGAGGAGGAAAAATTTATTAAGCGCTCCAAGAGACAGGAAGATATGGAGAGACGTTTTGCCATTTGTACGACGTTTCGGTCATTGTACGCTCCGGCCTTCTTCAGGTGCTAAGAATTCTTGTAAAAAAAAGGGTTACTGAACATAAGTCCCCCAAAAATCAGTTGTTCTCGTCCTTAAAGTCCAGTGGGTATAGACGTTGGTTAGTTCCTGTGACTTGAGTTGTGAGTTCAATACCAAGCTACAGCAGTGGTGAACAAGTTACTTACAGGGAGATAACTCATGACTACCAGAAGAGGCTCAACTACACAAGGAATGAAGATCATATACCCCAGTGATTGTAATAAAGGGTTCGATTCAAAATTCCTAGTACTTGAAGAAGGCCGGAGCGAACAACGGTCGAAACATCGTACAAATGGCAATAAAGATGAGGACACTAGTCCGAACAGTGTAAATACTTTAATGTGTTAACATTTTATTTTTAGTATTAACAAAGTGCAACAGAAACCGAAGAAAAAAACCTTAATGAAGCAGGCCACTGTACCCGAATTTTAGAAAAATAAATTAATAAAATGAACAAACAAACCAAAAAAAAGAACAAGTGAAGCAATGTAATTTATAGTAACTTGACAATGAGATTTTGAAAAAACTGGTTTCGTCTATAATTTATCCGCTAATCATGAAAACTTCCTTAACCCCTCAGTTGGAAAGAAAAATATTATATTTGATATTTATGACGTAAGAATAAAATGAAAAAAAAATTCACAGTATATATCTATATGGGTTTACCTCCTGCAGAAAACTGATAACTTCGAAGCATTTTAGATCGAAATCATATATTTGCTAGGATCTTAGTACAAAATATCAGCAATTTGTTTTATATTCTGATATATATTTGGAGTTTGTCGCTGCGCAATTGACTTGTCAGTGTTCACAGGCCTAAATAAAGATACATTATTAAAAAATAAAAGAAAAAGTTATCAGATATTTATCAGAAATAAAATATAAAAAGCGCTACAGATATAACTTGGCTAAGATGCCAAAAGTGATTAAACTCATAAAATAAAGTATTACACCGAAGAATTTGTGTCGGTATTTGCAAAAAAAATCATTAGACTCCATTATCAACATTTTGAATATATATATATATATATATATATATATATATATATATATATTCGAAATATTGGTAATAGAGTCTAATGATTTTTTTTTTTGGCAAATACCGACACAAATTCTTAGGTGTAATACTTTATATATATAGTTTAATCATATTATATATATATATATATATATATATATATATATATATATATATTCGAAATGTTGATAGAGTCTAATGATTTTTTTTTTAATGATAATGTGTCGGTATTTGCCAAAAAAATCATTAAACTCTATTATCAACATTTTGAATATATATATATATATATATATATATATATATATATATATATTCGAAAAGTTGATAATAGAGTCTAATGATATTATCAACATTTTGATATATATATATATATATATATATATATATATATATAAATATATATATATTCGAAATGTTGATAATAAAGTCTAATGATTTTTTGGGCAAATACCGGCACAAATTCTTAGGTGTAATACTTTATATATAGAGTTTAATCACTTTATATATATATATATATATAGTACACTCGGTATGTAATCCGGGTAAATTCCAAAATAGACGAACTCGAGAGAACTCAATGTTAAATTCATTTATTTAATTTAACATTATAATATTTTATAAAGGATTTTCGATTATTACTATGGATAATACATATTTCACCGCTTTGATGTTCTTAACGCGGCTCGTCAGATCCAATTGGTACAACAGTAGGCAATAATATATATATATATATATATATATATATATGAATCCGCTGAATATATGTATATTTAGCGGATTTGCTGAATATACATATATTTGCCGAATATATATACATATATATATATATATATAATATTTTTATTATAAGTGATTATAATAAAAAACAAACCTGTTAACAATCATCGCCTGACGAAGTACATTTCAAAGTACTGAAACATGATGGCTTTTTATTATAATCACTTATAATAAAAAATATTATCATATACTGCTCTACTTTGTATTGGGCATTTTTAATAAGTAAATTCAACGAATTAATGATTTTTACTCCATTTCTTCACACACACACACACACACACACACACACACACACACACATATATGAGCCGCTCCTCAGACCAAATTCATGAATATTTCAAATTTATCCATACGAAGTCACGTGAAACAGAATTTTTTCATTTCTTTTATTCTTACGTCATAAATATCAAATATAATATTTTTCTTTCCAACTGAGAGGTTAAGGCAGAAAACATTAAAAAAAATATATTAAAAAGAAGAGAAAAAAGAAAGAAAAGGAGACGAAAAGAATAAGGGGAAAGTGTGTTTAACTGAACGTATTAGGTCTTAGCTTCGTGCAGCGTCTTGGACCTAGATTCACAAAAAACCTCCCTTGATGAACGGAATGAATCTTGAACCGAGCTGCCAGTTGTCTCTTTGTTATAGTGAACTCTTTTGTCTAGGGATAGTGGACTCTCTCTCTCTCTCTCTCTCTCTCTCTCTCTCTCTCTCCTAATATAAGTAACAGTGTAGCGAGTAGTTAGATAGAGAAAAATACGAGTCAACGACCTGGCAAGTTTACTCTGCTTTATTACGTGATAACACAAAGTTCCCACCAGTACGTCGTACCTAAGGGACCGACTTTTGTACTTACATTCAACGCTTCTATGTTGTACTTCACAACAACTTGATCCTATCGGCGACGCCAAGTTGTTGTGAGTTACAGCATAGAATATTTTTAATAGCAACAAGTATGTTTTGGATTTAGTTTGGGAGATTTCTGTGCCTCTCAGACCAGAGTTCAATTTGATCTAATTTAAACATTAGATCAAATTGAACTCTGGTCTGAGAGGTGTAAAGTTAATCTTCTCGCCAATCACGTAGTAGTGTGTCGATTGTAATTAATTACGAATTTGGATTGATCAAAAACACAGTCAATTCGTAAGTGATTTTGGTTTAGATCTAGCAGGTGAATTGTTGTTTTTGACGATGAGGTTAGCAGTTTTAAATTAGATTTAAAACTGCGAACTTTTAAATCAGTTTTCGATTAGTTTTAACACTTTTAACGGTTAAATCAGTTTTAAATTAGTTTTAGAGACCTACCAAACACATGACTCGATATACACACATAAGCATTACACATATTCAGTCACACGTAAAATAAAATCCATTCTTGGTAGTAGCTAAAAGTATAGCCGAATGCGTTTGAAAAAAAAAACATTTTGGACAATTTCTAAATAATTTATGAATTGAAAAGAAAAAAATCATAAAACCACATGAAAAATTACATATATATATATATATATACATATATAGTCATCCGCAGACAGATATGTTTCTCAGTATCACAGATCATCAGTACGGATAGACATCCGATTGCTTTTAGCCAAGATTGAAACCCAACAGAATTGGTGTCACTAGGCTATTCTATCTCTGAGCTATGGGCGCTCGGTAGAAGGGAGCAGACTTTTAGCGTGTGATAAACCTTTATAAATACGCCAGTATTGAGAGTGTTCTAATTCATTACTGAATGAACGATTTGTATATACTAAAGTAGCTACTGTCTTTCAAAGTCTAGCATTCTTCCAGAGTGCTCAGTCAGGGTGTGAGAGCGTAAATAGTCTCACAGCTCATCAGTACTGTTAGACATCCAATTGCTTTTACCCATATATATATATATATATATTAAAATTATTTATATATATATATTAAAATTATTTATATATATTTATATTAAAATTATTTATATATATATTTATTTACATATATATATATATTAAAATTATTTATATATATATATTAAAATTATTTCAAAAATATGGGGGCGTTATCTAGGATTTTTTGATTATATAACAATAATACATAGTATATAAGTACGATTACGGTAAAACAAAATTGCTGAAAGTAGGTATATTATTAATTTCCGAATACGCCAGTACATTGCGGTTGTGTTCGTAATTCATTTTCGTAACACTGATTTAGTCACATAGGGTCTTTTTTTTTTACCCCCAAGTTCTTAAGTACACGTTATACCTCGTTGAAAAATTGCTCTCTCTCTCTCTCTCTCTCTCTCTCTCTCTCTCTCTCTCTCTCAATTTTATTTTGTTAATATCTATCTATCTATCTAACTATCTATCTATCTATCTTAGTCTGTTCATATCTATCTATCTATCTATATATCTATCTATCTATCTATCTCATTTTGTTAATATCTATCTATCTATCTATCTATCTATCTATCTATCTATCTCAGTCTATTCATATCTATCTATCTATCTATCTATCTCATTTTGTTAATATCTATCTATCTATCTATCTATCTATCTATCTATCTATCTATCTATCTATCTCATTTTGTTAATATCTATCTATCCATCTATTTATCTCATTCTCTTTATCTATCTATCTATCTATCTATCTATCTATCTATCTATCTATCTATCTCATTTTGTTAATATCTATCTATCCATCTATTTATCTCATTCTCTTTATATCTATCTATCTATCTATCTATCTATCTATCTATCTATCTATCTATCTATCTATCTCTACACTCCTGACTCAGTGAGGGTGTGTAGCACGCGGTTTGAAGCAGTTGTATCTCATCTTGTCTTCTTCTAGATATCCCGTCACCCCACCTGACTAACTATGGTAAATTTTCTTGATTCATATTTATAAATATATATAATTAATGTAATTAAAAGGTTTCTCACTTAGATTATTGATGTAGAGGAGCCCGTCCATTCACTCCTCAAGGCTTATCAGCAATTGACTGCTTATACATCTCGATTTTTCATTTTTATACGCACTTTGGTAAAAATTTTTTTCATTTTTTTTTATAGTGCGAGTATGCGTTAATGTGCGTGCATTGATGCGCCCTTCTGCGTGGATGTGCATACGTATAGGGTGTCGTATTCATTTGTCCTTTTCGTCAATTGTTTTTTCTCCACTTTACACTCACTCTTTAGACTGTTTTTTTTTGTGGGGGGGGTTTGCTTTCTGTTTTTTGTTTTCCTTTTGGTCTTTCAATTGTTGCCATTAGTTTCAATATGTTTTCCGGTTTATTCTAGATATGTTGTTTTTAATTTTTGAGCGTTCTAGTTTTTTCTTTTTTTTTTTTTTTAATCGTATCACCCCGAGCAAGGCGGTAACGCCGCCACTGATGTGTAGGAGGCTACGTAATAGTGAAACGATTGTAAAAGAGAAAGCCGGAAACCACATCCTAAACAGGGAACAGGGGATGAGCCTCTTAACCTGTTCAATAGACGTGGGGGGAGTGTGAACAGGGCGATAGATAGATCTATCTACTCCAAATGAAAAAAAAACCCAGAGAAGATTGGAAAAGAGAAAGCCTGAGACCACACCCTAAACAGGGAACAAGGGATGAGCCTCTTAACCTGTTAAATAGACGTGGGTGGAGTGTTGAGTTAGGAAAATTGTATTTCATTTTTTACTTCATGAATACATATTATTACTATGTCATTTTTCATCATATTTCGATTTCTGCTATGGTCGCACTACCTACCAAGTCTGCGGGAAGACCTAAAGCAGGTCGTGGTGTGTCGTTATGGCTCCATTTCAAGTTTTTTATATCACCCCTAACATCCCTAGCGTTACATAGACAAAGTTCTTCTTAACAAGACAATTTTTTTGTATATCTCTTAAGCTGGGGTTTCCAGGGATTCTTTCAAGATGTTGTTTTGTTCCATTTTTTATCATTCCAAGTGCACCTACTATCACTGGCACGATTCTTGTTTGCAATTTCCACATTTTTTCTATTTCAATTTCCAGGTCTTTATATTTTGACAGTTTTTCAAATTATTATTATTATTACTACTACTACTACTACTACTACTACTACTACAAATTCTGTCCTGTAATTATGAGTTTACCTAATTAATATCTTTCTATAGTGTGGCTATTATTTTATGAATGAATTTATTTATTTCTCTAATATTCTATTAGCGTGTTTTCTTGCAATTTACAACATATGTTCATGCAACAAATTTATTATTTTTTTCATTTCAATGAATAATTATATTTATCTATATTTCTGAGATAAGGTAGTATTTACAGTATTTACATTATTCGGACTATTGTCCCCGTCTTTGTTGCCATTTGTACGACGTTTAATAATAGATCATTCTTTTTGTCTATATTTCTGAGATGAGGTAGTATTTACAGTATTTACATTATTCGGACTATTGTTCTCATCTTTGTTGCCATTTGTACGACGTTTAATAATAGATCATTCTATTTGTCTATATTTCTGAGATGAGGTAGTATTTACAGTATTTACATTATTCGGACTATTGTCCTCATCTTTGTTGCCATTTGTACGACGTTTAATAATAGATCATTCTGTTTGTCTATATTTCTGAGATGAGGTCGTATTTACCGTATTTACATTATTCGGACTATTGTCCTCATCTTTGGAGCCATTTGTACGACGTTTAATAATAGATCATTCTATTTGTCTATATTTCTGAGATGAGGTAGTATTTACAGTATTTACATTATTCGGACTATTGTCCTCATCTTTGTTGCCATTTGTACGACGTCTAATAATAGATCATTCTATTTGTCTATATTTCTTAGATGAGGTCGTATTTACAGTATTTACATTATTCGGACTATTGTCCTCATCTTTGTTGCCATTTGTACGACGTCTAATAATAGATCATTCTATTTGTCTATATTTCTGAGATGAGGTCGTATTTACAGTATTTACATTATTCGGACTATTGTCCTCATCTTTGGTGCCATTTGTACGACGTTTAATAATAGATCATTCTATTTGTCTATATTTCTGAGATGAGGTAGTATTTACAGTATTTACATTATTCGGACTATTGTCCTCATCTTTGTTGCCATTTGTCCGACGTTTAATAATAGATCATTCTATTTGTCTATATTTCTGAGATGAGGTTGTATTTACAGTATTTACATTATTCGGACTATTGTCCTCATCTTTGTTGCCATTTGTACGACGTTTAATAATAGATCATTCTATTTGTCTATATTTCTGAGATGAGGTAGTATTTACAGTATTTACATTATTCGGACTATTGTCCTCATCTTTGTTGCCATTTGTACGACGTTTAATAATAGACCATTCTATTTGTCTATATTTCTGTGATGAGGTAGTATTTACAGTATTTACATTATTCGGACTATTGTCCTCATCTTTGGTGCCATTTGTACGACGTTTAATAATAGATCATTCTATTTGTCTATATTTCTGTGATGAGGTCGTATTTACAGTATTTACATTATTCGGACTATTGTCCTCATCTTTGGTGCCATTTGTACGACGTTTCGGCCGTTATAGGCTCCGTTCTTCTTCAACTGCTAGAAATTTCAAACAGAACCATTTATTACAATCACTAGGGCATATCATCCTCAGACCTTGCGTAAAACCTCGACTAGAAGTCATGACTTGCTCTTGTTCTTAAGGACACATGGCCCAGTGGATGTAGACATTGGTTAGTTCCTGACTTGACTTTTATAGTTGTGAGTTCAATACCAAGCTACTGCAGGGGTGGACAAGTATTACGTGTTTCTCGTACAAATTGTATTTCATTTTTTACTTCATGAATATATATTATTTTCATCATATTTCGATTGCTGCTATGGTCGCACTACCAACCAAGTCTGCGGGAAGACCTAAGGCAGGTCGTGGTGTGTTGTTATGGCTCCGTTTCATGTTTTTTTCTATCTCCCCTAACATCCCGAACGTTACATAGATCATTTATTGCCAACTAAAATAAAATTTAAAATTTTATTGCTGGTAATACCTTTTTTTTCAACAATTTATTGTTGTTTTCATATAAGTTTTGTGTCTAATAATACTTTTTTTCTTTTCGAGTATCAAGATTCATTTTTAAGGGCAGGGTGCCCAAGTCCTACCTCTTATTTAACCCATGACTGGAGGAAAGAGATGGATTAATACCTTTCTCAAGGGTACCAATGCTTAAGTGAATGCAGGGTATTCAACTGGAATTCGAACTTGGTTCACTGATTTCTCTTTCCACTGCACCACAACGCACATCCATCACTAAACGCTTACAGCACCTGGTATTCCTAAGCGGTCACCCATCTAAGTACTGACCAGGCTCAATGTTGCTTAACTTCGCTGATCGAGCGAGAACCGGTGTATTCAAGGTGATATGGCCGTAAGCCCCTGAAATTATGAGTTTACTTAATTAATATCTTTCTATCGTGTGGCTATTTTTTTATGAATGAATTTTTTATGAATTTTTTATGAATGAATTTATTTCTCTATTATTCTATTGGTGTGTTTCTCATACAATTTACAACATATGTTCGTGCAATAAATTTATTATTTTTTTCATTTCAATGAATAATTCTATCTGTTCAAGGTTTGATTTAATGGATATTGTAACCGATTGCCTTTGTATGCCCTATACTTTCGGCCTTGTGCCACACTTAAGCGGCGCTTAGAAGATCAATTGTAACAGATTGTTTTGATTTTTCCCTGCAATCGACTATATTTTCCATAATTGTAACACTATAGACCTTTTTGTATTGGCGTGTGTAAACACCCCTGGGGACTATTCATTTTTGAAAATCCGAAGGGATTAATCCAGGGTGAAGGGTTACGTCTTGATTTTTATAAAGCCTTCCATCGCTTTTTTTTCGGCTGAAAAAAAAAGTTTAAAAGCGATAGAAGTTTTTATTAAAAAAACAACACTAACCTTTAATAACAACACTTATGAATACGGTCAAAATTTACTGACCGTGTTTGGGAATCTAGTATATGTCTACTGTCAGCATCTTTATTAACGTAGGATTTCTTTATATTTCTGAGTTGAGGTATTTATATTATTTACATTGTTCGGATTGTTGTCATCTGTATTGTCATATTCACGACGTTTCGGCCGTTGTACGCTCCGAACTTCTTCAGATTATTGGAAGTTTGAACCGAACTTTTTTTTATTTTGATCCCTGGGGTAGATTGATCTCGTTTCATGACTCATACCACTTCCGGGTGTTTTAGTTATCTCCATTTAACTCAACTTTCTAAGTTTTGGTTCGTCACTGCTGTCGCCAGGTATTGAACTCACAACTCCTTTGGGTCAAATCACAGGATCCAGCCAATGAATTTAACTACTGGGCCATGCGTATTTGAAGACATTCAGAAGTAACACGACTCTTGTCAGCTGCGTCGCAAAAATTAAATGTAGAACAAGTCGGGATTATTTTCTGCTGAAAACAAACAAACAAAAAAAAAAGGAATATAGATTTTTCTGTTTTAAACCCAAAATTAATTCGTCTTTGTATTGTTTGCTTACCAAGAAATAATCATATTAAAAGAGAAAAATAAGACGTTGGCGATCATTGGTTCCACATCTTCCTATTTGTTACTCACATCTACGCTAGCTCTTTGATAACCCCTCTTTAACTACGTTGCATTTGTTCCGCCATCCATTAGCTAAATTCAAATCTACCGAGTATGTTCTCTCTACATATATGACACTCTTCATTGGTGAACATGTGTCTCCACAGCTTCCTATTTGTTACTCTCAGTTACACTTGATCTTTGATGACCCTCTTTAACGGCGTTGCATTTGTTCTCCAATCATTGGCTCAGAACAAACGTGCATGGTAGGCTCTCTCTAAATATGTCACTTTACATTAACGATCATGAGCCACCACAGCTTCCTGCTTAGTTACTCTCAGCTAAACAGAAAAATAAATAATATATTAATAAAAAATAAGCTGGGCCGGGCAGACGAACTATAAATGAACAGCGCTAAATAAAAAAAAAGAACTGGAAGAAATTTCCCGAGATTTCCCGAGATTTCCCGAGATCTCCCGAGATTTTCCGAAATTTCCCGAGATCTCCCGAGATTTCCCGAGATTTCCCGAGATTTTCCGAGATTTCCCGAGATTTTCCGAGATTTCCCGAGATCTCCCGAGATTTCCCGAGATTTGAGCAGTGGAACAAGAACGCTTTATTCCTGTAGATACAAGTCAAGTGCTCAGTTCCGAATTACCTGATGTTAATCAAATTGAAAAACACATGAGGAAAGCCTGAAGTCATATATCGAAACAACATAGATCATCCATCAACTAAAACACTGTTATGGCGAAACAGACCTATTCCTCAGATAATGGACTCTCCTTCTGTTATGGCGAAACAGACCTATTCCTCAGATAATGGACTCTCCTTCTGTTATGGCGAAACAGACCTATTCCTCAAATAATGGACTCTCCTTCTGTTATGGCGAAACAGACCTATTCCTCAGATAATGGACTCTCCTTCTGTTATGGCGAAACAGACCTATTCCTCAGATAATGGACTCTCCTTTTTTTGTTTAGTTCCCTGGTATGTTTAAGGTATTTTGGTTTATGAAGAATCAAATGCTGATGGACATGTTCGTGTGGTGGATGAGAAAATTGTAAAGTATGTTTAGGTCGTGAGTCGGATAAGCTAGGTATAGTATAGATACTTAAGACCAACCTGAATTTTTACCCCCTCCCAAATTGGCCTTGTGCCACAATTGTATTCATTACAATAAATAAAGGGATGTTCTTGGGAAGTTCTTGGGAGTTCTTAGAAGTTCCAGAGAGTTCTTTAGAGTTCTATTGGAGTTCAGTTCTAGGCAGTTGATATTAGTCGGCAGTTAGCCGAATACTAAGCAGTCATCTTTCAGTGGAAGATTACCAAGTTTCTAACATTTTGGGTGCGTTAAGTCGATTAGCAACCGACATAGCACGATTATAGCTTTTAGTGCAAAAACTACTCCACAACAAACACACAAAATAAAATTAAACACACGCAAAATTGGATTCAAACGACTAAAAAAATTTTGGAAAAACCCAACTAAGGCAAATTTCACAAGTCAGTGTGGAAAGCAAAATTTTGGATCCCAATTGGTTAAGAAATAGAAAATTCATATTACAACGTCAATCAAATGTTTTTTCGCACCTAAAGAAGAATTTGCCTCTAGGAGCCGGTCACATGACTGAAACCCACTACTTAAGCACGTCCATGACCGGTCAAGAGTCAGAATGGGAGCGGTATCTGATAGAATTTCACAATGTAAAGAAGAAACTTCAAACTGATTCGGTCGCGTCCCGCTAACATCTTCTTCCAACTTTCTTCTTTTTCACTCCACGCCGCCAAAGAGATCAACAACAACAACAACAACAACAACAACAGGACACTCTGTCTACGATAAGTACTGTTTCTTTATTTCTTCTTTCTCACCCTGTCTCCGACCTACCAGAAAGAGGAAGGAACATAAAACTTTACATTCTGCCACTACACAACTTTAAACTTCTGTGGACATTTTAAATACTTACATTTCTCTTTGAACAATTTTAACTACAAAATTGCATGCGTTTTTCTATGAACATTTTTCTTACAAATATGTTTTAGTGTTCACTTAACAAATTTCACTTATATTTTCTTCTTACAATTTGTCATTCTGTTAATAAATCTTTACTTTAATGTATACACGAAATATTTTATCCTTTCACATTTCAACATCCAAACTTCAACCTCCTGATATTTAAATCGTGTTTGACACAAGGCATATTTACCAAGCATCACCGACGCCCCTAAAAACTCCTCATCCTCATCTCGGAAATTCAGACAAAAACAAATTACTGATGCATCTCTAAGTTCTAAGACTCATTATCATTTCTATTTATCCTCGCTGGCTAACAGACATATCACGTTGAAACACCGGTTCCCGTTCGATCACCAAAGTTAAGCAACATCGTAGATGGGTGACCTCTTGGTGATGTAAGCTTGGGTGTTGGGGTGGTGTACAGAGTATACGCCCATATCACGTTGAAACATCAGTTCCTGTACGATCATCAAAGTTAAGTAAAGTCGAGCTTGGTCAGAACCTAGGTGGGTGACCACTTGGAAATGCCAGGTGGTGTATTGGATAAAGGCGCAGATTTGGAACTCTTTGTTCCAATTCCAGGCGAATTAATTATATCCACTTACGCACACATACCATTGGGAAAGATATAAAGCCACTTATTCTTCATTGAGAAATGGGTTAATTAGTACCAGCAAATCAATATTATCTCCGACAATATTTTCTGAATTTAAATAACCTGAAAAGATATGTTAGGTTGTAAAAACACATCAATCACCCTCCTGATATTTAAATCGTGTTTGGCACAAGGCCAATTTACCAAGCATCACCGACGCCCCTAAAAACTCCTCATCCTCATCTCATTTTCCCTGTCCTGTCATTCACCCGAAGTCATTAAGTTAGCTACTTGCTGTTTCCTTCCGTCTAATCTTCAATAGGTACTGTGTGTGTTCAATTCTCTAAGCCCATAGTGTGTCACAGAAATGCTATATCTGTCTGAATAACGTACGTTTAGTAAGCCCTCTTAAGAATAAATGCCCTGCTAAGTAGAGATGTACTTTTCGTGTGTCCTTTTAGTATAATTCCCATGTTGCCTCATAACGCTTCCGAGGCATTTCAACAATTTTTAATTTTAGCTATAAGTGTCATCTTAATGTGTCCTTTTGGTATAGATGACATTTTTGTCATAATGCGTCCCAGCAATTTAAACTCTTTATGATTTTATAATAAAAAGTACAAGCAATACATTTTTATATAAAAAAATTAACAAAAATGCATTTTTATAGTAGAATGACCAAGAATAAATATTTATAGTAAAACTACCAATAATACATTTCTTTAAACAAAATGACTAACATAACTTTTTATCAGTATTTGAAGGCTCACAACTGCGTTCAAAATATTTAGATTTCAGCCTTTTCATATCTTAACCACTTTTTTCTTTATTCACTTACGCGCAAATACCCTTGGGAAACGTATTAATCCGTCTCTTCCCCCCCAATTATGGGTTAAATAGTAGGAAAGATTACGTTCTATAACCTTGGCTGGTAACCAGTCTGCCGCAGAAAGTAATGGTAACCTACTGGGGGTAATCTTCTGCCCAGTCATTCATGTATCTTTCTAGACATGATTGCCTAAAGCGTGTATCACGTATTGCACTTAACTGACTGAAAGGATTTAAATGTGTTCAAGACATATTTAGTCGACGCCATGAAATTGTGTTCATATTATTTAGATTTCGGCATTAAATAAACCATAGAGGTTGATATGCCGCTAAAACAAACAATGAAACGAAGTTCCCAAGTAGGCATCTATGCAGATGACACCACCATTTACACCCGTCTCAGTAGTAAATCTCACAAGGTTGACAAAGTAAATCTGCCTGTTACTCTTCAAAATCTGTAACTGAATGGAACAGGAAATAGCTCGTAAATTTTAATTCCTTAGACTAACCTATCGCCCGGTTCACACTCCACAAATATCTATTGAAGAGGTGAAGAGGCTCATCCCTTGTTCCCTGTTTAGGATGTGGTTTCGGCTTTCTCTTTTCTCTTTTCCAATCTTTTCACTCTTACGTAGCCCCCTGCACATCCGTGGCGTTACCGCCTTGCTCAGGGTGATATGATTAAAAAAAATCTTCTTTAATCACCATAGAGAACCTTTTCTACCTACATTCGGAATGGATAATGTTAGTCGCCTAGAGATCAACAGACTGCGCCTCCTTGGCCTCACTTTCTTAACCGACCTCAAATGGAACGTCTACATCGAATCTATCTATCTATCTATCTATCTATCTATCTATCTTAGTCTGTTCATATCTATCTCATTTTGTTAATATCTATCTATCTATCTATCTATCTATCTATCTATCTATCTCATTTTGTTAATATCTATCTATATATATATATATATATATATATATATCTTAGTCTGTTCATATCTATCTATCTCATTTTGTTAATATCTTTCTATCCATCTATTGATCTCATTCTCCTTCTATCTATCTATCTATCTATCTATCTGTCTGTCTCATTTTGTTAATATCTATCTATCTATCTATCTATATATCTATCTATCTATCTATCTCATTTTGTTAATATCTTTCTATCCATCTATTGATCTCATTCTCCTTATATCTATCTATCTATCTATCTATCTATCTATCTATCTATCTATCTTAGTCTGTTCATATCTATTTATCTCATGTTATTAATATCTATCTATCTTAGTCTGTTTATATTTATCTATCTATCTATCTATCTATCTATTTCATTTTGTTAATATCTATCTATCTATCTATCTATCTATTTCATTTTGTTAATATCTATCTATCTACCTATTTCATTTTGTTAATATCTATCTATATATCTATCTATCTATCTATCTATCTATCTATCTATCTATCTATCTATCTATCTCGGTCTCTTCATATCTATCTGCTGCTAGGAATATTTGGTCTCAGTGTCGAGTAAGAAAATTTTTCTTGTCAGACTCTATTTTGCGCATTTATAAATTTACCATTCATCTTTGCATTGAATATTATCGCCATATCTGATCGAGTACTACTGCTAGTCATCTCGAGGCTCTCGACAAAATCCAAAGGAAAATCTGCAATGTAATCGACCCTAACTTGGCTGCCTGCACTCAGTGACTTTCTCACCGACATGATGTGGCTTCCCTCTGTCTTTTCTATAAATATTTTCATGGCTACTGATTCGCTGCTGCGTCTAGTTTAGACAATTAATGGCAGCAAAGGTTACAGAGAAATGATAATACCCATTTAACTAGCATTGACATAGATTGAGGCTAGAAAAGACAAAATTAATCTTTTGTTTAGTTTTCTGTTACAGCAAAAAAAAATGAAGTGCTTAAAGCTTTTCATATAGTTTCAGGGGGCAGGCACGATATATCCGTTCAACACTCTTTTCTTTGTTTCTAACAAAATCTCCCTGTTTTGTACATATATATATAGCAAACTAAACCGGTATTACGAATTGGAGGCTAAGTATCAAACTTTTATCTCTGCTGCTTACAGTCCGATAAGAACTGAAGCCAGCAGTGGTTCAAAAACCTCATTGTCTTTAAGCTGACAAATGATATGACCATATACGGTAATTTTACATTAATTACTTACAAGTCGATTTTAGAGGCTTTATTTCGTCTTTTGTATTTGATAATTGTTAAAGATATCTGTTTTATTAGAACACACACGCAAGTAAAGTTAAGCAAATTTTACCTAAGTAGATAACTTCTGTTGCAATTGAATTTCTCCCCGTTTTATTTTTACATTCCCGAGCGCTATGTCTGATTGTTGACAGAAATACAAAGAGTGCAAAATGCTTGCTCACAAACGGACTTGGAAAAGCGAATAATTTGATTAGAAATTATTTGGTTCAGTTTTTGTCTTTTTTTCTTTTTTTGACTATTACTGTTTTCTCTTTCTTTATTTTTCTTTCTAATCGGCTCTTTTCTGTCTTGTTGACTTAATAGCTTTACTTGGAATTCAATTGAATTTGGGCGACTTAAAGCGGGATTTTTTAAATGCTTTCCTCGAGAATAAAACTGATGCGTTAAAGGGATTGCAAGCTGTGAAAAGATCTACCGAACAAGTAGGGGAATAAGAATGATTTCTTGATGCGCTTAAATAGGCACAAATATAGATAGATAGATAGATAGATAGATAGATAGATAGATAGATAGATATGAATAATCTGAGATAGATAGATAGATAGATAGATAGATAGATAGATAGATAGATAGATAGATAGATAAGAACAGACAGATAGATAGATAGATAGATAGATAGATAGATAGATAGATAGATAGATATGAACAGACTAGATAGATAGATAGATAGATAGATAGATAGATAGATAGATAGATAATGAACAGATTCAGATAGATAGATAGATAGATAGATAGATAGATAGATAGATAGATAGATAGATATGAACAGACTGAGATAGATAGATAGATAGATAGATAGATAGATAGATAGATAGATAGATAGATAGATAAGAAAGATAAGATCAGATAGATAGATAGATAGATAGATAGATAGATAGATAGATAGATAGATAGATAGATAGATAGATGTAGCTGTATATGTGTGTATAAACGAAAAGTATGATCTTCAAACTTGGATTTACAAATTTGAATATTTTTTTATTTGTGTTTTTTTTCTTTTTCTTTTAAATTGAATAAAATGAATTACCAAGATTTTTTGAGAACAACTTTACACAAAATAATTTGTGTGTCCTTTGTTTACGGTATAACCGAATGATTTGCGTTAGTAGAGGATTAATGAAGAATGTGACCATGTATTACGCAGATGTATGTAACATGGGTTTACGTTGTTTTATGTGTGTGTATAAACTGGAGTTGTCGATCTCACGAAAGAAAGGCAGGGACTTATTTGCAAGTGTTGACGCATTTAAATAAACTATAAAAATTAGTTTTGTGATATTGTATAATCAAAATCCGAAAGACGTGAGTAATGAATTAATTTTGAGAATTCCGGTTCCGTTTATATTGTAGAGTAGAGGAATGGTTAATGTTTCTTTGATTCGACCTTGTGTCATACATAACCAAACTCCCTACAGCTTACAGGATTTATGCAAAATTATCATCATCAGAATTATCAGGTTTTCATCATTATCAGAAGGTTGGTTTTCGGCAGGTTGGAATGTGTGAATTAGTGTAGAAGAGTGGCATAATAAAATATTACATTTTGCATTGTAAAATAGAAATTTATTAAGAGAAAAGAATAACACAAGTTGTAGAAAATTTTCGTAGTAGTAATATAGGTTTTTAAAACGTCCGCAGAAGTTTAGAGTTCATGGTCGTGTAGTAGCGGAGTGTAAAGGCTTTGTTCCTTCCTCTTTTTAGTAGGTCGCGACAGGTTGAGAGAGAGAGAAGGCAAAACAAATAAAGAAGTAGTACTCAAAATGTACACTTGGTTGTTGCTGTTTTCCTCTTTAGCGGTGTGGTGTAAAAATGAAGAAAAGGACGTTGGAAGAAGAGATCTAATGAAACTGAGACGTGACCTACGTCCGGTTTGGCGTGGAGTGAATAAGAAGAAAAGAAAATTGGCCGCAAAGGCGAGTCAGTTTGAAGTTTCTTCTTTACATGGTGAGATGCTGTCAGCTACTGCTTCCATCTGACTTACTTTTGACAGGTTAGCGTCATGGTTTTTATAGTCAAGCTTCTCATGATGCCGGCTCCAGCGAAGCTTTTTACAGATAAGTGTGAAAATACGTCAGATATAAATTTGCTGTTTTTAATCCAATCAGGATTCAGAATTTGCTTTTCGACTGATTTGTGAATTTCTCTTAGTTGGGTTTTTACAAAGTCGTTTGAATCCCTTTTTGCGGGTGTGCAATTTTACTTTGGGTTTTTTTTCCAAATGTTGTAGTTGTTTGAACCCGATTTTGCGGATGTGCAATTTATTTTGTGTGTGTGTGTGTGTGTGTGTGTGTGTGTGTGTGTGTGTGTGTGTGTGTGTGTGTGTTTATAATCGTGTCGCCCCAAGCAAGGCATTTTACTGCCACTGTTGTGCAGGGGGTTACATAGGAGGAAAGTTATGAGAAGGAATGAGAGGTTGCAGCGGGTGTCAGGAAGAGAGTAAGAGAAGGAAAAGAATACTGATGAGAGTGGGGTGGACGAAGAAAAAGCATGTAAGTCAGTGAGACAGGAGAAAAATGTTCATTGAGAAAATGCATGCAGTTTTGTAGTTAAAATTGTTAGTAGAGGAATGTAGGTATAAAAAATGTCCGCCGAAGTTTAGAGTTCATGGTTGTGTAGTAGCGGAGTGTAAAGACTTTGTTCCTTCCTCTTTTTAGTAGGGCGCGACAGGTTGAGAGAAAAAGAAGGCAAAACAGATAAAGAAGTTGCACTTAACACGTCCATTTGTTCTCGGCGTGAAGTGAAAATGAAGAAAAGTGAATTGAAAGAAGAGGTCAAATGAAACTGTGACGTGCCCTGCAATGGAGGATCAATTTACTATAACGTTGTATGGGAAAGTGATCCCCCTCAAAAAAAAAATTGATTTAAATATTGAAATTTTTTCAATTTTTTTTTTTAATAATCGATAAAACTGCTCTGAAAAAAGTAAAAAAGAAAAAAAAGAAAAACAGCAAATTTGAAGGCGGTTGTTGGAGTCTCCATCAGGTCCGCCAAATCTGATTAAATCAACCCTCTCACTATAACCGAAAATTAAAAACATACCTTAAAATTTTACCTTCTTGGTATTGAACAGGTGAAGAGGCTCATCCCTTGTTTCCTGTTTAGGATGTGGTTTCCGGCTTTCTCTTTTCCAATCTTCTCACTTTTTTTTTTCAATTGGAGTAGATAGAGTAAATTATCGCCCGGTTTACACTCCACCCACGTCTATTGAACAGGTGAAGAGGCTCATCCCTTGTTTCCTGTTTAGGATGCGGTTTCTGGTTTCTCTTTTCCAATCTTCTAACATTTTTTTTCTTTTTTTTCAATTGGAGTAGATAGACTAAAATATCGCCCGGTTCACACTCCACCCACGTCTATTGAACAGGTGAAGAGGCTCATCCCTTGTTTCCTATTTAGGATGCGGTTTCCGGTTTTCGCTTTTCCAATCTTCTCACTTTTTTCTTTCTTTTTTTTTCAATTGGAGTAGATAGACTAAACGATCGCCCTGTTCACACTCCACCCACGTCTATTGAACAGGTGAAGAGGCTCATCCCTTGTTTTCTGCTTAGGATGCGGTTTCCGGTTTTCTCTTTTCCGATCTTTTCACTATTACGTAGCCCCCTGCACATCAGTGGCGTTACCGCCTTGCTCGGGGTGATACGATTAAAAAAAAAATTAAATAACCCATAGAGGTGTTGATATGCCGTTAAACAAAACTCGAACTCAAACTCAATTCTACGTCTAGAGAGGCTTCTTCTTCTACGTACCGTGTTCTTTCGTGACGTAGGCGATCATGGACTTTCACATTTCTCTATACCTAGTGTCTTTTAGCTCGGTTTCTTCTATTAGCCGACACATACGCCGCACCGCCGTCCACTTACTCAAGCCCATTAAGTAGGTTATGCGTTTCTTTCCCTTTACTTCTCTCTTTACTTCCATCTAATCTCTGGGTATAAGATTCTTCATTATTTCTTGTTTCTTTTTCTCTTTTTGCTCTTCCTTTCTCTTGTTTCTTTTTCCCTTTTGCTCTTCCTTTCTCTTGTTTCTTTTTCCCTTTTGCTCTTCCTTTCTCTTGTTTCTTTTTCCCTTTTGCTTTTACCTTCTCTTGTTTCTTTTCCCTTTTACTCTTCCTCTCTCTTTGTTTCTTTTTCCTTCCTTTACTCTTTTTCTTGCTTTCTTTTTCTTTCTCTTTCTTTTGCTCTTTCTTGCTTCCTTGTTTTTCTTGCTTCCTTTCTTTCCTTGTTTCTTTTTCTCGCTCTTCCTTTCTTGTTTTCTTTCCTTCCTTCCTTTCTTGTTTTTTCCTTTCGTGTCTCTCTCTCTGTTTTCTTTCTTGCTTTCTCCCTTTTTCTTGTTTCTTTCCTTGTTTCCTTCCTTTCTTGTTTCTTTCCTTTACTCTCTCTGTTTCTTTCTTTCCTTTCTTGTTTCTTTCTTGCTTCCTTCCTTTCTTGTTTTTTCTTGCTTCCTTTCTTGTTTTCTCGATTTCTTGCTTTCTTTCTTGCTTCCTTCCTTGTTTCTCCCTTTTGCTCTTCCTTTCTTGTTTCTTTTTCCCTTTGCTTCCTTCCTTTCTCTTTCTCTTGTTTTTCCCTTGCTTCCTTCCTTTCTCACTTTTTCCTTGCTCTTCCTTTCTCTTTGTTTCTTTTTCCTTTGCCTCTTCCTTGTTTCTTTCCTTGCTCTTCCTTTCTTGTTTCTTTTTTTCCTTGCTTCCTTCTCTTGTTTCTTTCCTTGCTTCCTTGTTTCTTTCCTTCCTCTCTTGTTTCTTTCCTTGCTTCCTTGTTTCTTTCTTTCCTTGCTTCCTTTCTTGTTTCTTTTTCCTTGCTCTTCCTTTCTCTTGTTTCTTTTTCCTTTCCTTCCTTTCCTTGTTTCTTTCCTTTCTTTCTTTCTTTTGTTTTCTTTTGCATTTCCTTTCTTGCTTTCTTTTTCTTTCGTGCTTCCTTTCTTGTTTCTTTCCTTGTCTTCCTTTCTTGTTTCTTTCTTTCTTGCTTCCTTGTTTCTTTTTTCTCGCTCTTCCTTTCTTGTTTCTTTTTTCTTGCTTCCTCTCTTGTTTCTTTTTTTTCCTCTCTCTCTCTCTCTCTTTCTGTTTCTTTCCTTGCTCTTCCTTTCTCTTGTTTCTTTTTCCTTGCTTTCCTTGTTTCTTTCCTTCCTTCGTTTCTTTCCTTGCTTCCTTGTTTCTTTCCTTCCTTCTGTTTCTTTCTCGATTTCCTTGTTTCTTTTGTTTCTTTTTCTTGTTTCTTTCCTTGCCTTTCCTTTCTTTTTCTCGATTTCCTTTCTTGTTTTTCTTTCTTTCCTTTCTCTGTTTCTTTCTTGCTTCCTTTCTTGTTTTTCTTGCTTTCTTGCTTTTTCTTGCTTCCTTGTTTCTTTCCTTGCTTCCTTGTTTCTTTCCTTCCTTTCTTTTCTTGCTTTCTTTCTTTCCTTTCTTGTTTCTTTCCTTGCTTCCTTTCTTGCTTTTTTCCTTTTTCTCCTCTCTGTTTCTTTTCCTTCGTTCTCTTTCTTGCTTCCTTCCTTTACTCTTTCTCTGTTTCTTCTCTCTCGCTCTCTCTTGCTTGCTTCCTTCCTCTCTGTTTCTTTCTCTCGCTCTCTCCCTCTCTGTTTCTTTTTTCTCGCTCTCTTTCTTTTGTTTCTTTTTTCTTGCTTCCTTCCTTGTTTCTTTCCTTCCTTCTTTCTTGCTTTCCTTTCTTTCTTTCTTTTGTTTTCTTGCTTTCTTTTTCTTTCTTTCTTGCTTTCCTTCCTTTCTTGCTTTCTTGCTTCCTTCCTTGTTTTTTTCTTGCTTCCTTCCTTTCTCGATTTCTTTCCTTTCTTTCCTTGTTTCTTTCCTTGCTTTCTTTCTTGTTTCTTTCTTTCCTTTCCTTGTTTCTTTTTCTCGCTCTTCCTTTCTTGTTTCTTTTTCCTTTCCTTTCCTTTCTCTTGTTTCTTTTTCCTTTGCTTTACCTCTCTTGTTTCTCTTTCTCTCTTACTCTTCCTCTCTCTTTGTTTCTTTTTTCCTTTTGTTTCCTTTTTCTTGTTTCTTTTTCTTTTGTTTCCTTCCTTGTTTCTTTTTCTCTCCTTTTGTTTCTCTCTTGTTTCTTTTTCTCGCTCTTCCTTTTCTTGTTTCTTTCCTTGCTTTCCTTTCTCGATTTCTTTCCTTGTTTTCTTGTTTTTTTCCTTGTATGTATGTATTGTTTCTTTTTCTTTCTTTTGTTTCTTCCTTTTTCTTGCTTTCCTTGCTTGCTTTCTTGTTTCTTTCTTTCCTTTCTTGTTTCTTTTTCTTTCCTTCGTTTCTTTCCTTCCTTTCTTGTTTCTTTCTTTCTTTCTTTCGTTTCTTTCCTTTCCTTTCTTGTTTCTCGATTTCCTTTCCTTGTTTCTTTCTTTCTTTCTTTCTTGCTTCCTTGCTTCCTTTCTTGTTTCTTTCTTTCTCCTTTCTTGCTTCCTTCTTCCTTCTTTGTTTCTTTCCTTGCTCTTCCTCTCTGTTTCTTTCCTTGCTTCCTTCCTTTCTTGCTTTTTCTTTCTCGCTCTTTCCTTTCTTGCTTTCTTTTTTCTCGCTCGCTCTTTCCTTTCTTTCTTGTTTCTTTTTCCTTGCTTTCCTTGTTTTCTTTCTTTCTTTCTTTCTTTCCTTCCTTCCTTGCTTTCTTTCCTTCCTTTCTTTCTTGCTTTTTCTTTCTTTCCTTGTTTCTTTCCTTGCTTCCTTTCTTTCTTGTTTTCTCGATTTCCTTTCTTGTTTCTTTTTCTTGCTTCCTTTCTTGTTTCTTTCTCGATTTCTTTCTTGTTTCTTTCCTTTCCTTGTTTTCTTTCCTTCTCCTTTCTTTGTTTCTTTTTTCTTGCTTCCTTGTTTTTTCTCGATTTCTTTCTTGTTTCTTTTTCCTTTCGTTCTCTCCTTTCTTGCTTCCTTGCTTCCTTGTTTCTTTCTTTCCTTTCTTGTTTCTTTCGTGCTTCCTTTCCTTGTTTCTTTCCTCTTTGCTCTTCCTTTCTCTTGTTTCTTTTTCCCTTTGCACTTCCTCTCTCTTGTTTCTTTTTCCCTTTTGTTTCTCCTTTTTCTTGTTTCTTTTCCCTTTTGCTCTTCCTTTCTCTTGTTTCTTTTTCCCTTTTGCATTTCCTTTCTCTTGTTTCTTTTTCTCTTTTGCTCTTCCTTTCTCTTGTTTCTTTTTCCCTTTTGCTCTTCCTTTCTCTTGTTTCTTTTTCCCTTTTGCTCTTCCTTTCTCTTGTTTCTTTTTCCCTTTTGCTCTTCCTTTCTCTTGTTTCTTTTTCCCTTTTGCTCTTCCTCTCTCTTGTTTCTTTTCCCTTTTGCTCTTCCTTTCTCTTGTTTCTTTTTCCCTTTTGCTCTTCCTTTCTCTTGTTTCTTTTTCCCTTTTGCTCTTCCTTTCTCTTGTTTCTTTTTCCCTTTTTCTCTTCCTTTCTCTTGTTTCTTTTCCCTTTTGCTCTTCTTTTCTCTTGTTTCCTTTTCCCTTTTGCATTTCCTTTCTCTTGTTTCTTTTTCCCTTTTGCTCTTCCTTTCTCTTGTTTCTTTTTCCCTTTTGCTCTTCCTTTCTCTTGTTTCTTTTCCCTTTTGCTCTTCCTCTCTCTTGTTTCTTTTTTCCTTTTGCTCTTCCTTTCTCTTGTTTCTTTTTCCTTTTGCTCTTCCTCTCTCTTGTTTCTTTTCCCTTTTGCTCTTCCTTTCTCTTGTTTCTTTTCCCTTTTGCTCTTCTTTTCTCTTGTTTCCTTTTCCCTTTTGCATTTCCTTTCTCTTGTTTCTTTTTCTCTTTTGCTCTTCCTTTCTCTTGTTTCTTTTTCCCTTTTGCTCTTCCATTCTCTTGTTTCTTTTCCCTTTTGCTCTTCCTCTCTCTTGTTTCTTTTTTCCTTTTGCTCTTCCTTTCTCTTGTTTCTTTTTTCCTTTTGCTCTTCCTCTCTCTTGTTTCTTTTCCCTTTTGCTCTTCCTTTCTCTTGTTTCTTTTTTCCTTTTGCTCTTCCTTTCTCTTATTTCTTTTTTCCTTTTGCATTTCCTTTCTCTTATTTCTTTTTCCCTTTTGCTCTTCCTCTCTCTTGTTTCTTTTTTCCTTTTGCTCTTCCTTTCTCTTGTTTCTTTTTTCCTTTTGCTCTTCCTCTCTCTTGTTTCTTTTCCCTTTTGCTCTTCCTTTCTCTTGTTTCTTTTTTCCTTTTGCATTTCCTTTCTCTTATTTCTTTTTTCCTTTTGCATTTCCTTTCTCTTATTTCTTTTTCCCTTTTGCTCTTCCTCTCTCTTGTTTCTTTTTTCCTTTTGCATTTCCTTTCTCTTATTTCTTTTTCCCTTTTGCTCTTCCTTTCTCTTGTTTCTTTTTCCCTTTTGCTCTTCCTTTCTCTTGTTTCTTTGTCCCTTTTGCTCTTCCTTTCTCTTGTTTCTTTTTCCCTTTTGCTCTTCCTTTCTCTTGTTTCTTTTCCCTTTTGCTCTTCCTTTCTCTTGTTTCTTTTTCCCTTTTGCTCTTCCTTTCTCTTGTTTCTTTTTCCCTTTTGCTCTTCCTTTCTCTTGTTTCTTTTTCCCTTTTGCTCTTCCTTTCTCTTGTTTCTTTTCCCTTTTGCTCTTCCTCTCTCTTGTTTCTTTTTTCCTTTTGCATTTCCTTTCTCTTATTTCTTTTTCCCTTTTGCTCTTCCTTTCTCTTGTTTCTTTTTCCCTTTTGCTCTTCCTTTCTCTTGTTTCTTTTTCCCTTTTGCTCTTCCTTTCTCTTGTTTCTTTTTCCCTTTTGCTCTTCCTTTCTCTTGTTTCTTTTTCCCTTTTGCTCTTCCTCTCTCTTGTTTCTTTTTCCCTTTTGGTCTTCCTTTCACTTGTTGCTTTTCCTTTTTGCTCTTCCTTTCTCTTGTTTCTTTTTCCCTTTTGCTCTTCCTTTCACTTGTTTCTTTTTTCCTTTTGCATTTCCTTTCTCTTGCTTGTTTTTTCCTTTTGCTTTTTCTTTCTCTTGTTTCTTTTTTTGCTCTTCCTTTCTCTTGTTTCTTTTTCTCTTTTGCTCTTCCTTTTCTCTTGTTTGATTTTCCCTTTTTCTCGTTGCATATCACAGGAAGTTCAGCTGTCATTTCCTGGTGTTATGTATTAGATTCCTTTTCGTTTCGATCCTCTCCAAAACCACATCGTTGCTCACATGTTCGGTCCATGGTATCCTCAGCATTCTTCTGTAAAACCACATTTCGGTTATTTCAAGTCTTTCCCTCATGTTTGAGGAGATTGTCCATCAATCACTGCCATATTGAAGAACAGACATTGCATAACTCAGTACTCTCTTCTTTGTTTCCAACGAAATCTTTCTATCTCTCAATAATCTACTCAGCTCTTAAAATGCATCCTTGGCCATACCGATTCCCCTTTGGATCCCAGTGTCGCACTTTTCGTCTTCTGTTAGAACATTTCCCGGGTATTTAATTTTCTGTACCTACTGAAAGAGTCCAAGTTTCAGAATTTGGACTCTTTCAGCCAAAAAACAGCGCCGTTTTGATGGATGTTATACTCGTCTTCTCAGAAGAGTACTTGATCTTTCATGGCGAAGCCACCCAACTCTAGAAATGATATATGGAAACCTACCAAGAGTATCAACCTTAGTTCAAAAGAGACGTGTCCAGTTTGCTGGGCATTGCGCACGTGCCACAGATGAACTTGTTTGTATTATAGAGGCACCCATCATCTCACAATCGATCTCGTAAATTAACCTTTCCAGACAGGATACATAGAGATACATCTATCGCCAAGGAAGACCTTACAGGAGTTATGACAAATAGGGAATACTGGAAGGGTGTAGTGAGTTCTATCTCAGCCGAGGCCGCAGGATGATGACGATGATGTGTACCTGCTTGATTTTAGTATCTCCGACCTGTAGCTGGCATTTTAGGCCCCGCTTTTTACTGATGACCATGCATTCATTTTTTTTTTTTTTTGTATTTTATATATCGTCCTTTCTTTCCGCTTTCTTCTGTCAACAGAAAAACCCAAATGGAAGATTACAAAATGGACATTCTGACAGTAAATGATTTAGGGTTTTGTTTTAGAAAATGAAATCAAAAGGGATAAGTCGAAAACCAAAAAGAGATAAGCAAAAAAATAAAAATGTGCTTAACGATAAACCTGGCTCAAAGATAATTTCTTGGACGTTCCCTGAGGTTGATCTGCCTCCTAGCTAGGGAAAGATAACGTGATGTTAACAGCAGATCATTTTCTTGGCATAGAAAAAATGGATGAAGTTGTTACAGTAAAAAATAAAAATAAAAATAAAAATGATTTTAAAAATACGCGGACCCTTGTAGAAATGTTTTACTATGTTCATTTTCTTGTCAAACACGCCACTGCTTCTGTAACTTACGACCTCGGCGTCTTTTTTTTCTTTGTGAATAAAAATGATAGCAAAGAAAAAGAAAAGGAAAAATAAAATATCTTACAAACAGAAGAAAATAAAAAATACCTCAAGAAATAATGGAAATCCTTTCTTTCGAAAAAAACAAAAAAGCAGATCCGACTAAAATTTCTTTTGAAGATTAGCTTACACCATTCCCTATCAGAACAAAAAATCTCATGATTTTCAAAAAAGTAATAAAGATCAAAATCAAATCGTTTTTATTACTTCTGTTTTCCTAACCCGTACACAATGTCCTCTACTTTATCTTCTGTAAGTTTTTCAACTGTTCGGAATGTTTTTTTTTTAAGATATACTCCATTCATTTTATCCAATAAAATGGCATTTAACCAGATTCAAAACCAAGAAAATGTTTTCTTCCAAAAGTTAGCAAAACCATTCTTTGGGAATGTCTACCACAAATTTCTAAACTATCGTCTCTATTCCTCTCTTTGATGAATATATTTTTTGTCTTTATTTTTCGCCTCCATCTTTTTTTTTTCTTT
This sequence comes from Ascarosepion bandense, assembly GCA_037127315.1. Taxonomy (NCBI): domain Eukaryota; kingdom Metazoa; phylum Mollusca; class Cephalopoda; order Sepiida; family Sepiidae; genus Ascarosepion; species Ascarosepion bandense. The sequence continues at coordinate 803,344 of JBBBDQ010000837.1, forward strand.
ATCTCCTGCTAGTATCGGATTCTATTTGTTTTTAGTGGGTATTGATACGTTTATTGTCCAAGTGGTTCACAATTTGGATAGACCTTCTTTTTTATGCTAAGATTTGTTTATACGGACAATTTTTTTCGTCCATTTTCAATACTCGAGGGGGAAAAATAGAAGCCAGTTCAAATATATTTATGTTGGAACTGAGACTGTGTCAACATTCTACTCATCATTCATGTTTTGTATCGGTTCGGATTTATTTGACCGACGAATACATCCGTATCAAATTCAATCTTCAATCAATTCTCCGGTCGTGAATGGGAGGGTGTTACTACTACTAATACTACTAAACTACTGCTACTACTACTACTAATAATAATAATCTTAATGTTAGTAATAATGATAGTGCGGCACTTACAAATAAGCCCGATTTAAGAAAAATAGTGTTTAATGTTTAACAATATTTCGACAGTATGTCACTCTTCTTCAGGTTATATTTAAAACTTACATAAAAGTATAACAATTATTTTTAAAAATATAAGTATTGGTACAAACTTGATGTGCATTGTGGTGCAGTGGATTTCTCAGAACGGGAACTTGGAAAACTGAGTTCGAATTCTAGTTGAATTCATTGCATTCACTTACGCGCAAATAAGCTTGGGAAAGGTATTAATCCGTCTCTACACTCAAGCTATAGGTTAACTAACAGGACATACTTGTCGACAAAACAAATATCATAGAATTATTCACATGCAAAAACAAAAACTAAAAATAATGCAGGCTTTATTAATAAAGACGAAAATCCCAAAACCCAATAACATCAACTACGAACACGCTAAGAACATACTTGCCGTGTTCGGTAACACATACAACTACTCGACATCACACATATCACCACATACATTCTGTTACGCGTGAAATAAAATTTATCCTCGAAAATGGTTTAAAAAAATAGACGGAAGTTCTCGGAAAAACACATCATTTGAAGAATATTTACAGAACTTATGTCTTCAAAAGAAAAAATAAGATCACATAGAAAATTACATTATAAAAATTAACTATCAAAAACTTGTCAATCATTTTAATGAAACACCCATAAAAGAGAGATTGTTGCCCAAATAATATATATATATATATATATATATATATATATATATATATATATGTATGTATGTATGTATGTATGTGTGTGTATGTATGTATGTAGGTATGTAATTCTTTGTATTCATATCCATCGATTTTATTCTGTTCATAATTATCTTTCTCAGTTTGTTCATTATCTATCTATCTATCTATCTATCTATCTATCTATCTATTTTTAATCTTTTTATATCTATCTATCTATCTATCTATCTATCTTTTTAATCTATTTTTAATCTTTTTATATCTATCTATCTATCTATCTATCTATCTATCTATCTATTTTTAATCTTTTTATATCTATCTATCTATCTATCTATTTTTAATCTTTTTATATCTATCTATCTATCTATCTATCTATCTATCTATCTTTTTATCTATTTTTAATCTATCTATCTATCTATCTATCTATCTATCTATCTATCTCTTTGTTCATATCTATCTATCTATCTAGCTAGCTAGCTAGCTAGCTTTCTTTCTCTCTGTCTATCATTCTGTCTATTCATATCTTTCTATCTCTCTATCTATCTCAGTCTGTTCATACCTATCTATCTATCTATCTATCTATCTATCTATCTATCTATTCCATCTGTTCATTATCTATCTATCTATCTATCTATCTATCTATTCCAGTCTGTTCATTATCTATCTATCTATCTATTCCAGTCTGTTCTTATCTTATCTATCTATCTATCTATCTATCTATCATATCTATCTATCTATCTATTCCAGTCTGTTCTATCTATCTATCTATCTATCTATCTATCTATCTATCTATCTATCTATCTATCTATCTATCTATCTATCTATTCCAGTCTGTTCATTATCTATCTCTCTATTCCAGTCTGTTCTATCTATCTATCTATCTATCTATCTATCTATCTATCTATCTATCTATCTATCTATCTCTCTATTCCAGTCTGTTCATATCTATCTATCTATCTATCTATCTATCTATCTATCTATCTATCTATCTATCTATCTATCTATCTATTCCAGTCTGTTCATATCTATCTATCTATCTATCTATCTATCTATCTATCTATCTATCTATCTATCTATCTATCAGTCTGTTCTATCTATCTATCTATCTATCTATCTATCTATCTATCTATCTATCTATCTATCTATCTATCTATTCCTAGTCTGTTCATTATCTATTTATCTATCTATTCCAGTCTATTCATATCTATCTATCTATCTATCTATCTATCTATCTATCTATCTATCTATCTATTCCAGTCTGTTCATTATCTATTTATCTATCTATTCCAGTCTGTTCATTATCTATTTATCTATCTATTCCAGTCTGTTCATATCTATCTATCTATCTATCTATCTATCTATCTATCTATCTATCTATCTATCTGTCTATCTATCTATCTATCTAGCTAGCTAGCTAGCTTTCTTTCTCTCTGTCTATCATTCTGTCTATTCATATCTTTCTATCTCTCTATCTCAGTCTGTTCATATCTATCTATCTATCTATCTATCTATCTATCTATCTTCGTTTGTTCATATCTATCTATCTGTCTGTCTGTCTATCATTCTCAGTCAGTTTATATCTATTTATCTATCTATCTATCTATCTATCTTTCTTTCTTTCTTTCTTTCTTTCTATCTATTAATCTATCTATCTATATATCTATCTATCTCCGTCTGTACATATCGATCCATCTTTCTGTATCCATTTATTTATTTATATCTTCGCGAGCAACATTAACACTAAAATATCTATTTTCTCAACTGGCAAAGCCAAAAAAAACTAATCATGGTCGTTGTTTTGCTTTGTCTTTATCTATTCGAATGTGACTATCTATCTATCTATCTATCTTTCTATCTATCTATCTATCTATCTATCTATTCGAATGTGACTAGACACTTGGTTAATTTTCACCCACTTGTTTATACTTTGCTTCTTGGGGGTTTTTTATCCTTAAATATTTCCCTTTCAGAAAAATTTTTTTTTCTTCGATGGTTCTTGTTTAAATGTACGAATCTTTTAGAATTTGATTCTTTTGCCATTTTAAATTCTCCCTTGACCACGAAATTATTTTAAAGAGAGGTTAGTTGAACTTATACTAAGTAATTGATTAATATTATCATACCGGAACTGGCAATTCTCAAAATCGTGGTTAACCTGACCTCTTCACGAACTGAAAGCTTACTTTAAAAAATATTTTACCCATAGCCTTTATTTTACTTTATTTTATTTCATTTTTTTTTTAATAATTGGTGTATATAGACCCTACTATTTCCGGGTTCTTACTCCACCTCTTTTATTGATCAGGAGTAGAGACTTTTTTTTTTAATCATATCACCCCAAGCAAGGCGGTGACGCCACTGATGCGCATGGGGCTACTTAAGAGTAAAATGATTGGAAAAGAGAAAGCCGGGAACCACATCCTAAACAGGAAACAAGGGATGAGCCTCTTCACCTGTTCAATAGACGTGGGTGGAGTGTGAACCGGGCGATAGTTTAGTCTATCTACTCCAATTAAACTTATTTCTCATTTAGTTCAGGGAGGGATTCCCGGCTCACACGTTTTTCTCTACTTAGGCCCCAGTAGTGGAGCTTTCGCAACTTTCTTACGACGTGGGTAGACGTTGGCAACAGCTTTCCATACTGAGGACACCGGGTTTGCAGTTTTCTGATTGCTGCTTCCAACTGGTAGTTAGGAGCCCTAGCCCCTGTGTAGCGTCTTGAGCGGCTGCTCTGATCAACAGTTGCATGATATCGAGGTTTTCCGGTGGGCGACCTTGAGTACACACTATGCTGCAGTCTGCGCCAGTTTCCTTCCTACACATGTGGTAGAATATGACAGTCCTCTACCATTAATCGAGGCCTCTTCTTACCAAAAAATAACAATGAAAACTCATAACTACAAATACAATGCTAAACCACCTCACAAAAATCACCTAAACCCTTCAACATTTCCTTCACTAACATCCATGGTCTTTTTTTGCAGTGTGGAGTTATTTCTCCGTGAAAGGTCCTCAGACATTCTAGCTCTCTGTAAAACTTCTTTCACGCATACTAGGGAAGGACACCAACACCCATAAGCATAGCCTGGGAGTCAATGTCAACAAACATCTCCCTCTGGCTAGGGAGGCTTCTCTTGAATCTCCTGATCATACATACATGTGCCTCCGTCTCGCTCTGCTAAACTCAATTAGCTATCTTTTCTTTCTCTATCGCTCCACTTTCTCTCCCGACTGTTCATTGCTGGACAGTATCTCTGATAATATAGATAATTATATAGGCCATTATAGGTGCCTCTCACTTGTTAGCCAACATATTTGTGTTTGGTAACTTCAATGCTCACCATGCGAATTGGATGAAAAACTCTAAAACTGATTTTGCTGGCATCCACACACTGAACTTTGCGATCACCCATTTTCTCACGCAACTGGTTGATTTCTCCACAGGTTTCCCCAGTATACCTGAAGGATAAGCTTCTCTGCTAGACCTCTTCTTTACTTCTATCCCTGACTTCTGCAATGCCATGCAGCTTTGCCCTCTTGGCAACTCTGATCACGCTGTAGTTTCTGTTAATCTCTCTCCACTCCCTTTCCTCTCCAAGAACCTCTGACCAGCAGAATCTCTTACTGCTGTCAAAAGAAGGCACTACGAGATTTTGTGTGCGACGTCCCTTGGAAGAAAATGTTTAGTTTCCTCGTTGAAGACTGCGCTTCTGAGGTCGCCTACTGAGTGAAAGCTGGCATCGATGCTTTCATCCCAACCAGAAAGTTCCACCTTAAACTCATTATAGCCCACATAAATCACTACTTCCGGCTTTATCGGAGCCACGCGTCTGACCATAATAGGTGCCTATTTGACACTGCTCGTAATGAGTATAAGATCCTCAATGTCGCTAAGCTGCTGCTTGCTGACAGGATGAAGCAGCATATAACAGCGCGCAAATTCGGCTCCAAAGGCTACTGGCTGCTCTACAAAAGTGTGCTAAACAGCAGCAAACCTTCCATCGCTCCTTTAATCAATAAATATGAGTTCCTCACAACTACAATGGACAAGGTTGAGTGATTTGCATTCAGATTCTCCTCGAACTCCTCAATTCGTCTGAAATATCCGCACCCTACTTCCCACCTCGAACTGAGCCTCAACTGAGCGACGTTTACATGACCACCTCGCTGGTCTCTATAATCATTTCAAAACTCAACCTCCATAAGGTGAGCGGAGGTGAGGGAAATGTGTCCTGGAACTCTCCTCTGTCCTCTTCAAACTCTACAACTACTACTTTTCTGCTTCTTGCTTTCCTGCCTGCCGGAAGTCTTTGTTTCTGGTTCCTGTTTTTAAAAACTCGAAAGAACCCTCAAATCCCTTTAATTATCGCCCTATCAGACTTTTAGGATGTGCGTTGTGGTGCATTGGATATCGGCTCGGAACGAGAAATCAGGGAGCCGAGTTCGAATTCCAGTTGAATTCATTGCTTTCACTTACGCGCAAATACCCTTGGGAAAGGTATTAATCCGTCTCTTCCTTCCAGTTATGGGTTAAATAACAGGACAGATTGGGTTCTATAGCCTTGGCAGGCAACCAGTCTACCGCAGAAAGCAATGGCAACCTACTGCGGGATAATCTTCTGCCCGGTCAGTCGTGTCTCTTTCGAGACATGATCGCCCAAGTGTGTATCATGTATGGCACTTAACTGACTGTTTGAAGCCATCCTTAATGTTGAAGTGGTTCGACATCTCACAGCCCACTGCCTAATCTCCGACAAACAATATGGCTCCGCTGACGACCATCACTGAGTACATATGACCAGGCTCTTGATAAAAACGGCGAATCTCCAGTTGTTGCCCTTGATAGCTCTAAAACATTTAACAGAGTGTGGTATCCTAGTCTTCTGCGCAAGCCACAGGGCTATGGTATATCTGGATGCTTGTCTGACTTCATCGACTCGTTTCTTTCGAATCGCGTAATGAAGCTCGTATTGAACGGGCAGGCTTCTAGATCCTATCATACACACGCGGGTGTCCCTCAAGGCTCCTACGCTTTTTCTGATTTTCATTAACGATCTCCTTGATGTAATCAGATTCCAAGTAGGCATCTACGCTGACGAGAGCACCATTTAAAGTGTTTGAGGACATCATTAATGCTGAAGTGGTTCAACATCTCACAGCCCACTGCCAATAGTCCGACAGATAATATGGCTCCGCTCACGACCATCACTGAGTACATATGACCAGGCTCTTGATAAAAACGACGAAGCTCCAGTTGTTGACCTTGATAGCTCTAAAGCATTTAACAGAGTTTGGCACGCTGGTCTTCGGCGCAAGCAACAGAGTTATGCCATATCTGGATGTTGAGGATAAATGCTTTTCACTGTAATTGACTGACATGTGTATTTATCCACATGACCATCTTACTGAACTTGGAATTATTCTTTGTTAAGTAATGCGGGAGCTGAAGAATTGCTTCACTGGTCAACTCATTTGCTTCTTTGTCAGCTGAAGAATCTGTAAATAAAAGGGTACATTTCTTGTATCACAAAAGAAATGTGAAATTTTAAAAATATTTCTTAATAACAATGATAGCTTTTTTTGTGAAATAACATTTTCTTTTTGATTGTCCAAGGGACCAGAAATTTCCAATTATTGTGTACCTACCTTTACAGTAATGAAAAAAAGGGTAAATCACAAAATTTAACCTTTAAGTAATAAAGGTTAAATTTATGCTAATTTAATACATGTAAATTTTAAGAGCAATGATAGGGTTCTTGACTTCATTGTTAAATTCTTGTGTTACATTTATTAAAGAAAGTGCTTAAAAGTAAAATATTTTTGGATAATAAAATAAAGTAAACAATACTTTTTTTTTAAACATATCACCCCGAGCAAGGCGGTAACGCCACTGATGTGCAGGGGGCTACGTAAGAGTGAAAAGATTTGGAAAAGAGAAAACCGGAAACCACATTCTAAACAGGGAACAAGGGATGAGCCTCTACACATGTAAAAAAAAACTTACTAACGTATATATTTTTGTGTGCATTTTAATTTGTTATTGATGCACAAAAATTCAACTAAAATATATTTTTTCCAGTGTAAATGTCAATCAGTCAGTTAAGTGTCATACGTGATACACGCTTGGGCGATCATGTCTCGAAAGAGACATCACTGACTGGGCAGAAGATTATCCCGCAGTAGGTTGCCATTGCTTTCTTCGGTAGACTGGTTGCCGACCAAGGCTATAGAACCCAGTCTGTCCTGCTATTTAACACATAACTGGAAGCAAGGGTATTTGCGCGTAAGTGAATTGAATGGATTCAACTGGAATTCGAACTCGGCTCCCCGGTTTCAGGTTCCGAGCTGATATCCACTGTACCACAAGGCACATCCAGTTTAAATGCACTTAGTTTAATTAGAAAATAATAATTAAACTAAAAGTTTAAGTCAAAAATAGTAATAATAAAATCTAATATATAATAATAATATGTAATATATAATAATAATCTCTAATATATAAAAATAAAATATAATAATAAAATATAATATATATTAATAAAATATAATATATATTAATAAAATATAATATATAATATTAAAATATAATATATAATAATAAAATCTAATTTATAATAATAATATCTAATATATAATAATAATATCTAAAATATAATAATAATATCTAATTTATAAAAATAATATCTAATATATAATAATAAAATATAATATATAATAATAATATCTAATAAATAATAATAAAATATAATATATAATAGTAAAATCTAATATATAATAATAATATCTAATATATAATAATAATATCTAATATATAATAATAAAATATAATATATAATGATAATATCTAATATATAATAATAAAATATAATATATAATAATAATGTCTAATATATAATATTAAAATCTAATATATAATAATAAAATATAATATATAATAATAAAATATAATATATAATAATAAAATCTGATATATAATAATAATATCTAATATATAATAATAAAATCTAATATATAATAATAATATCTAATATATAATAATATATAGGTTCCAAGAATTATTATAAAAAATGATACACATTTATTACAATAATTTTATTTTTTTACTGTCGCCCATGTGACCGGACTCAACTATTCTCTCTATTTGTTAATTTTTTATAAAATGTCAGTCAGTTAAGTACCATATGTGATGCATGCTTGTGCGATCATGTCTCGAAAGAGACATGAATGACTGGGCAGAAGAAAATCGTTTATTTCGAATTGCGTAATAAAGGTCGTATTGAACAGGCAGGCTTCCTGATCCTATCATACAAACGTGGGTGTCCCTCAAGGCTCTATCCTAGGTCCTACGCTTTTTCAACAATCTCCCAGATGTTATCAGATCCCAAGTAGGCATCTATGCGGGCAACACCACCATTTACTCTCGCCTTGCAAAGAAATCTGCTAATGCTGGAAAAACAAACCTTGCTGCTGTTCTTGAAAAGGACCTCCAGTCAGTGGTAGACTGGGTAAAAAATGGCTTGTAAATTTCAGTGCTTCCAAAGTGAAGCTCTTATCCTTTAATCACCACAGACAATCTTTCCTACCCACCAACAGCATGGATGATGCTAGTTTCTCTGAAAGCAATACACCACGCCTCCTCAGCCTCACTCTCTCAGCTGACCCTAAATGGAATGACTACATGAATTAATATCTAAATTTATTGCTAAGAAGGTTGGGTCCCTGTTTCGAGCCAGGAATTTTTCCTCTTCTGAATCCATCATGCACATTTACAAATTTACCATCCAACCATGTATTGAATACTGCTGTTATATCTGGTTGGGCTCCCTCCTGTTTACCTTGGAATTCTCAACAAAATCCAAATAAGAATCTGCTATGTCGTCAGTCCTGACCTGGCGGCCCGACTCTCTCTCTCTCTATCTATCTATCTATCTATCTATCTATCTATCTATCTATCTATCTATCTATCTATCCTAATTGTTTGACCTAATCCAGTCTTTCCTTTCAAATCACATAATGAAGGTAGTATTGAATGGGGATGCTACCAGATACTATCATACGAACACGAGTGTCCCTCAAGGCTCTATCCTAGGTGCTACGCTTTTTCTGATTTTCATTAACGATCTCCTTGATGTAATCAGATTCCAAGTAGGCATCTACGCTGACGAGAGCACCATTTAAAGTGTTTGAGGACATCATTAATGCTGAAGTGGTTCAACATCTCACAGCCCACTGCCAATAGTCCGACAGATAATATGGCTCCGCTCACGACCATCACTGAGTACATATGACCAGGCTCTTGATAAAAACGACGAAGCTCCAGTTGTTGCCCTTGATAGCTCTAAAGCATTTAGTCATCTGCGCAAGCCACAGGGTTTGGTATATCTGGATGCTTGTCTGACTTCATCGACTCGTTTCTTTCGAATCGCGTAATGAAGGTCTTATTGAACGGGCAGGCTTCTAGATCCTATCATACGAACGCTTTTTCTGATTATCATTAAAGATTTCCCTGATGTAATCAGATTCCAAGTAGGCATCTACGCTGACGATACCACCATTCACTACCGCTTCGATAAGAAGCCTTCCAAATGCTGATAAAACAAATCTTGCTGCTGCTCTAGAAAAGGACCTCCAGTTAGTGGAGGTCTAGGGTAAAAAATGGCTCGTAAATTTTCATGCTTCCAAAAGTAAACTGCTATCCTTTAACCAACATACTTAATCTTTCCTACCCGCCATCAGTATGAATCACGATAGCACTTCCTGAAAGAAATACACTACGCCTTCTCGGCCTCGCTCTCTCACCTGCCCTTAGGTGGAACGACTACTTTGAATTAATAGCTAAATCTACTGCTAAGAAGATCCCTTTGGAGGCCAGGAAGTTTTTCTCTTCTGAATCTATCATGCACTTTTACAAATCTCCCATCTGTCCGTGCATTGAATACAGTTCTCATATCTGGTTGGGTGCCCCTGCTGTTCACTTTGGGGTTCTTGACAAAACCTAAAGAATCTGCAATGTAGTCGATCCTGACCTGGCAGCCCACCTCCAGTTTCTCTCTCATCAACGAGATGTGGCTTCCCTCTGTCTCTTCTACAAATACTTTCACGGTTTCTGTTCCGACGAGCTTAGCTCCTTGGTGCTCCTTCCCTGAGCAAATTTACTCAAGCTACTAGATTGGCAACGAGGTCCCACCCTTTTACTGTGAAAACAATCAAGTGTAAGCCCAACTTTTACTCTATCAGCTTCTTTTCTCGCACTTTCCACCTGTGGGACTCACTTCCGTATTCTTGCTTCCCAGATAGCTAGAGTCTCCAAGAGTTTAAATGCAACTGTCAATTGTCATCTCTTGTCTCTTTGACTCCATTCCACCTTCTCAGTGTACACTTTCCTCTCACGGAGCTCTCTTCACACCAGTTCTTACCCATTCTCCGACACCTACTGTGATCTGTTCTCCTCTCCCTTCACTCTCCTATTATGTAACCCCCCTGCATACCTGTGGCAGTACTGCTAAGTTGGTGGGGGGGCATTATAAAAAAAAGAATATATGTCACATGTTACGAGCCACAACACAACAATAAGGCGATAATTAGACGGATTATAGGTAGTGCAGAAGTGGACTTCCAGCAAGCAGGAAATCAAGAAGCAGAGAGGCAATAGTTGTAGAGTTTGGAGAGGACAGGGTGAGAGTTCTTTAGGACGACGACTTGGATTCTGACCCCCTTCGACTGCCTTATGGGAATCAAGCATACAAATTAGAGACCAGAGAGGGGGTTATGTATACGTCACTCAGTTGAGCCTCAGTTTGAGATGGTAAGTTGGGTGTGAATACTCCAGACGATACAAACGCGGAGTTTGAGGAGAATTTGCGTGCAAAGCACTCCACTATGTCCGCTGTGGCTGTGAAGACTTTAAATTTATTGGATAAGGGAGGGATCGAGGGTTTAACGCACTTTTACAGAATCGCAAGTAGTTTTCGGAGCCAAACTTGTGGACTGTTATAGGCGGCTTCATTCTATATATATACCTTTCAACCAGTCTATATATCTATCTTAGTCTCTTCATATCTATCTATGTATCTAACTCAATCTATCTATCTATCTATCTATCTATCTATCTATCTATCTCGGTCTGTTCATTTTATCTCTTTTTGAATATATATTTTTTTAAACTATTTTTATATTTTTACACGTGTTTATACTTTAAATATGTTATATTTATAAATATAAGTATTATAAATGTTATGGACCAGGTTAAGGTCCGAAAAGAACAACATGACCACAAGGATAGAAATAACAAATAAAAATTTGTTTGAATATTTTAATTATTGAAATAGGTACTATTTTGCTATTGTAAATGATTTTGCCGTTCAAATTTCATTTCGACTTTAAAACTTTTTTTCTTCTTTTTTTTTTTTTCAATTGGAGTAGATAGACTGAACTATCGCCCGGTTCACACTCCACCCTCGTCTATTGAACAGGTAAAGAGGCTCATCCCTTGTTCCCTGTTTAGGATGAGGTTTCTGGCTTTCTCTCTTCCAACCTTTTCACTCTTTTCTTTTTTTTCAGTTTTTTTTTTTCAATTGGAGTAGATAGACTAAACTATCGCCCGGTTCACACTCCACCCTCGTCTATTGAACAGGTGAAGAGGCTCATCCCTTGTTCCCTGTTTAGGATGTGGTTTCCGGCTTTCTCTCTTCCAACCTTTTCACTCTTTTCTTTTTTTCTCTATTTTTTTTTTTCAATTGGAGTAGATAGACTAAACTATCGCCCGGTTCACACTCCACCCTCGTTTATTGAACAGGTAAAGAGGCTCAACTCTTGTTCCCTGTTTAGGATGTGGTTTCCGGCTTTCTCTCTTCCAACCTTTTCACTCTTTTCTTTTTTTTCTTTTTTTTTTTTTTTCAATTGGAGTAGATAGACTAAACTATCGTCCGGTTCACACTCCACCTCGTCTATTGAACAGGTAAAGAGGCTCATCCCTTTTTCCCTGTTTAGGATGTAGGTTTCCAACTTTCTCTCCTTTAACCTTTCACTCTTTTCTTTTTTTTCTTTTTTTTTTTTTTTCAATTGGAGTAGATAGACTAAACTATCGCCCGGTTCACACACCACCCTCGTCTATTGAACAGGTAAAGAGGCTCATCCCTTTTTCCCTGTTTAGGAGTGTCCCGGTTTCCGGCTTTCTCCTTCCAACCTTTTCACTCTTTTTCTTTTTTCTTTTTTTTTTTTTTTCAATTGGAGTAGATAGACTAAACTATCGCCCGGTTCACACCAACCACATCTATTCAGAACAGGTAAAGAGGCTCATCTCTTGTTCCCTGTTTAGGATGTGGTTTCAGGCTTTCTCTCTCCAACCTTTTCACTCTTTTCTTTTTTTCTCTTTTTTTTTTTTTCAATTGGAGTAGATAGACTAAACATCGCCCGGTTCACACTCCACCCTCGTCTATTGAACAGGTGAAGAGGCTCATCCCTTGTTCCCTGTTTAGGATGTGGTTTCCGGCTTTCTCTCTTCCAACCTTTTCACTCTTTTCTTTTTTTCTCTATTTTTTTTTTCAATTGGAGTAGATAGACTAAACTATCGCCCGGTTCACACTCCACCCTCGTCTATTGAACAGGTGAAGAGGCTCATCCTTTGTTCCCTGTTTAGGATGTGGTTTCCGGCTTTCTCTATCCTAATCTTTTCACTTTTACGTAGCCCCCTGCACATCAGTGGCGTTCCCGCCTTGCTCGGGGTGATATGATTAAAAAAAATATTAACAAGAAATAGCAATACAAAATGGGGAAAGTGTTAGTATGACTGTAAGTCTGGTTTGGCGTGAACTACTACCAAATCGACTCGACTCGACACACACACACACACACACACTCTCTCTCTCTCTCTCTCTCTCTCTCTCTCTCTCTCTCTCTCTCTCTCTCATGAGAGGCGTAGTATCCCTCAGCTACCCAGGCAGAATATTATTACACGGACATACTAATTTACACACGGCTTCACTTCAAAGACTTATATATATATATATATATATATATATATTCCTTAATAATTGTATGCCTGGATTACTGATCTGCGATCCAGTTTGTATTTTTACGTTTAATATAACTTATTTTTCTATCTTAATATCTGTTTTGTTGTTCATTATTTTGTGCGGTTCCTCATCCAGAAACCACAACAGTTGGAAACGAAGAAAAGAGTGCTAACCTGTTACGTGATATCTGTCCTCTTGAGAGGCGTAGTATCCCTCAGCTACTCAGACAGAATATTATTACACGGACATACTAAATTCCGCACGGTTTCACTTCAAAGACTTATATATATATATATATATATATATATATATATATTCCTTAATAATTGTATTCCTCTTATATCGCAGCGAATGCTGGATAATCTCCTCAAAGATGGAGGAAAGACCCGAAGCAACAGAAATATGGTTCTACAGAAGGATGCTGAGAATACCATTGTCCGCACATGTGAGAAACGACGTTGTTTTGGAGAGAATAGAAACAAAACGAAATTATACTTAACACCAGAAAGAGACAATTAGACTTTCTAGGGCACATAATGAGGAAAGAGAGCTTGGAAAATTTGACACTCACAGGGCAGTGAGAGAAAAAGGAAAACTGGAAACAAAAACGAAACTTATACTTAACACCAGGAAGAGACAGCTGAAATAAAATAAATAAAGTATTTTTATTAAGCACTAGCAGTATAGCCCGGCGTTGCTCAGGTGTAATGAAAGCTTTAAAACTAATCCATGGACCTGGAGCTCAGACTCTTTGAACGTTGGCACGAAAGACTAAAAAGCAATAGTTGTTTCCAGTTAAAGCGAAACCGTAGACTGAAAGAAAAATGAATGGATGTAAAGTCAAATTTTGATTTCCTGGTATCGATATCAAATAAGTTTTTTTCGTCGTAAACTGAATTTTGAAGGCTAAATAAGTCCTCTGAGTAAATGGTATCATGGCTGAGACTAAGAACTACAATTATACCTACTTAGAGCCAAACCCGAAGCAAAAATAAAATAAAAGTGCTGAAAAAAAAATACAGACATACAGGCAGATAAACGGACACACACACAAACATCTTGCCTTTTATATACATATATATTATCGATTTTCTGCACTATTGTAAGAACTGCAACTTTGAAACTTCTGAATATCGTTTCTTATGTCTTTGTCTATGAGTGTATCAAATTTGATTAAAATCGGACCACTCCATCTATAACCAGACTTTTTCGATTATCAATTTTCGATATTTATCGGGGGTACCTCGACACAAAACCTAGCTAAGAACACTCGCAGACGCATAAAGTACAACTGTGTAAATTTTCAAGAAAATAGGTGCAGCCGTTTCGGAGTCTATAAGTAACGGGGACACACACACACACAAAGTTCCATTTTTAAATAAGTTTAGATATAATCATATTTTAAGCATTTAATTTAACATTTTATATTTCTAGATATTATTATATCTTGAAAGAAATTATTTTAATTTATTTTGCAGCAATCATTTTACCTATTTCCTGAGATATTTCGTTTTTGTTTTTTTTCCTGCACATTTTGCAAAAATATATATTTTTCTAATTTCAGATTATTTATTTTAATTTCAACATTGTCAGTCCTTTAAAGATCAGTAGAATTTATTTTATTTTAGGTTCTTGAAGGGAAAAAAGGAAAAAAAATGATGTTTATTTTAATACCATCAACATCATATAATACAATGTGCTCCTTACTTAACACGACCTTTGTGCCTAGCCAATATCTCGTAAATAATAGATTAGTCCATATAGATCGCAGGGAAAAACAGAAAAAAACATATTGGAGAAGCTATTTAAGAAAGAAAGAAAGAAAGAAAGAAAGAAAGAAAGAAAGAAAGAAAGAAAACGATCACGATTGATATGAGACAGGAGTAGATAGATAGATATCAAAAATAATAATCAATAGTCGAGAATTACTGCATTAAAGTGCATCTAATAAAAATATATATACGAACAAAAGAAACAGTAATAGAAAAATAGTTATGTATATACAGAGATAGATTGATAGATAACGTGATCGATAATTATGAATTGACATAGATAGATAGATAGATAGATAGATAGATAGATAGATAGATAGATTTGTACAGATATATATATATATATCTTTTTACGTCTTTTTTTTTCCTTGTTATTTATTTATTTTTCTCCTTTATCTGTTCCTTTTTCTTCCGGTTTAATATTTTTGACATGTCTGCCTTTCAGAACATTCAAACTGTACTGTCTTTGAACAGATAGATAGATAGATAGATAGATAGATAGATAGATAGATAGATAGATAGATAGATAGATAGATATGAACCAAATGATAGATAGATTAGTCAATAGACGGAGGTAGATGTATACATAGATGTAATCAGGAGGGGGATATGAAATAAAAACAGAATATATTCTTCCCACATTTGCATATTGCCTTCTATAAAAAGAATAGATAGATAGATAGATAGATAGATAGATAGATAGATAGATAGATAGATAGATATGAACAGACTGAGATAGATAGATAGATAGATAGATAGATAGATAGATAGATAGATATGAACAGACTGAGATAGATAGATAGATAGATAGATAGATAGATAGATAGATAGATAGATATGAACAGACTGAGATAGATAGATAGATAGATAGATATGAACAGACTGAGATAGATAGATAGATAGATAATGTTTATGCCATCTGTTCATTGCTTTTTATATATATTTTTTTATGTACCCTACCAGGTTTTGTTACCTCTGTATTTTTTCTAACTTTACTTTCACGTTCTGTTTATCCCAATATACATGCCCACGTCTCTACTACAAGGACCCCATCCATCATTGATTTTTGGCTCAAGCGTGATAATAGGGCGATTGTTCTCTAAGTGCTTCTCTATCATAATTATTGCATCACTCATGAACATGACTTGCCCAGTTTCGTCTATTGACGGTAGTAATTTACTACCATAAGTATTTTTATCCTTCTTCTTCTTCTTCTTCTTCTTATTATTATTATTATTATTATTATTATTATGTTGTCATTTTTCACCAAATTTCGATTTCTGCTATGGACGCACTACCTACCATGTTTGCGGGAAGACCTAAGGCAAGTTGTGGTGCGCTGTTATGGCTCCATTTCATGGTTTTTTCTATCTCCCCTAACATCCCTAGCGTTACATAGACAAAGTTCTCCTTACATAACAAGACAATTTTTTGTATATCTCTTAAGCTGGGGTTGTTTCCAGGGATTCTTTCAATGTGTTGTTTTGTTCCATTTTTTATCATTCCAAGTGCACCTACTATCACTGACACGACTCTTGTTTTCAATTTCCACATTTTTTCTAATTCAATTTACATGTCTTTATATTTTGACAGTTTTTCGGATTCCTTGGTTGCTACGTTACAATCCACTGGACAAGCCATATCAATTAATGGGCCAGTTTGTTTTTTTTTTGTTGTTTTTTTTTTGTTTTTTTAACAATAATGTCCGGCTTCAATTTTATTATTATTATTATTATTATTATTATTATTATTTATTTTTCATCATATTTTGATTTCTGCTATGGTCGCACTACCTACCAAGTTTGCGGGAAGACCTAAGGCAGGTGGTGGTGTGTTGCTATGGCTCCATTTCATGTGTTTTGTATCTCCCCTCACATTCAACATTATTATTATTATTATTATTATTATTATTTTTATTATTATTATTATGTATTTTTCATCATATTTTTTTTCTGCTATGGTCGTACTACCTACCAAGTTTGCGGGAAGACCTAAGGCAGGTGGTGGTGTGTTGCTATGGCTCCATTTCATGTGTTTTGTATCTCCCCTAACATTCAACATTATTATTATGATTATTATTATCATTATTATTATTAGATGCACTTTAATGCAGTAATTCTCGACTATTGATTATTATTTTTGATTGTTCCCAATCTTTCATCAATCGTTATGATCAGATGTTCCCTCATGAACGCTTTGAGTCCCTATTGGGGTTTAATCTCGCCTCACACTCGTGTTGTGTTGGAGTTCTGTTTTGTTTGAAATATTCTTAAAGTAAGGCATTTTTTTTCTGCCTAATTTTAAATTTTAAGCTTTTCATGTTTAATTGGTTTTCTTTAATTTAATTCTTGACTGGACTTTTACTAAGTTAAAACTTAGTAATCCATCGCCATGTTTTGTTTTTTGTTTGTTTTTTTTCAATTGGAGTAGATAGATCTATCTATCGCCCGGTTCACACTCCACCCACGTCTATTGAACAGGTTAAGAGGCTCATCCCTTGTTCCCTGTTTAGGATGTGGTTTCCGGCTTTCTCTTTCCCAATCTTCTCACTTTGTTTGTCGCCCGGTTCACACTCCACCCATGTCTAATCAACAGGTTAAGAGGCTCATCCCTTGTTCCCTGTTTAGGATATGGTTTCCGGCTTCTCTTTTCCGATCTTTTCACTATTACGTAGCCCCCTGCACACCAGTGGCGTTACCGCCTTGCTCGGGGTGATACGATTAAAAAAAAAAAAAGTTCTCAAGTGGATCTCATACATATGATCCATCGCTAACGAAGCCGGGATTTCATCGGTTGCCTGTACCTCTCAAACAAGTACCTCACTCCTCCTTCTGTCCCCCACCTTTACATAAGCCAGATATGAGGTACTGCTGCCCAATCGTAACTTCCCACTCTCAACAGAGTATTAAACGTATGCCTTCTGTCTGTTCTGAGAGTATCAAATTTTCCAAACCCTCTTTCCTCGTTATCTGTTCAATTAATTTCATGTTTCCTTCTGATGTTATGCATAATTTTCCTTTTTGTTTCTATCCTCTTTAAAACTGTGACATGATATTCTCAGCATCCTCCTGTAGAATCGCATTTTGTTGCTTCAAGTCGCTTCTAAATCTGTGAAGAGATTGTTCAACATTCCCTGCCATATTGAATGACCGATATTACGTAAGAGTTCAGTATGCTTTTCTTTGTTTCCAACGGAATTTTCCAGTTTCTTAATACTTTGCTTAACTTTTGGAAGGCAATTTCCACTATCCCGATTTGCCTTTAGATTTCGGTGTCACATTTTACGTCCGCGGATGTGCGTTGTGATACAGGGGATATCGACTCGGAACGAGAAATCGGGGAGCCGAGTTCGAAATCCATTTGTATTTCTTGCATTCACTTACGCGCAAATACACTTGGGAAAGGTATTAATGCATTTCTTCCCTACAGTTATGGGTAAATTAACTGGAGAGATTGGGTTCTATAGCCTTGGTTGACAACCAGTCTACCGCAGAAAGTAATAGCAACCTACTGCGGAATAATCTTCTGCCCACTCAGTCATGTCTCTTTCGAGACAAGATCGCCTAAACGTGTATCACGTATGGCACTTAACTGACTTTCAGTCCCCTGTTAGACACTTCAAAGATAGTTAAATTGTTTTACTTTAACGTTTTTTGCATCTTCAATTTTTAACTTGCACGTTTGGTTGTTCATTTTGTTAACAACCATGACTACTTTTATGGATGTTGTGATGAATGCTAGTGTAACTTCCGGTTCTTTGCTTAAATTCATAATATGTGTCGAATTATTTTCGTTGCCCGCGTACGCCGAAATAAAATATATGAAGGAAATAAGAAGACGGAGATACTATACATAATTTTAGGTCTTGACTTTATTCACTGAGACGCAAATATCTTTTGAGGAGAAATGTCTTCCAGAGCGTAAGGTATGTCATGTCCCGTCGAGAGTCCCAGCTAAATAAAATATATGAAGGAAATGAGGAAGACGGAGATACAAGACATAATTTTAGGTCTTGACTTTATTCACTGAGTCGCAAATATCTTTTTAGGGGAAATGTCTTCCCGAGCGTAAGGTATGTCTTGTCCCGTCGAGAGTCCCAGCTAAATAAAATGTTTGAAAAAAATGAGGAGACGGAAATACAAGACATAATTTTAGGTCTTGACTTTATTCACTGAGTCGCAAATATCTTTTGAAGGGAAATGTCTTCCTGAGCGAAAGGTATGTCTTGTCCCGTCCAGAGTCCCAGCTAAATAAAATATATGAAGGAAATGTGGAGACGGAGATACAAGACATAATTTTAGGTCTTGACTTTATTCACTGAGTCGCAAATATCTTTTGAGGGGAAATGTCTTCCCGAGCGAAAGGTATGTCTTGTCCCGTCCAGAGTCCCAGCTAAATAAAATATATGAAGGAAATGTGGAGACGGATGTACAAGACATAATTTTAGGTCTTGACTTTATTCACTGAGTCGCAAATATCTTTTGAGGGGAAATGTCTTCCCGAGCGTAAGGTATGTCTTGTCCCGTCCAGAGTCCCAGCTAAATAAAATATATGAAGGAAATGTGGAGACGGAAATACAAGACATAATTTTAGGCCTTGACTTTATTCACTGAGTCGCATATATCTTTTGAGGGGAAATGTCTTCCCGAGCGTAAGGTATGTCTTGTCCCATCCAGATTCCCAGCTAAATAAAATATATGAAGGAAATGAGGAGACGGAAATACAAGACATAATTTTAGGCCTTGACTTTATTCACTGAGTCGCAAATATCTTTTGAGGGGAAATGTCTTCCCGAGCGAAAGGTATGTCTTGTCCCGTCGAGAGTCCCATCTAAATAAAATATATGAAGGAAATGTGGAGACGGAGATACAAGACATAATTTTAGGTCTTGACTTAATTCACTGAGTCGCAAATATCTTTTGAGGGGAAATGTCTTCCCGAGCGTAAGGTATGTCTTGTTCCGTCTAGAGTCCCAGCTAAATAAAATATATGAAGGAAATCAAGAGACGCAGATACAAGACATAATTTTAGGCCTTGACTTTATTCACTGAGTCGCAAATATCTTTTGAGGGGAAATGTCTTCCCGAGCGAAAGTTACGTCTTGTCCCGTCGAGAGTCCCAGCTAAATAAAATATATGAAGGAATGAGGAGAAGGAAATACAAGACATAATTTTAGGTCTTGACTTTATTCACTGAGTCGCAAATATCTTTTGAGGGGAAATGTCTTCCCGAGCGTAAGGTATGTCATGTCCCGTCCAGAGTCCCAGTTAAATAAAATATATGAAGGAAATGAGGAGACGGAAATACAAGACATAATTTTAGGTCTTGACTTTATTCACTGAGTCGCAAATGTCTTTTGAGGGGAAATGTCTTCCAGAGCGAAAGGTATGTCTTGTCCCGTCCAGAGTCCCAGCTAAATAAAATATATGAAGGAAATGTGGAGACGGATGTACAAGACATAATTTTAGGTCTTGACTTTATTCACTGAGTCGCAAATATCTTTTGAGGGGAAATATCTTCCCGAGCGAAAGGTATGTCTTGTCCCGTCCAGAGTCCCAGCTAAATAAAATATATGAAGGAAATGAGGAGACGGAAATACAAGACATAATTTTAGGCCTTGACTTTATTCACTGAGTCGCATATATCTTTTGAGGGGAAATGTCTTCCCGAGCGTAAGGTATGTCTTGTCCCGTCCAGAGTCCCAGCTAAATAAAATATATGAAGGAAATGAGGAGACGGAAATACAAGACATAATTTTAGGCCTTGACTTTATTCACTGAGTCGCAAATATCTTTTGAGGGGAAATGTCTTCCAGAGCGTAAGGTATGTCTTGTCCCGTAGAGAGTCCCAGCTAAATAAAATATATGAAGGAAATGTGGAGACGGAGATACAAGACATAATTTTAGGTCTTGACTTTATTCACTGAGTCGCAAATATCTTTTGAGGGGAAATGTCTTCCCGAGCGTAAGGTATGTCTTGTCCCGTCGAGAGTCCCAGCTAAATAAAATATATGAAGGAAATGTGGAGACGGAGATACAAGACATAATTTTAGGTCTTGACTTTATTCACTGAGTCGCAAATATCTTTTGAAGGAAAATGTCTTCCCGAGCGAAAGGTATGTCTTGTCCCGTCCAGAGTCCCAGCTAAATAAAATATATGAAGGAAATGAGGAGACGGAAATACAAGACATAATTTTTGGTCTTGACTTTATTCACTGAGTCGCAAATATCTTTTGAGGGGAAATGTCTTCCCGAGCGAAAGGTATGTCTTGTCCCGTCGAGAGTCCCAGCTAAATAAAATATATGAAGGAAATGAGGAGACGGAAATACAAGACATAATTTTAGGTCTTGACTTTATTCACTGAGTCGCAAATATCTTTTGAGGGGAAATGTCTTCCTGAGCGAAAGGTATGTCTTGTCCCGTCCAGAATCCCAGCTAAACAAAATATATGAAGGAAATGAGGAGACGGAGAGAGAAGACAAAATTTTAGGTCTTGACTTTATTCACTGAGTCGCAAATATCTTTTGAGGGGAAATGTCTTCCCGAGCGAAAGGTATGTCTTGCACCTTCGAGAGTCCCAGCTAAATAAAATATGTGAAGGAAGTGTGGAGACGGAGATACAAGACATAATTTTACGTCTTGACTTTATTCACTGAGTCACAAATATCTTTTGAGGGGAAATGTCTTCCAGAGCGTAAGGTATGTCTTGTCCCGTAGAGAGTCCCAGCTAAATAAAATATATGAAGGAAATGTGGAGACGGAGATACAAGACATAATTTTACGTCTTGACTTTATTCACTGAGTCACAAATATCTTTTGAGGGGAAATGTCTTCCAGAGCGTAAGGTATGTCTTGTCCCGTAGAGAGTCCCAGCTAAATAAAATATATGACGGAAATGTGGAGACGGAGATACAAGACATAATTTTAGGTCTTGACTTTATTCACTGAGTCGCAAATATCTTTTGAGGGGAAATGTCTTCCCGAGCGAACGGTATGTCTTGTGCCGTCGAGAGTCCCAGCTAAATAAAATATATGAAGGAAATGAGGAGACGGAGATAGAAGACATAATTTTACGTCTTGACTTTATTCACTGAGTCGCAAATATCTTTTGAGGGGAAATGTCTTCCCGAGCGTAAGGTATGTCTTGTCCCGTCGAGAGTCCCAGCTAAATAAAATATATGAAGGAAATGTGGAGACGGAGATACAAGACATAATTTTACGTCTTGACTTTATTCACTGAGTCACAAATATCTTTTAAGGGAAATGTCTTCCAGAGCGTAAGGTATGTCTTGTCCCGTAGAGAGTCCCTGCTAAATAATATATATGAAGGAAATGTGGAGACGGAGATACAAGACATAATTTTAGGTCTTGACTTTATTCACTGAGTCGCAAATATCTTTTGAGGGGAAATGTCTTCCCGAGCGAAACGTATGTCTTGTCCCGTCCAGAGTCCCAGCTAAATAAAATATATGAAGGAAATGAGGAGACGGAAATACAAGACATAATTTTAGGTCTTGACTTTATTCACTGAGTCGCAAATATCTTTTGAGGGGAAATGTCTTCCCGAGCGAAAGGTATGTCTTGTCCCGTCGAGAGTCCCATCTAAAAAAAATATATGAAGGAAATGTGGAGACGGAGATACAAGACATAATTTTAGGTCTTGACTTTATTCACTGAGTCGCAAATATCTTTTGAAAGGAAATGTCTTCCCGAGCGAAAGGTATGTCTTGTCCCGTCGAGAGTCCCAGCTAAATAAAATATATGAAGGAAATGAGGAGACGGAAATAAAAGACATAATTTTTGGTCTTGACTTTATTCACTGAGTCGCAAATATCTTTTGAGGGGAAATGTCTTCCCGAGCGTAAGGTATGTCTTGTCCCGTCGAGAGTCCCAGCTAAATAAAATATATGAAGGAAATGTGGAGACGGAGAGACAAGACATAATTTTAGGTCTTGACTTTATTCACTGAGTCGCAAATATCTTTTGAGGGGAAATGTCTTCCCGAGCGAAAGGTATGTCTTGTCCCATCGAGAGTCCCAGCTAAATAAAATATATGAAGGAAATGAGGAGACGGAAATACAAGACATAATTTTAGGTCTTGACTTTATTCACTGAGTCGCAAATATCTTTTGAGGGGAAATGTCTTCCCGAGCGAAAGGTATGTCTTGTCCCGTCGAGAGTCCCATCTAAAAAAAATATATGAAGGAAATGTGGAGACGGAGATACAAGACATAATTTTAGGTCTTGACTTTATTCACTGAGTCGCAAATATCTTTTGAGGGGAAATGTCTTCCCGAGCGAAAGGTATGTCTTGTCCCGTCGAGAGTCCCAGCTAAATAAAATATATGAAGGAAATGAGGAGACGGAAATACAAGACATAATTTTTGGTCTTGACTTTATTCACTGAGTCGCAAATATCTTTTGAGGGGAAATGTCTTCCCGAGCGTAAGGTATGTCTTGTCCCGTCGAGAGTCCCAGCTAAATAAAATATATGAAGGAAATGTGGAGACGGAGATACAAGACATAATTTTAGGTCTTGACTTTATTCACTGAGTCGCAAATATCTTTTGAGGGGAAATGTCTTCCCGAGCGAAACGTATGTCTTGTCCCGTCCAGAGTACCAGCTAAATAAAATATATGAAGGAAATGAGGAGACGGAAATACAAGACATAATTTTAGGTCTTGACTTTATTCACTGAGTCGCAAATATCTTTTGAGGGGAAATGTCTTCCCGAGCGAAAGGTATGTCTTGTCCCGTCGAGAGTCCCATCTAAAAAAAATATATGAAGGAAATGTGGAGACGGAGATACAAGACATAATTTTAGGTCTTGACTTTATTCACTGAGTCGCAAATATCTTTTGAGGGGAAATGTCTTCCCGAGCGAAAGGTATGTCTTGTCCCGTCGAGAGTCCCAGCTAAATAAAATATATGAAGGAAATGAGGAGACGGAAATACAAGACATAATTTTTGGTCTTGATTTTTATTCACTGAGTCGCAAATATCTTTTGAGGGGAAATGTCTTCCCGAGCGTAAGGTATGTCTTGTCCCGTCGAGAGTCCCAGCTAAATAAAATATATGAAGGAAATGTGGAGACGGAGATACAAGACATAATTTTAGGTCTTGACTTTATTCACTGAGTCGCAAATATCTTTTGAGGGGAAATGTCTTCCCGAGCGAAAGGTATGTCTTGTCCCATCGAGAGTCCCAGCTAAATAAAATATATGAAGGAAATGAGGAGACGGAAATACAAGACATAATTTTAGGTCTTGACTTTATTCACTGAGTCGCAAATATCTTTTGAGGGGAAATGACTTCCCGAGCGAAAGGTATGTCTTGTCCCGTCGAGAGTCCCAGCTAAATAAAATATATGAAGGAAATGAGGAGACGGAAATACAAGACAAAATTTTAGGCCTTGACTTTATTCACTGAGTCGCAAATATCTTTTGAGGGGAAATGTCTTCCCGAGCGAAAGGTATGTCTTGTCCCGTCGAGAGTCCCAGTTAAATAAAATATATGAAGGAAATGAGGAGACGGAAATACAAGACATAATTTTAGGTCTTGACTTTATTCACTGAGTCGCAAATATCTTTTGAGGGGAAATGTCTTCCCGAGCGAAAGGTATGTCTTGTCCCGTCCAGAGTCCCAGCTAAATAAAATATATGAAGGAAATGAGGAGACGGAAATACAAGACATAATTTTAGGTCTTGACTTTATTCACTGAGTCGCAAATATCTTTTGAGGGGAAATGTCTTCCCGAGCGAACGGTATGTCTTGTGCCGTCGAGAGTCCCAGCTAAATAAAATATATGAAGGAAATGAGGAGACGGAGATAGAAGACATAATTTTACGTCTTGACTTTATTCACTGAGTCGCAAATATCTTTTGAGGGGAAATGTCTTCCAGAGCGAAAGTTACGTCTTGTCCCGTCGAGAGTCCCAGCTAAATAAAATATATGAAGGAATGAGGAGAAGGAAATACAAGACATAATTTTAGGTCTTGACTTTATTCACTGAGTCGCAAATATTTTTTGAGGGAAAATGTCTTCCCGAGCGTAAGGTATGTCTTGTCCCGTCCAGAGTCCCAGCTAAATAAAATATATGAAGGAAATGAGGAGACGGAAATACAAGACATAATTTTAGGTCTTGACTTTATTCACTGAGTCGCAAATATCTTTTGAGGGGAAATGTCTTCCCGAGCGAAAGGTATGTCTTGTCCCGTCCAGAGTCCCAGCTAAATAAAATATATGAAGGAAATGAGGAGACGGAAATGCAAGACATAATTTTAGGTCTTGACTTTATTCACTGAGTCGCAAATATCTTTTGAGGGGAAATGTCTTCCCGAGCGAAAGGAATGTCTTGTCCCGTCCAGAGTCCCAGCTACATAAAATATATGAAGGAAATGAGGAGACGGAGATAGAAGACATAATTTTAGGTCTTGACTTTTTTCACTGAGTCGCAAATATCTTTTGAGGGGAAATGTCTTCCAGAGCGAAAGGTATGTCTTGTCCCGTCGAGAGTCCCAGCTAAATAAAATATATGAAGGAAATGAGGAGACGGAGATAGAAGACATAATTTTAGGTCTTGACTTTATTCACTGAGTCGCAAATATCGTTTGAGGGGAAATGTCTTCCCGAGCGAAAGGTATATCTTGTCCCGTCGAGAGTCCCAGCTAAATAAAATATATGAAGGAAATGAGGAGACGGAGATACAAGACATAATTTTAGGTCTTGACTTTATTCACTGAGTCGCAAATATCTTTTGAGGGGAAATGTCTTCCCGAGCGTAAGGTATGTCATGTCCCGTCCAGAGTCCCAGTTAAATAAAATATATGAAGGAAATGAGGAGACGGAAATACAAGACATAATTTTAGGTCTTGACTTTATTCACTGAGTCGCAAATGTCTTTTGAGGGGAAATGTCTTCCAGAGCGAAAGGTATGTCTTGTCCCGTCCAGAGTCCCAGCTAAATAAAATATATGAAGGAAATGTGGAGACGGAGATACAAGACATAATTTTAGGTCTTGACTTTATTCACTGAGTCGCAAATATCTTTTGAGGGGAAATGTTTTCCCGAGCGAAAGGTATGTCTTGTCCCGTCCAGAGTCCCAGCTAAATAAAATATATGAAAGAAATGAGGAGACGGAAATACAAGACATAATTTTTGGCCTTGACTTTATTCACTGAGTCGCATATATCTTTTGAGGGGAAATGTCTTCCCGAGCGTAAGGTATGTCTTGTCCCGTCCAGAGTCCCAGCTAAATAAAATATATGAAGGAAATGAGGAGACGGAAATGCAAGACATAATTTTAGGTCTTGACTTTATTCACTGAGTCGCAAATATCTTTTGAGGGGAAATGTCTTCCCGAGCGTAAGGTATGTCTTGTCCCGTCGAGAGTCCCAGCTAAATAAAATATATGAAGGAAATGTGGAGACGGAGATACAAGACATAATTTTATGTCTTGACTTTATTCACTGAGTCACAAATATCTTTTAAGGGAAATGTCTTCCAGAGCGTAAGGTATGTCTTGTCCCGTAGAGAGTCCCAGCTAAATAAAATATATGAAGGAAATGTGGAGACGGAGATACAAGACATAATTTTAGGTCTTGACTTTATTCACTGAGTCGCAAATATCTTTTGAGGGGAAATGTCTTCCCGAGCGAAAGGTATGTCTTGTCCTGTCCAGAGTCCCAGCTAAATAAAATATATGAAGGAAATGAGGAGACGGAAATACAAGAAATAATTTTAGGCCTTGACTTTATTCACTGAGTCGCAAATATCTTTTGAGGGGAAATGTCTTCCCGAGCGAAAGGTATGTCTTGTCCCGTCGAGAGTCCCAGCTAAATAAAATATATGAAGGAAATGAGGAGACGGAAATACAAGACATAATTTTTGGTCTTGACTTTATTCACTGAGTCGCAAATATCTTTTGAGGGGAAATGTCTTCCCGAGCGAAAGGTATGTCTTGTCCCGTCGAGAGTCCCAGCTAAATAAAATATATGAAGGAAATGAGGAGACGGAAATACAAGACATAATTTTAGGTCTTGACTTTATTCACTGAGTCGCAAATATCTTTTGAGGGGAAATGTCTTCCTGAGCGAAAGGTATGTCTTGTCCCGTCCAGAATCCCAGCTAAACAAAATATATGAAGGAAATGAGGAGACGGAGAGAGAAGACAAAATTTTAGGTCTTGACTTTATTCACTGAGTCGCAAATATCTTTTGAGGGGAAATGTCTTCCCGAGCGAAAGGTATATCTTGCACCTTCGAGAGTCCCAGCTAAATAAAATATGTGAAGGAAGTGTGGAGACGGAGATACAAGACATAATTTTACGTCTTGACTTTATTCACTGAGTCACAAATATCTTTTGAGCGGAAATGTCTTCCAGAGCGTAAGGTATGTCTTGTCCCGTAGAGAGTCCCAGCTAAATAAAATATATGAAGGAAATGTGGAGACGGAGATACAAGACATAATTTTAGGTCTTGACTTTATTCACTGAGTCACAAATATCTTTTGAGGGGAAATGTCTTCCAGAGCGTAAGGTATGTCTTGTCCCGTAGAGAGTCCCAGCTAAATAAAATATATGAAGGAAATGTGGAGACGGAGATACAAGACATAATTTTAGGTCTGGACTTTATTCACTGAGTCGCAAATATCTTTTGAGGGGAAATGTCTTCCCGAGCGAACGGTATGTCTTGTGCCGTCGAGAGTCCCAGCTAAATAAAATATATGAAGGAAATGAGGAGACGGAGATAGAAGACATAATTTTACGTCTTGACTTTATTCACTGAGTCGCAAATATCTTTTGAGGGGAAATGTCTTCCCGAGCGTAAGGTATGTCTTGTCCCGTCGAGAGTCCCAGCTAAATAAAATATATGAAGGAAATGTGGAGACGGAGATACAAGACATAATTTTACGTCTTGACTTTATTCACTGAGTCACAAATATCTTTTGAGGGGAAATGTCTTCCAGAGCGTAAGGTATGTCTTGTCCCGTCGAGAGTCCCAGCTAAATAAAATATATGAAGGAAATGTGGAGACGGAGATACAAGACATAATTTTACGTCTTGACTTTATTCACTGAGTCACAAATATCTTTTAAGGGAAATGTCTTCCAGAGCGTAAGGTATGTCTTGTCCCGTAGAGAGTCCCTGCTAAATAATATATATGAAGGAAATGTGGAGACGGAGATACAAGACATAATTTTAGGTCTTGACTTTATTCACTGAGTCGCAAATATCTTTTGAGGGGAAATGTCTTCCCGAGCGAAACGTAGGTCTTGTCCCGTCCAGAGTACCAGCTAAATAAAATATATGAAGGAAATGAGGAGACGGAAATACAAGACATAATTTTAGGTCTTGACTTTATTCACTGAGTCGCAAATATCTTTTGAGGGGAAATGTCTTCCCGAGCGAAAGGTATGTCTTGTCCCGTCGAGAGTCCCATCTAAATAAAATATATGAAGGAAATGTGGAGACGGAGATACAAGACATAATTTTAGGTCTTGACTTTATTCACTGAGTCGCAAATATCTTTTGAGGGGAAATGTCTTCCCGAGCGAAAGGTATGTCTTGTCCCGTCGAGAGTCCCAGCTAAATAAAATATATGAAGGAAATGAGGAGACGGAAATACAAGACATAATTTTTGGTCTTGACTTTATTCACTGAGTCGCAAATATCTTTTGAGGGGAAATGTCTTCCCGAGCGTAAGGTATGTCTTGTCCCGTCGAGAGTCCCAGCTAAATAAAATATATGAAGGAAATGTGGAGACGGAGATACAAGACATAATTTTAGGCCTTGACTTTATTCACTGAGTCGCAAATATCTTTTGAGGGGAAATGTCTTCCCGAGCGAAAGGTATGTCTTGTCCCATCGAGAGTCCCAGCTAAATAAAATATATGAAGGAAATGAGGAGACGGAAATACAAGACATAATTTTAGGTCTTGACTTTATTCACTGAGTCGCAAATATCTTTTGAGGGGAAATGACTTCCCGAGCGAAAGGTATGTCTTGTCCCGTCGAGAGTCCCAGCTAAATAATATATATGAAGGAAATGAGGAGACGGAAATACAAGACATAATTTTAGGCCTTGACTTTATTCACTGAGTCGCAAATATCTTTTGAGGGGAAATGTCTTCCCGAGCGAAAGGTATGTCTTGTCCCGTCGAGAGTCCCAGTTAAATAAAATATATGAAGGAAATGAGGAGACGGAAATACAAGACATAATTTTAGGTCTTGACTTTATTCACTGAGTCGCAAATATCTTTTGAGGGGAAATGTCTTCCCGAGCGAAAGGTATGTCTTGTCCCGTCGAGAGTCCCAGCTAAATAAAATATATGAAGGAAATGAGGAGACGGAAACACAAGACATAATTTTAGGTCTTGACTTTATTCACTGAGTCGCAAATATCTTTTGAGGGGAAATGTCTTCCTGAGCGAAAGGTATGTCTTGTCCCGTCCAGAATCCCAGCTAAACAAAATATATGAAGGAAATGAGGAGACGGAGAGAGAAGACAAAATTTTAGGTCTTGACTTTATTCACTGAGTCGCAAATATCTTTTGAGGGGAAATGTCTTCCCGAGCGAAAGGTATATCTTTTCCCGTCGAGAGTCCCAGCTAAATAAAATATATGAAGGAAGTGTGGAGACGGAGATACAAGACATAATTTTAGGTCTTGACTTTATTCACTGAGTCACAAATATCTTTTGAGGGGAAATGTCTTCCAGAGCGTAAGGTATGTCTTGTCCCGTAGAGAGTCCCAGCTAAATAAAATATATGAAGGAAATGTGGAGACGGAGATACAAGACATAATTTTAGGTCTTGACTTTATTCACTGAGTCGCAAATATCTTTTGAGGGGAAATGTCTTCCCGAGCGAAAGGTATGTCTTGTCCCATCGAGAGTCCCAGCTAAATAAAATATATGAAGGAAATGAGGAGACGGAAATACAAGACATAATTTTAGGTCTTGACTTTATTCACTGAGTCGCAAATATCTTTTGAGGGGAAATGACTTCCCGAGCGAAAGGTATGTCTTGTCCCGTCGAGAGTCCCAGCTAAATAAAATATATGAAGGAAATGAGGAGACGGAAATACAAGACATAATTTTAGGCCTTGACTTTATTCACTGAGTCGCAAATATCTTTTGAGGGGAAATGTCTTCCCGAGCGAAAGGTATGTCTTGTCCCGTCGAGAGTCCCAGTTAAATAAAATATATGAAGGAAATGAGGAGACGGAAATACAAGACATAATTTTAGGTCTTGACTTTATTCACTGAGTCGCAAATATCTTTTGAGGGGAAATGTCTTCCCGAGCGAAAGGTATGTCTTGTCCCGTCGAGAGTCCCAGCTAAATAAAATATATGAAGGAAATGAGGAGACGGAAACACAAGACATAATTTTAGGTCTTGACTTTATTCACTGAGTCGCAAATATCTTTTGAGGGGAAATGTCTTCCTGAGCGAAAGGTATGTCTTGTCCCGTCCAGAATCCCAGCTAAACAAAATATATGAAGGAAATGAGGAGACGGAGAGAGAAGACAAAATTTTAGGTCTTGACTTTATTCACTGAGTCGCAAATATCTTTTGAGGGGAAATGTCTTCCCGAGCGAAAGGTATATCTTTTCCCGTCGAGAGTCCCAGCTAAATAAAATATATGAAGGAAGTGTGGAGACGGAGATACAAGACATAATTTTAGGTCTTGACTTTATTCACTGAGTCACAAATATCTTTTGAGGGGAAATGTCTTCCAGAGCGTAAGGTATGTCTTGTCCCGTAGAGAGTCCCAGCTAAATAAAATATATGAAGGAAATGTGGAGACGGAGATACAAGACATAATTTTACGTCTTGACTTTATTCACTGAGTCACAAATATCTTTTGAGGGGAAATGTCTTCCAGAGCGTAAGGTATGTCTTGTCCCGTAGAGAGTCCCAGCTAAATAAAATATATGAAGGAAATGTGGAGACGGAGATACAAGACATAATTTTACGTCTTGACTTTATTCACTGAGTCGCAAATATCTTTTGAGGGGAAATGTCTTCCCGAGCGTAAGGTATGTCTTGTCCCGTCGAGAGTCCCAGCTAAATAAAATATATGAAGGAAATGTGAAGACGGAGATACAAGACATAATTTTACGTCTTGACTTTATTCACTGAGTCACAAATATCTTTTGAGGGGAAATGTCTTCCAGAGCGTAAGGTATGTCTTGTCCCGTCGAGAGTCCCAGCTAAATAAAATATATGAAGGAAATGTAGAGACGGAGATACAAGACATAATTTTACGTCTTGACTTTATTCACTGAATCACAAATATCTTTTAAGGGAAATGTCTTCCAGAGCGTAAGGTATGTCTTGTCCCGTCGAGAGTCCCTGCTAAATAAAATATATGAAGGAAATGTGGAGACGGAGATACAAGACATAATTTTAGGTCTTGACTTTATTCACTGAGTCGCAAATATCTTTTGAGGGGAAATGTCTTCCCGAGCGAAAGGTATGTCTTGTCTCGTCCAGAGTACCAGCTAAATAAAATATATGAAGGAAATGAGGAGACGGAAGTACAAGACATAATTTTAGGTCTTGACTTTATTCACTGAGTCGCAAATATCTTTTGAGGGGAAATGTCTTCCCGAGCGAAAGGTATGTCTTGTCCCGTCGAGAGTCCCAGCTAAATAAAATATATGAAGGAAATGAGGAGACGGAAATACAAGACATAATTTTTGGTCTTGACTTTATTCACTGAGTCGCAAATATCTTTTGAGGGGAAATGTCTTCCCGAGCGAAAGGTATGTCTTGTCCCGTCGAGAGTCCCACCTAAATAAAACATATGAAGGAAATGAGGAGACGGAAATACAAGACATAATTTTAGGTCTTGACTTTATTCACTGAGTCGCAAATATCTTTTGAGGGGAAATGTCTTCTCGAGCGAAAGGTATGTCTTGTCCCGTCGAGAGTCCCAGCTAAATAAAATATATGAACGAAATGAGGAGACGGAAATACAAGACATAATTTTGGGTCTTGACTTTATTCACTGAGTCGCAAATATCTTTTGAGGGGAAATGTCTTCCCGAGCGAAAGGTATGTCTTGTCCCGTCGAGAGTCCCAGCTAAATAAAATATATGAAGGAAATGTGGAGACGGAGATACAAGACATTATTTTACGTCTTGACTTTATTCACTGAGTCACAAATATCTTTTAAGGGAAATGTCTTCCAGAGCGTAAGGTATGTCTTGTCCCGTAGAGAGTCCCAGCTAAATAAAATATATGAAGGAAATGTGGAGACGGAGATACAAGACATAATTTTAGGTCTTGACTTTATTCACTGAGTCGCAAATATCTTTTGAGGGGAAATGTCTTCCCGAGCGAAAGGTATGTCTTGTCCCGTCCAGAGTCCCAGCTAAATAAAATATATGAAGGAAATGAGGAGACGGAAATACAAGACATAATTTTAGGTCTTGACTTTATTCACTGAGTCGCAAATATCTTTTGAGGGGAAATGTCTTCCCGAGCGAACGGTATGTCTTGTGCCGTCGAGAGTCCCAGCTAAATAAAATATATGAAGGAAATGAGGAGACGGAGATAGAAGACATAATTTTACGTCTTGACTTTATTCACTGAGTCGCAAATATCTTTTGAGGGGAAATGTCTTCCAGAGCGAAAGTTACGTCTTGTCCCGTCGAGAGTCCCATCTAAATAAAATATATGAAGGAATGAGGAGAAGGAAATACAAGACATAATTTTAGGTCTTGACTTTATTCACTGAGTCGCAAATATTTTTTGAGGGAAAATGTCTTCCCGAGCGTAAGGTATGTCTTGTCCCGTCCAGAGTCCCAGCTAAATAAAATATATGAAGGAAATGTGGAGACGGAAATACAAGACATAATTTTAGGTCTTGACTTTATTCACTGAGTCGCAAATATCTTTTGAGGGGAAATGTCTTCCCGAGCGAAAGGTATGTCTTGTCCCGTCCAGAGTCCCAGCTAAATAAAATATATGAAGGAAATGAGGAGACGGAAATGCAAGACATAATTTTAGGTCTTGACTTTATTCACTGAGTCGCAAATATCTTTTGAGGGGAAATGTCTTCCCGAGCGAAAGGAATGTCTTGTCCCGTCCAGAGTCCCAGCTACATAAAATATATGAAGGAAATGAGGAGACGGTGATAGAAGACATAATTTTAGGTCTTGACTTTATTCACTGAGTCGCAAATATCTTTTGAGGGGAAATGTCTTCCCGAGCGAAAGGTATATCTTGTCCCGTCGAGAGTCCCAGCTAAATAAAATATATGAAGGAAATGAGGAGACGGAGATACAAGACATAATTTTAGGTCTTGACTTTATTCACTGAGTCGCAAATATCTTTTGAGGGGAAATGTCTTCCCGAGCGAAAGGTATATCTTGTCCCGTCGAGAGTCCCAGCTAAATAAAATATATGAAGGAAATGTGGAGACGGAGATACAAAATATAATTTTACGTCTTGACTTTATTCACTGAGTCGCAAATATCTTTTGAGGGGAAATGTCTTCCCGAGCGTAAGGTATGTCTTGTCCCGTCGAGCGTCCCAGCTAAATAAAATATATGAAGGAAATGTGGAGACGGAGATACAAGACATAATTTTACGTCTTGACTTTATTCACTGAGTCACAAATATCTTTTGAGGGGAAATGTCTTCCCGAGCGAAAGGTATGTCTTGTCCCGTCGAGAGTCCCAGCTAAATAAAATATATGAAGGAAATGTGGAGACGGAGATACAAGACATAATTTTACGTCTTGACTTTATTCACTGAGTCACAAATATCTTTTAAGGGAAATGTCTTCCAGAGCGTAAGGTATGTCTTGTTTCGTAGAGAGTCCCTGCTAAATAAAATATATGAAGGAAATGTGGAGACGGAGATACAAGACATAATTTTAGGTCTTGACTTTATTCACTGAGTCGCAAATATCTTTTGAGGGGAAATGTCTTCCCGAGCGAAAGGTATGTCTTGTCCCGTCCAGAGTCCCAGCTACATAAAATATGTGAAGGAAATGAGGAGACGGAAATACAAGACATAATTTTAGGTCTTGACTTTATTCACTGAGTCGAAATATCTTTTGAGGGGAATGTCTTCGCGAGCGTAAGGTATGTCTTGTCCCGTCCAGAGTCCCAGCTAAATAAAATATATGAAGGAAATGAGGAGACGGAAACACAAGACATAATTTTAGGTCTTGACTTTATTCACTGAGTCGCAAATATCTTTTGAGGGGAAATGTCTTCCCTAGCGTAAGGTATGTCTTGTCCCGTCGAGCGTCCCAGCTAAATAAAATATATGAAGGAAATGTGGAGACGGAGATACAAGACATAATTTTACGTCTTGAATTTATTCACTGAGTCACAAATATCGTTTGAGGGGAAATGTCTTCCAGAGCGTAAGGTATGTCTTGTCCCGTCGAGAGTCCCAGCTAAATAAAATATATGAAGGAAATGTGGAGACGGAGATACAAGACATAATTTTACGTCTTGACTTTATTCACTGAGTCACAAATATCTTTTAAGGGAAATGTCTTCCAGAGCGTAAGGTATGTCTTGTCCCGTAGAGAGTCCCTGCTAAATAAAATATATGAAGGAAATGTGGAGACGGAGATACAAGACATAATTTTAGGTCTTGACTTTATTCACTGAGTCGCAAATATCTTTTGAGGGGAAATGTCTTCCCGAGCGAAAGGTATGTCTTGTCCCGTCCAGAGTACGAGCTAAATAAAATATATGAAGGAAATGAGGAGACGGAAATACAAGACATAATTTTAGGTCTTGACTTTATTCACTGAGTCGCAAATATCTTTTGAGGGGAAATGTCTTCCCGAGCGAAAGGTATGTCTTGTCCCGTCGAGAGTCCCAGCTAAATAAAATATATGAAGGAAATGAGGAGACGGAAATACAAGACATAATTTTTGGTCTTGACTTTATTCACTGAGTCGCAAATATCTTTTGAGGGGAAATGTCTTCCCGAGCGAAAGGTATGTCTTGTCCCGTCGAGAGTCCCAGCTAAATAAAACATATGAAGGAAATGAGGAGACGGAAATACAAGACATAATTTTATGTCTTGACTTTATTCACTGAGTCGCAAATATCTTTTGAGGGGAAATGTCTTCCCGAGCGAAAGGTATGTCTTGTCACGTCGAGAGTCCCAGCTAAATAAAATATATGAACGAAATGAGGAGACGGAAATACAAGACATAATTTTAGGTCTTGACTTTATTCACTGAGTCGCAAATATCTTTTGAGGGGAAATGTCTTCCCGAGCGAAAGGTATGTCTTGTCCCGTCGAGAGTCCCAGCTAAATAAAATATATGAAGGAAATGTGGAGACGGAGATACAAGACATTATTTTACGTCTTGACTTTATTCACTGAGTCACAAATATCTTTTAAGGGAAATGTCTTCCAGAGCGTAAGGTATGTCTTGTCCCGTAGAGAGTCCCAGCTAAATAAAATATATGAAGGAAATGTGGAGACGGAGATACAAGACATAATTTTAGGTCTTGACTTTATTCACTGAGTCGCAAATATCTTTTGAGGGGAAATGTCTTCCCGAGCGAAAGGTATGTCTTGTCCCGTCCAGAGTCCCAGCTAAATAAAATATATGAAGGAAATGAGGAGACGGAAATACAAGACATAATTTTAGGTCTTGACTTTATTCACTGAGTCGCAAATATCTTTTGAGGGGAAATGTCTTCCCGAGCGTAAGGTATGTCTTGTCCCGTCCAGAGTCCCAGCTAAATAAAATATATGAAGGAAATGAGGAGACGGAAATACAAGACATAATTTTAGGTCTTGACTTTATTCACTGAGTCGCAAATATCTTTTGAGGGGAAATGTCTTACCGAGCGAAAGGTATGTCTTGACCCGTCCAGAGTCCCAGCTAAATAAAATATATGAATGAAATGAGGAGACGGAAATACAAGACATAATTTTAGGTCTTGACTTTATTCACTGAGTCGCAAATATCTTTTGAGGGGAAATGTCTTCCAGAGCGAAAGTTACGTCTTGTCCCGTCGAGAGTCCCAGCTAAATAAAATATATGAAGGTGAGAGGAGAAGGAAATACAAGACATAATTTTAGGTCTTGACTTTATTCACTGAGTCGCAAATATCTTTTGAGGGGAAATGACTTCCCGAGCGTAAGGTATGTCTTGTCCCGTCCAGAGTCCCAGCTAAATAAAATATATGAAGGAAATGAGGAGACGGAGATACAAGACATAATTTTACGTCTTGACTTTATTCACTGAGTCGCAAATATCTTTTGAGGTGAAATGTCTTCCAGAGCGTAAGGTATGTCTTGTCCCGTCGAGAGTCCCAGCTAAATAAAATGTATGAAGGAAATGAGGAGACGGAGATACAAGACATAATTTTAGGTCTTGACTTTATTCACTGAGTCGCAAATATCTTTTGAGGGGAAATGTCTTCCAGAGCGTAAGGTATGTCTTGTCCCGTAGAGAGTCCCAGCTAAATAAAATATATGTAGGAAATGAGGAGACGGAGATACAAGACATAATTTTAGGTCTTGACTTTATTCACTGAGTCGCAAATGTCTTTTGAGGGGAGATGTCTTCCTGAGCGAAAGGTATGTCTTGTCCCGTCGAGAGACCCAGCTAAATAAAATATATGAAGGAAATGAGGAGACGGAGATACAAGACATAATTTTAGGTCTTGACTTTATTCACTGAGTCGCAAATGTCTTTTGAGGAAATGTCTTCAGGCATGAGTATGTCTTGTCCCGTCGAGGAGTCCCAGCTAAATAAAATATATGAAGGAAATGTGGAGACGGAGATACAAGACATAATTTTAGGTCTTGACTTTATTCACTGAGTCGCAAATATCTTTTGAGGGGAAATGTCTTCAGAGCGTAAGTTATGTCTTGTCCCGTCGAGAGTCCCAGCTAAATAAAATATATGAAAATGTGGAGCGGAGATACAAGACATAATTTTGGATCTTGACTTTATTCACTGAGTCGCAAATATCTTTTGAGGGGAAATGTCTTCCGAAGCGAAAGGTATGTCTTGTCCGTCGAAAGGTCCCAGCTAAATAAAATATATGAAGGAAATGTGGAGACGGAGATACAAGACATAATTTTTTACGTCTTGCTTTATTCACTGAGTCACAAATATCTTTTGAGGGGAAATGTCTTCCAGAGCGTAGAGTATGTCTTGTCCCGTCGAGAGTCCCAGCTAAATAAAATATATGAAGGAAATATGGAGACGGAGATACAAGACATAATTTTAGGTCTTGACTTTATTCACTGAGTCGCAAATATCTTTTGGGGGGAAATGTCTTCCAGAGCGTAAGTTATGTCTTGTCCGTCGAGGTCCCAGCTAAATAAAATATATGAAGGAAATGTGGAGCCGGAGATACAAGACATAATTTTAGGTCTTGACTTTATTCACTGAGTCGCAAATGTCTTTTGAGGGGAAATATCTTCCAGAGCGTAAGGTATGTCTTGTCCCGTCGAGTCCCGGCTAAATAAAATATATGAAGGAAATGAGGAGACGGAGATACAGACGCAATTTTAGGTCTTGACTTTATTCACTGAGTCGCAAATATCTTTTGAGGAAATGTCTTCCAGCGCGTAAAGGTATGTCTTGTCTCGTAGAGAGTCCCAGCTAAATAAAATATATGAAGGAAATGATGAGACGGAGATACAAGACATAATTTTAGGTCTTGACTTTATTCACTGATTCGCAAATGTCTTTTGAGGGGGAATGTCTTCCCGAGCGTAAGGTATGTCTTGTCCCGTCGAGGAGTCCCAGCTAAATAAAATATATGAAGGAAATGTGGAGACGGAGATACAAGACATAATTTTAGGTCTTGACTTTATTCACTGAGTCGCAAATATCTTTTGAGGAAATGTCTTCCAGAGCGTAAGGTATGTCTTGTCTCGTAGAGAGTCCCAGCTAAATAAAATATATGAAGGAAATGAGGAGACGGAGATACAAGACATAATTTTAGGTCTTGAATTTATTCACTGAGTCGCAAATGACTTTTGAGGGGAAATGTCTTCCCGAGCGTAAGGTATGTCTTGTCCCGTCGAGAGTCCCAGCTAAATAAAATATATGAAGGAAATGTGGAGACGGAGATACAAGACATAATTTTACGTCTTGACTTTATTCACTGTGTCACAAATATCTTTTGAGGGGAAATGTCTTCCAGAGCGTAAGGTATGTCTTGTCCCGGAGAGTCCAGCTAAATAAAATATGAAGGAAATGTGGAGACGGAGATACAAGACATAATTTTAGGTCTTGACTTTATTCACTGAGTCACTGCGATATCTTTTTGAGGGGAAATGTCTTCGAGCTAAAGGTATGTACTTGTCCCGTAGAGCCAGCTAAATAAAATATATGAAGGAAATGTGGAGACGGAGATACAAGACATAATTTTAGGTCTTGACTTTATTCACTGAGTCGCAAATGTCTTTTGAGAAATAACTTCCAGAGCGTAAGGTATGTCTTGTCCCGTCGAGTCCCAGCTAAATAAAATATATGAAGGAAATGAGGAGACGGAGATACCAGACATAATTTTTAGGTCATGACTTTATTCACTGAGTCGCAAATATCTTTTTGAGGGGAAATGTCTTCCAGCGCGTAAAGGTATGTGTTGTCTCGTAGAGAGTCCCAGCTAAATAAAATATATGAAGGAAATGATGAGACGGAGATACAAGACATAATTTAGGTCTTGACTTTATTCACTGAGTCGCAAATATCTTTTGAGGAAATGTCTTCCAGAGCGTAAGTTATGTCTTGTCCCGTCGAGAGTCCCAGCTAAATAAAATATATGAAGGAAATGTGGAGCCAAGATACAAGACATAAT
The DNA here is from genome assembly GCA_037127315.1 of Ascarosepion bandense. Classification (NCBI taxonomy): domain Eukaryota; kingdom Metazoa; phylum Mollusca; class Cephalopoda; order Sepiida; family Sepiidae; genus Ascarosepion; species Ascarosepion bandense. The sequence goes on from JBBBDQ010000837.1 coordinate 842,059, forward strand.
TTGGGTCTTGACTTTATTCACTGGTCGCAAATATCTTTTGAGGAAATGTCTTCCGAAGCGAAAGGTATGTCTTGTCCCGTCGAGAGTCCAGCTAAATAAAATATGAGGAAATGTGTGGAGACGGAGATACAAGACAATTTTACGTCTTGACTTTATTCACTGAGTCACAAATATCTTTTGAGGGGAAATGTCTTCCAGAGCGTAAGGTATGTCTTGTCCCGTCGAGAGTCCCAGCTAAATAAAATGTGAAGGAAATGTGGAGACGGAGATACAAGACATAATTTTAGGTCTTGACTTTATTCACTGAGTCGCAAATATCTTTTGAGGAAATGTCTTCCAGAGCGTAAGTTATGTCTTGTCCGTCGAGTCAGCTAAATAAAATATATGAAGGAAATATGGAGCGGAATACAGACATAATTTTAGGTCTTGACTTTATTCACTGAGTCGCAAATGTCTTTTGAGGGGAAATATCTTCCAGAGCGTAAGGTATGTCTTGTCCCGTCGAGAGTCCCAGCTAAATAAAATATATGAAGGAAATGAGGAGACGGAGATACCAGACGCAATTTAGGTCTTGACTTTATTCACTGAGTCAAATATCTTTTGGGGGAAATGTCTTCAGCGCGTAAGGTATGTCTTGTCTCGTAGAGAGTCCCAGCTAAATAAAATATATGAAGGAAATGATGAGACGGAGATACAAGACGCAATTTTGGGTCTTGACTTTATTCACTGATTCGCAAATGTCTTTTGAGGGGGGAATGTCTTCCCGAGCGTAGGTATGTCTTGTCCCGTCGAGAGTCCCAGCTAAATAAAATATATGAAGGAAATGTGGAGACGGAGATACAAGACATAATTTTAGGTCTTGACTTTATTCACTGAGTCGCAAATATCTTTTGAGGGAAAATGCCAGAGCGTAAGGTATGTCTTGTCTCGTAGAGTCCCAGCTAAATAAAATATATGAAGGAAATGAGGAGACGGAGATACAAGACATAATTTTAGGTCTTGAATTTATTCACTGAGTCCTCGATGACTTTTGAGGAAATGTCTTCCCGAGCGTAAGGTATGTCTTGTCCCGTCGAGTCCCAGCTAAAATAAAATATATGAAGGAAATGTGGAGACGGAGATACAAGACATAATTTTACGTCTTGACTTTATTCACTGTGTCACAAATATCTTTTGAGGAAATGTCTTCCAGAGCGTAAGGTATGTCTTGTCCCGGAGAGAGTCCCAGCTAAATAAAATATATGAAGGAAATGTGGAGACAGATACAAGACATAATTTTAGGTGTGGGCTTTATTCACTGAGTCGCAAATATCTTTTGAAATGTCTTCGAGCGTAAGGTATGTCTTGTCCCGTAGAGAGACCCAGCTAAATAAAATATATGAAGGAAATGTGGAGACGGAGATACAAGACATAATTTTGGGTCTTGACTTTATTCACTGAGTCGCAAATATCTTTGAGGGAAATGTCTTCCCGGGCGAAAGGTATGTCTTGTCCCGTGGAGAGTCCCAGCTAAATAAAATATATGAAAGAAATGAGGAGACGGAAATACAAGACATAATTTTAGGTCTTGACTTTATTCACTGAGTCGCAAATATCTTTTGAGGGGAAATGTCTTCCTGAGCGGAAGGTATGTCTTGTCCCGTCGAGAGTCCCAGCTAAATAAAATATATGAAAGAAATGTGGAGATGGAGATACAAGACATAGTTTTAGGTCTTGACTTTATTCACAGGGTCACAAATATCTTTTGAGGGGAAATGTCTTCCAGAGCGTAAGGTATGTCTTGTCTCGTAGAGAGTCCCAGCTAAATAAAATATATGAAGGAAATGTGGAGACGGAGATACAAGACATAATTTTAGGTCTTGACTTTATTCACTGAGTCGCAAATATCTTTTGAGGGGAAATGTCTTCCAGAGCGTAAGGTATGTCTTGTCCCGTAGAGAGTCCCAGCTAAATAAAATATATGAAGGAAATGTGGAGACGGAGATACAAGACATAATTTTAGGTCTTGACTTTATTCACTGAGTCGCAAATATCTTTTCAGGGGAAATGTCTTCCCGAGCGAAAGGTATGTCTTGTCCCGTCGAGAGTCCCAGCTAAATAAAATATATGAAGGAAATGAGGAGACGGAGATACAAGACATAATTTTAGGTCTTGACTTTATTCACTGAGTCGCAAATATCTTTTGAGGGGAAATGACTTCCCGAGCGAAAGGTATGTCTTGTCCCGTCGAGAGTCCCACCTAAATAATATATGTGAAGGAAATGAGGAGACGGAGATACAAGACATAATTTTAGGTCTTGACATTATTCACTGAGTTCAAATATCTTTTGAGGGGAAATGTCTTCCCGAGCGAAAGGTATGTCTTGTCCCGTCGAGAGTCCCAGCTAAATAAAATATATGATGGAAATGAGGAGACGGAGATACAAGACATAATTTTATGTCTTGACATTATTCACTGAGTCGCAAATATCTTTTGAGGGGAATGTCTTCCCGAGCGAAAGGTATGTCTTGTTTCGTCTAGAGTCCCAGCTAAATAAAATATATGAAGGAAATGAGGAGACGGAGATACAAGACATAATTTTAGGTCTTGACTTTATTCACTGAGTCGCAAATATCTTTTCAGGGGAAATGTCTTCCCGAGCGAAAGGTATGTCTTGTTCCGTCTAGAGTCCCAGCTAAATAAAATATGAAGGAAATGAGGAGACGGAAATACAAGACATAATTTTAGGCCTTGACTTTATTCACTGAGTCGCAAATATCTTTTCAGGGGAAATGTCTTCCCGAGCGAAAGGTATGTCTTGTCCCGTCGAGGGTCCCAGCTAAATAAAATATATGAAGGAAATGAGGAGACGGAGATACAAGACATAATTTTAGGTCTTGAAATTTTTCACTGAGTCGCTAATATCTTTTGAGGGGAAATGTCTTCCCGAGCGAAAGGTATGTCTTGTCCCGTCTAGTGTACCAGCTAAATAAAATATATGAAGGAAATGAGGAGACGGAGATACAAGACATAATTTTAGGTCTTGACTTTATTCACTGAGTCGCAAATATCTTTTGAGGGGAAATGTCTTCCCGAGCGAAAGGTATGTCTTGTTCCGTCTAGAGTCCCAGCTAAATAAAATATGAAGGAAATGAGGAGACGGAAATACAAGACATAATTTTAGGCCTTGACTTTATTCACTGAGTCGCAAATATCTTTTGAGGGGAAATGTCTTCCCGAGCGAAAGGTATGTCTTTTCCCGTCGAGAGTCCCAGCTAAATAAAATATATGAAGGAAATGAGAAGACGGAGATACAAGACATAATTTTAGGCTTTGACTTTATTCACCGAGTCGCAAATATCTTTTGAGGGGAAATGTTTTCCCGGGCGAAAGGTATGTCTTGTCCCGTCGAGAGTCCCACCTAAATAAAATATATGAAGGAAATGAGGAGACGGAGATACAAGACATAATTTTAGGTCTTGACTTTATTCACTGAGTCGCAAATATCTTTTGAGGGGAATGTCTTCCCGAGCGAAAGGTATGTCTTGTTCCGTCTAGAGTCCCAGCTAAATAAAATATATGAAGGAAATGAGGAGACGGATATACAAGACATAATTTTAGGCTTTGACTTTATTCACTGAGTCGCAAATATCTTTTGAGGGGAAATGTCTTCCAGAGCGTAAGGTAAGTCTTGTCCCGTCGAGAGTCCCAGCTAAATAAAATATATGAATGAAATGAGGAGACGGAGATACAAGACATAATTTTAGGTCTTGACTTTATTCACTGAGTCGCAAATATATTTTAGGGGAAATGTCTTCCAGAGCGTAAGGTAAGTCTTGTCCCATCGAGAGTCCCAGCTATATAAAATATATGAAGGAAATGAGGAGACGGAGATACAAGACATAATTTTAGGTCTTGACTTTATTCACTGAGTCGCAAATATCTTTTGAGGGGAAATGTCTTCCCGAGCGAAGGGTATGTCTTGTCCCATCGAGAGTCCCAGCTTAATAAAATATATGAAGGAAATGAGGAGACGGAAATACAAGACATAATTTTGGGTCTTGACTTCATTCACTGAGTCGCAAATATCTTTTGAGGGGAAATGTCTTCCAGAGCGTAATGTATGTCTTGTCCCGTCGAGAGTCCCAGCTAAATAAAATATATGAAGGAAATGAGGAGACGGAGATACAAGACATAATTTTAGGTCTTGACTTTATTCACTGTGTCGCAAATATCTTTTCAGGGGAAATGTCTTCCCGAGCGAAAGGTATATCTTGTCCCGTCGAGAGTCCCAGCTAAATAAAATATATGAATGAAATGAGGAGACGGAGATACAAGACATAATTTTAGGTCTTGACTTTATTCACTGAGTCGCAAATATCTTTTCAGGGGAAATGTCTTCCCGAGCGAAAGGTATGTCTTGTCCCGTCGAGAGTCCCACCTAAATAAAATATATGAAGGAAATGAGGAGACGGAAATACAAGACATTGTTTTAGGTCTTGACTTTATTCACTGAGTCGCAATTATCTTTTGAGGGGAAATGTCTTCCCGTGCGAAGGGTATGTCTTGTCCCATCGAGAGTCCCAGCTTAATAAAATATATGAAGGAAATGAGGAGACGGAAATACAAGACATAATTTTGGGTCTTGACTTTATTCACTGAGTCGCAAATATCTTTTGAGGGGAAATGTCTTCCAGAGCGTAATGTATGTCTTGTCCCGTCGAGAGTCCCAGCTAAATAAAATATATGAAGGACATGAGGAGACGGAGATACAAGACATAATTTTAGGTCTTGACTTTATTCACTGAGTCGCAAATATCTTTTGAGGAGAAATGTCTTCCCAAGCGAAAGGTATGTCTTGTCCCGTCGAGAGTCCCAGCTAAATAAAATATATGAAGGAAATGAGGAGACGGAGATACAAGACATAATTTTAGGTCTTGACTTTATTCACTGAGTCGCAAATATCTTTTGAGGGGAAATGTCTTCCAGAGCGTAAGTTAAGTCTTGTCCCGTCGAGAGTCCCAGCTAAATAAAATATATGAAGGAAATGATGAGACGGAGATACAAGACATAATTTTAGGCTTTGACTTTATTCACTGAGTCGCAAATATCTTTTGAGGGGAAATGTCTTCCCGAGCGAAAGGTATGTCTTGTTCCGTCTAGAGTCCCAGCTAAATAAAATATGAAGGAAATGAGGAGACGGAAATACAAGACATAATTTTAGGCCTTGACTTTATTCACTGAATCGCAAATATCTTTTGAGGGGAAATGTCTTCCCGAGCGAAAGGTATGTCTTTTCCCGTCGAGAGTCCCAGCTAAATAAAATATATGAAGGAAATGAGGAGACGGAGATACAAGACATAATTTTAAGCTTTGACTTTATTCACTGAGTCGAAAATATCTTTTGAGGGGAAATGTCTTCCCGGGCGAAAGGTATGTCTTGTCCCGTCGAGAGTCCCAGCTAAATAAAATATATGAAGGAAATGAGGAGACGGAGATACAAGACATAATTTTAGGTCTTGACTTTATTCACTGAGTCGCAAATATCTTTTGAGGGGAATGTCTTCCCGAGCGAAAGGTATGTCTTGTTCCGTCTAGAGTCCCAGCTAAATAAAATATATGAAGGAAATGAGGAGACGGATATACAAGACATAATTTTAGGCTTTGACTTTATTCTCTGAGTCGCAAATATCTTTTGAGGGGAAATGTCTTCAGAGCGTAAGGTAAGTCTTGTCCCGTCGAGTCCCAGCTAAATAAAATATATGAATGAAATAGGAGACGGAGATACAAGACATAATTTTAGGTCTTGACTTTATTCACTGAGTCGCAAATATATTTTGAAATGTCTTCCAGAGCGTAAGTTAAGTCTTGTCCCGTCGAGTCCCAGCTATATAAAATATATGAAGGAAATGAGGAGACGGAGATACAGACATAATTTTAGGTCTTGACTTTATTCACTGAGTCGCAAATATCTTTGAAATGTCTTCCCGAGCGAAAGGTATGTCTTGTTCAAATCTAGAGTCCCAGCTAAATAAAATATGAAGGAAATGAGGAGACGGAAATACAAGACATAATTTTAGGCCTTGACTTTATTCACTGAGTCGCAAATATCTTTTGAGGAAATGTCTTCCGAGCGAAGGTATGTCTTTTCCGTCGAGAGTCCCAGCTAAATAAAATACCTGAAGGAAATGAGAAGACGGAGATACAAGACATAATTTAGGCTTTGACTTTATTCACCGAGTCGCAAATATCTTTTTGAAATGTTTTCCCGGGCGAAAGGTATGTCTTGTCCCGTCGAGTCCCACCTAAATAAAATATATGAAGGAAATGAGGAGACGGAGATACAAGACATAATTACAGGTCTTGACTTTATTCACTGAGTCATAAATATCTTTTGAGGGGAATGTCTTCCCGAGCGAAAGGTATGTCTTGTTCAAATCTAGAGTCCCAGCTAAATAAAATATATGAAGGAAATGAGGAGACGGATATACAAGACATAATTTTAGGCTTTGACTTTATTCACTGAGTCGCAAATATCTTTTGAGGAAATGTCTTCCCAGAGCGTAAGGTAAGTCTTTCCCGTCGAGAGTCCCAGCTAAATAAAATATATGAATGAAATGAGGAGACGGAGATACAAGACATAATTTTAGGTCTTGACTTTATTCACTGGTCCTGCGGCCCTGCTTTGAGGAAATGTCTTCAGAGCGTAAGGTAAGAGTCTTGTCCCATCGAGTCCCAGCTATATAAAATATATGAAGGAAATGAGGAGACGGAGATACAAGACATAATTTTTAGGTCTTGACTTTATTCACTGAGTCGCAAATATCTTTTGAGGGAAATGTCTTCCCGAGCGGGGTATGTCTTGTCCCATCGAGAGTCCCAGCTTAATAAAATATATGAAGGAAATGAGGAGACGGAAATACAAGACATAATTTGGGTCTTGACTTCATTCACTGAGTCGCAAATATCTTTTGAGGGGAAATGTCTTCCAGAGCGTAATGTATGTCTTGTCCGTCGAGTCCCAGCTAAATAAAATATATGAAGGAAATGAGGAGACGGAGATACAAGACATAATTTTAGATGTGACTTTATTCACTGTGTCGCAAAATATCTTTTCCAGGGGAAATGTCTTCCCGGCGAAAGGTATATCTTGTCCCGTCGAGAGTCCCAGCTAAATAAAATATATGAATGAAATGAGGAGACGGAGATACAAGACATAATTTTAGGTCTTGACTTTATTCACTGAGTCGCAAATATCTTTTCAGGGGAAATGTCTTCCCGAGCGAAAGGTATGTCTTGTCCCGTCGAGAGTCCCACCTAAATAAAATATATGAAGGAAATGAGGAGACGGAAATACAAGACATTGTTTTAGGTCTTGACTTTATTCACTGAGTCGCAATTATCTTTTGAGGGGAAATGTCTTCCCGTGCGAAGGGTATGTCTTGTCCCATCGAGAGTCCCAGCTTAATAAAATATATGAAGGAAATGAGGAGACGGAAATACAAGACATAATTTTGGGTCTTGACTTTATTCACTGAGTCGCAAATATCTTTTGAGGGGAAATGTCTTCCAGAGCGTAATGTATGTCTTGTCCCGTCGAGAGTCCCAGCTAAATAAAATATATGAAGGACATGAGGAGACGGAGATACAAGACATAATTTTAGGTCTTGACTTTATTCACTGAGTCGCAAATATCTTTTGAGGAGAAATGTCTTCCCAAGCGAAAGGTATGTCTTGTCCCGTCGAGAGTCCCAGCTAAATAAAATATATGAAGGAAATGAGGAGACGGAGATACAAGACATAATTTTAGGTCTTGACTTTATTCACTGAGTCGCAAATATCTTTTGAGGGGAAATGTCTTCCAGAGCGTAAGTTAAGTCTTGTCCCGTCGAGAGTCCCAGCTAAATAAAATATATGAAGGAAATGATGAGACGGAGATACAAGACATAATTTTAGGCTTTGACTTTATTCACTGAGTCGCAAATATCTTTTGAGGGGAAATGTCTTCCCGAGCGAAAGGTATGTCTTGTTCCGTCTAGAGTCCCAGCTAAATAAAATATGAAGGAAATGAGGAGACGGAAATACAAGACATAATTTTAGGCCTTGACTTTATTCACTGAATCGCAAATATCTTTTGAGGGGAAATGTCTTCCCGAGCGAAAGGTATGTCTTTTCCCGTCGAGAGTCCCAGCTAAATAAAATATATGAAGGAAATGAGGAGACGGAGATACAAGACATAATTTTAGGCTTTGACTTTATTCACTGAGTCGAAAATATCTTTTGAGGGGAAATGTCTTCCCGGGCGAAAGGTATGTCTTGTCCCGTCGAGAGTCCCAGCTAAATAAAATATATGAAGGAAATGAGGAGACGGAGATACAAGACATAATTTTAGGTCTTGACTTTATTCACTGAGTCGCAAATATCTTTTGAGTGGAATGTCTTCCCGAGCGAAAGGTATGTCTTGTTCCGTCTAGAGTCCCAGCTAAATAAAATATATGAAGGAAATGAGGAGACGGATATACAAGACATAATTTTAGGCTTTGACTTTATTCTCTGAGTCGCAAATATCTTTTGAGGGGAAATGTCTTCCAGAGCGTAAGGTAAGTCTTGTCCCGTCGAGAGTCCCAGCTAAATAAAATATATGAATGAAATGAGGAGACGGAGATACAAGACATAATTTTAGGTCTTGACTTTATTCACTGAGTCGCAAATATATTTTAGGGGAAATGTCTTCCAGAGCGTAAGTTAAGTCTTGTCCCGTCGAGAGTCCCAGCTATATAAAATATATGAAGGAAATGAGGAGACGGAGATACAAGACATAATTTTAGGTCTTGACTTTATTCACTGAGTCGCAAATATCTTTTGAGGGGAAATGTCTTCCCGAGCGAAGGGTATGTCTTGTCCCATCGAGAGTCCCAGCTTAATAAAATATATGAAGGAAATGAGGAGACGGAAATACAAGACATAATTTTGGGTCTTGACTTTATTCACTGAGTCGCAAATATCTTTTGAGGGGAAATGTCTTCCAGAGCGTAATGTATGTCTTGTCCCGTCGAGAGTCCCAGCTAAATAAAATATATGAAGGAAATGTGGAGACGGAGATACAAGACATAATTTTAGGTCTTGACTTTATTCACTGTGTCGCAAATATCTTTTCAGGGGAAATGTCTTCCCGAGCGAAAGGTATATCTTGTCCCGTCGAGAGTCCCAGCTAAATAAAATATATGAATGAAATGAGGAGACGGAGATACAAGACATAATTTTAGGTCTTGACTTTATTCACTGAGTCGCAAATATCTTTTCAGGGGAAATGTCTTCCCGAGCGAAAGGTATGTCTTGTCCCGTCGAGAGTCCCACCTAAATAAAATATATGAAGGAAATGAGGAGACGGAAATACAAGACATTGTTTTAGGTCTTGATTTTATTCACTGAGTCGCAATTATCTTTTGAGGGGAAATGTCTTCCCGTGCGAAGGGTATGTCTTGTCCCATCGAGAGTCCCAGCTTAATAAAATATATGAAGGAAATGAGGAGACGGAAATACAAGTCATAATTTTGGGTCTTGACTTTAGTCACTGAGTCGCAAATATCTTTTGAGGGGAAATGTCTTCCAGAGCGTAATGTATGTCTTGTCCCGTCGAGAGTCCCAGCTAAATAAAATATATGAAGGACATGAGGAGACGGAGATACAAGACATAATTTTAGGTCTTGACTTTATTCACTGAGTCGCAAATATCTTTTGAGGGGAAATGTCTTCCCGAGCGAAAGGTATGTCTTGTCCCGTCGAGAGTCCCATCTAAATAAAATATATGAAGGAAATGAGGAGACGGAGATACAAGACATAATTTTAGGTCTTGACTTTATTCACTGAGTCGCAAATATCTTTTGAGGGGAAATGTCTTCCAGAGCGTAAGGTATGTCTTGTCCCGTCGAGAGTCCCAGCTAAATAAAATATATGAAGGAAATGATGAGACGGAGATACAAGACATAATTTTAGGTCTTGACTTTATTCACTGAGTCGCAAATATCTTTTCAGGGGAAATGTCTTCCCGAGGGAAAGGTATGTCTTGTCCCGTCGAGAGTCCCAGCTAAATAAAATATATGAAGGAAATGAGGAGACGGAGATACAAGACATAATTTTAGGTCTTGACTTTATTCACTGAGACGCAAATGTCCTTTGAGGGGAAATGTCTTCCAGAGCGTAAGGTATGTCTTGTCCCGTAGAGAGTCCCAGCTAAATAAAATATATGTAGGAAATGAGGAGACGGAGATACAAGACATAATTTTAGGTCTTGACTTTATTCACTGAGTCGCAAATGTCTTTTGAGGGGAGATGTCTTCCTGAGCGAAAGGTATGTCTTGTCCCGTCGAGAGACCCAGCTAAATAAAATATATGAAGGAAATGAGGAGACGGAGATACAAGACATAATTTTAGGTCTTGACTTTATTCACTGAGTCGCAAATGTCTTTTGAGGGGAAATGTCTTCCAGAGCGTAAGGTATGTCTTGTCCCGCCTAGAGTCCCAGCTAAATAAAATATATGAAGGAAATGAGGAGACGGAGATACAAGACATCATTTTAGGTCTTGACTTTATTCACTGAGTCGCAAATGTCTTTTGAGGGGAAATGTCTTCCAGAGCGGATGGTATGCCTTGTCACGCCTAGAGTCCCAGCTACATAAAATATATGAAGGAAATGAGGAGACGGAGATAGAAGACATAATTTTACGTCTTGACTTTATTCACTGAGTCGCAAATGTCTTTTGAGGCGCAATGTCTTCCTGAGCGAAAGTTATGTCTTGTCCCGTCGAGAGTCCCAGCTAAATAAAATATATGAAGGAAATGAGGAGACGGAGATACAAGACATAATTTTAGGTCTTGACTTTATTCACTGAGTCGCAAATGTCTTTTGAGGGGAAATGTCTTCCAGAGCGTAAGGTATGTCTTCTCCCGCCTAGAGTCCCAGCTAAATAAAATATATGAAGGAAATGAGGAGACGGAGATACAAGACATAATTTTAGGTCTTGACTTTATTCACTGAGTCGCAAATATCTTTTGAGGGGAAATGTCTTCCTGAGCGAAAGGTATGTCTTCTCCCGTCGAGAGTCCCAGCTAAATAAAATATATGAAGGAAATGAGGAGACGGAGATACAAGACATAATTTTAGGTCTTGACTTTATTCACTGAGTCGCAAATGTCTTTTGAGGGGAAATGTCTTCCCGAGCGAAAGATATGTCTTGTTCCGTTTAGAGTCCCAGCTACATAAAATATATGAAGGAAATGAGGAGACGGAGATACAAGACATAATTTTAGGTCTTGACTTTATTCACTGAGTCGCAAAGGTCTTTTGAGGGGAAATGTCTTCCCGAGCGTAAGGTATGTCTTGTCCCGTCGAGAGTCCCAGCTAAATAAAATATATGAAGGAAATGTGGAGATAGAGATACAAGACATAATTTTACGTCTTGACTTTATTCACTGGGTCACAAATATCTTTTGAGGGGAAATGTCTTCCTGAGCGAAAGGTATGTCTTGTCCCGTCGAGAGTCCCAGCTAAATAAAATATATGAAGGAAATGAGGAGACGGAGATACAAGTCATAATTTTAGGTCTTGACTTTATTCACTGTGTCGCAAATGTCTTTTGAGGGGAAATGTCTTCCTGAGCGAAAGGTATGTCTTGTCCCGTCGAGAGTCCCAGCTAAATAAAATATATGAAGGAAATGAGAAGACGGAGATACAAGACATAATTTTAGGTCTTGACTTTATTCACTGAGTCGCAAATGTCTTTTGAGGGGAAATGTCTTCCAGAGCGTAAGGTATGTCTTGTCCCGCCTAGAATCCCAGCTAAATAAAATATATGAAGGAAATGAGGAGACTGAGATACAAGACATAATTTTAGGTCTTGACTTTATTCACTGAGTCGCAAATATCTTTTGAGGGGAAATGTTTTCCTGAGCGAAAGGTATGTCTTCTCCCGTCGAGAGTCCCAGCTAAATAAAATATATGAAGGAAATGAGGAGACGGAGATACAAGACATAATTTTAGGTCTTGACTTTATTCACTGAGTCGCAAATATCTTTTCAGGTGAAATGTCTTCCCGAGCGAAAGGTATGTCTTGTCCCGTCGAGAGTCCCACCTAAATAAAATATATGAAGGAAATGAGGAGACGGAGATACAAGACATAATTTTAGGTCTTGACTTTATTCACTGAGACGCAAATATCTTTTGAGGGGAAATGTCTTCCCGAGCGAAAGGTATGTCTTGTCCCGTCGAGAGTCCCAGCTAAATAAAATATATGAAGGAAATGAGGAGACGGAGATACAAGACATAATTTTAGGTCTTGACTTTATTCACTGAGTCGCAAATATCTTTTGAGGGGAAATCTCTTCCAGAGCGTAAGCTAAGTCTTGTCCCTTCGAGAGTCCCATCTAAATAAAATATATGAAGAAAATGTGGAGCCGGAGATACAAGACATAATTTTAGGTCTTGACTTTATTCACTGATTCGCAAATATCTTTTGAGGGGAAATGTCTTCCCGAGCGAAAGGTATGTCTTGTCCCGTCCAGAGTCCCAGCTAAATAAAATATATGAAGGAAATGAGGAGACGGAGATAGAAGACATAATTTTACGTCTTGACTTTATTCACTGAGTCGCAAATATCTTTTGAGGGGAAATGTCTTCCCGAGCGAAATGTATGTCTTGTCCCGTCGAGAGTCCCACCTAAATATAATATATGAAGGAAATGAGGAGACGGAAATACAAGACATAATTTTAGGTCTTGACTTTATTCACTGAGTTGCAAATATCTTTTGAGGGGAAATGTCTTCCCGGGCGAAAGTTATGTCTTGTCCCGTCGAGAGTCCCAGCTAAATAAAATATATGAAAGAAATGAGGAGACGGAGATACAAGACATAATTTTAGGTCTAGACTTTATTCACTGAGTCGCAAATATCTTTTGAGGGGAAATGTCTTCCAGAGCGTAAGGTATGTCTTGTCCCGTCGAGAGTCCCAGCTAAATAAAATATATGAAGGAAATGCGGAGACGAAGATACAAGACATAATTTTAGGTCTTGACTTTATTCACTGAGTCGCAAATATCTTTTGAGGGGAAATGTCTTCCCGAGCGAAAGGTATGTCTTGTCCCGTCGAGAGTCCCAGCTAAATAAAATATATGAAGGAAATGAGGAGACGGAGATACAAGACATAATTTTAGGCCTTGACTTTATTCACTGAGTCGCAAATATCTTTTGAGGGGAAATGTCTTCCAGAGCGTAAGGTATGTCTTGTCCCGTCGAGAGTTCAAGCTAAATAAAATATATGAAGGAAATGAGGAGACGGAGATAGAAGACATAATTTTACGTCTTGACTTTATTCACTGAGTCGCAAATATCTTTTGAGGGGAAATGTCTTCCAGAGCGTAAGGTATGTCTTGTCCCGTCGAGAGTCCCAGCTAAATAAAATATATGAAGGAAATGCGGAGACGGAGATAGAAGACATAATTTTACGTCTTGACTTTATTCACTGAGTCGCAAATATCTTTTGAGAGGAAATGTCTTCCAGAGCGTAAGGTATGTCTTGTCCCGTCGAGAGTCCCAGCTAAATAAAATATATGAAGGAAATGTAAAGACGGAGATACAAGACATAATTTTAGGCCTTGACTTTTTTCACTGAGTCGCAAATATCTTTTGAGGGGAAATGTCTTCCCGAGCGTAAGGTATGTCTTGTTACGTTGAGAGTCCCAGCTAAATAAAATATATGAAGGAGATGAGGAGACGGAGATAGAAAACATAATTTTAGGCCTTGACTTTATTCACTGAGTCGCAAATATCTTTTGAGGGGAAATGTCTTCCCGAGCGAAAGGTATGTCTTGTCGCGTCGAGAGTCCCAGCTAAATAAAATATATGAAGGAAATGAGGAGACAGAGATACAAGACATAATTTTAGGTCTTGACTTTATTCACTGAGTCGCAAATATCTTTTGAGGGGAAATGTCTTCCCGGGCGAAAGGTATGTCTTGTCCCGTCGAGAGTCCCAGCTAAATAAAATATATGAAGGAAATGAGGAGACGGAGATACAAGACATAATTTTAGGTCTTGACTTTATTCACTGAGTCGCAAATATCTTTTGAGGGGAAATGTCTTCCAGAGCGTAAGGTATGTCTTGTCCCGTCGAGAGTCCCAGCTAAATAAAATATATGAAGGACATGAGGAGACGGAGATACAAGACATAATTTTAGGTCTTGACTTTATTCACTGATTCGCAAATATCTTTTGAGGGGAAATGTCTTCCCGAGCGAAAGGTATGTCTTGTCCCGTCCAGAGTCCCAGCTAAATAAAATATATGAAGGAAATGAGGAGACGGAGATAGAAGACATAATTTTAGGTCTTGACTTTATTCACTGAGTCGCAAATATCTTTTGAGGGGAAATGTCTTCCCGAGCGAAATGTATGTCTTGTCCCGTCGAGAGTCCCACCTAAATATAATATATGAAGGAAATGAGGAGACGGAAATACAAGACATAATTTTAGGTCTTGACTTTATTTCCTGAGTCGCAAATATCTTTTGAGGGGAAATGTCTTCCCGGGCGAAAGTTATGTCTTGTCCTGTCGAGAGTCCCAGCTAAATAAAATATATGAAAGAAATGAGGAGACGGAGATACAAGACATAATTTTAGGTCTTGACTTTATTCACTGTGTCGCAAATGTCTTTTGAGGGGAAATGTCTTCCTGAGCGAAAGGTATGTCTTGTCCCGTCGAGAGTCCCAGCTGAATAAAATATATGAAGGAAATGAGAAGACGGAGATACAAGACATAGTTTTAGGTCTTGACTTTATTCACTGAGTCGCAAATGTCTTTTGAGGGGAAATGTCTTCCAGAGCGTAAGGTATGTCTTGTCCCGCCTAGAATTCCAGCTAAATAAAATATATGAAGGAAATGAGGAGACTGAGATACAAGACATAATTTTAGGTCTTGACTTTATTCACTGAGTCGCAAATATCTTTTGAGGGGAAATGTTTTCCTGAGCGAAAGGTATGTCTTCTCCCGTCGAGAGTCCCAGCTAAATAAAATATATGAAGGAAATGAGGAGACGGAGATACAAGACATAATTTTAGGTCTTGACTTTATTCACTGAGTCGCAAATGTTTTTTGATGGGAAATGTCTTCCTGAGCGGAAGGTGTGTCTTCTCCCGTCGTGAGTCCCTGCTAAATAAAATATATGAAGGAAATGAGGAGACGGAGATACAAGACATAATTTTAGGTCTTGACTTTATTCACTGAGTCGCAAATGTCTTTTGAGGGGAAATGTCTTCCTGAGCGAAAGGTATGTCTTCTCCCGTCGAGAGTCCCAGCTAAATAAAATATATGAAGGAAATGAGGAGACGGAGATACAAGACATAATTTTAGGTCTTGATTTTATTCACTGAGTCGCAAATATCTTTTGAGGGGAAATGTCTTCGAGAGCGTAAGGTATGTCTTGTCCCTTCGAGAGTCCCTGCTAAATAAAATATATGAAGGAAATGAGGAGACGGAGATAGAAGACATAATTTTAGGTCTTGACTTTATTCACTGACTCGCAAATGTCTTTTGAGGGGAAATGTCTTCCCGAGCGAAAGGTATGTCTTGTCCCGTCGAGAGTCCCAGCTAAATAAAATATATGAAGGAAATGAGGAGACGGAGATACAAGACATAATTTTAGGCCTTGACTTTATTCACTGAGTCGCAAATGTCTTTTGAGGGGAAATGTCTTCCAGAGCGTAAGGTATGTCTTGTCCCGTCGAGAGTCCCAGCTAAATAAAATATATGAAGGAAATGAGGAGACGGTGATAGAAGACATAATTTTAGGCCTTGACTTTATTCACTGAGTCGCAAATATCTTTTGAGGGGAAATGTCTTCCAGAGCGTAAGGTATGTCTTGTCCCGTCGAGAGTTCAAGCTAAATAAAATATATGAAGGAAATGAGGAGACGGAGATAGAAGACATAATTTTAGGTCTTGAATTTATTCACTGAGTCGCAAATATCTTTTGAGGGGAAATGTCTTCCAGAGCGTAAGGTATGTCTTGTCCCGTCGAGAGTCCCAGCTAAATAAAATATATGAAGGAAATGAGGAGACGGAGATAGAAGACATAATTTTACGTCTTGACTTTATTCACTGAGTCGCAAATATCTTTTGAGAGGAAATGTCTTCCAGAGCGTAAGGTATGTCTTGTCCCGTCGAGAGTCCCAGCTAAATAAAATATATGAAGGAAATGTAAAGACGGAGATACAAGACATAATTTTAGGCCTTGACTTTTTTCACTGAGTCGCAAATATCTTTTGAGGGGAAATGTCTTCCCGAGCGTAAGGTATGTCTTGTTACGTTGAGAGTCCCAGCTAAATAAAATATATGAAGGAGATGGGGAGACGGAGAGAGAAAACATAATTTTATGCCTTGACTTTATTCACTGAGTCGCAAATATCTTTTGAGGGGAAATGTCTTCCCGAGCGAAAGGTATGTCTTGTCCCGTCGAGAGTCCCACCTAAATAAAATATATGAAGGAAATGAGGAGACAGAGATACAAGACATAATTTTAGGTCTTGACTTTATTCACTGAGTCGCAAATATCTTTTGAGGGGAAATGTCTTCCCGGGCGAAAGGTATGTCTTGTCCCGTCTAGAGTCCCAGCTAAATAAAATATATGAAGGAAATGAGGAGACGGAGATACAAGACATAATTTTAGGTCTTGACTTTATTCACTGAGTCGCAAATATCTTTTCAGGGGAAATGTCTTCCCGAGCGAAAGGTATGTCTTGTCCCGTCGAGAGTCCCACCTAAATAAAATATATGAAGGAAATGAGGAGACGGAGATACAAGACATAATTTTAGGTCTTGACTTTATTCACTGAGACGCAAATATCTTTTGAGGGGAAATGTCTTCCCGAGCGAAAGGTATGTCTTGTCCCGTCGAGAGTCCCAGCTAAATAAAATATATGAAGGAAATGAGGAGACGGAGATACAAGACATAATTTTAGGTCTTGACTTTATTCACTGAGTCGCAAATATCTTTTGAGGGGAAATCTCTTCCAGAGCGTAAGCTAAGTCTTGTCCCGTCGAGAGTCCCATCTAAATAAAATATATGAAGAAAATGTGGAGCCGGAGATACAAGACATAATTTTAGGTCTTGACTTTATTCACTGAGTCGCAAATGTCTTTTGAGGGGAAATGTCTTCCAGAGCGTAAGGTATGTCTTGTCCCGCCTAGAAACCCAGCTAAATAAAATATATGAAGGAAATGAGGAGACTGAGATACAAGACATAATTTTAGGTCTTGACTTTATTCACTGAGTCGCAAATATCTTTTGAGGGGAAATGTTTTCCTGAGCGAAAGGTATGTCTTCTCCCGTCGAGAGTCCCAGCTAAATAAAATATATGAAGGAAATGAGGAGACGGAGATACAAGACATAATTTTAGGTCTTGACTTTATTCACTGAGTCGCAAATGTCTTTTGATGGGAAATGTCTTCCTGAGCGGAAGGTATGTCTTCTCCCGTCGTGAGTCCCTGCTAAATAAAATATATGAAGGAAATGAGGAGACGGAGATACAAGACATAATTTTAGGTCTTGACTTTATTCACTGAGTCGCAAATATCTTTTCAGGGGAAATGTCTTCCCGAGCGAAAGGTATGTCTTGTCCCGTCGAGAGTCCCACCTAAATAAAATATATGAAGGAAATGAGGAGACGGAGATACAAGACATAATTTTAGGTCTTGACTTTATTCACTGAGACGCAAATATCTTTTGAGGGGAAATGTCTTCCCGAGCGAAAGGTATGTCTTGTCCCGTCGAGAGTCCCAGCTAAATAAAATATATGAAGGAAATGAGGAGACGGAGATACAAGACATAATTTTAGGTCTTGACTTTATTCACTGAGTCGCAAATATCTTTTGAGGGGAAATCTCTTCCAGAGCGTAAGCTAAGTCTTGTCCCGTCGAGAGTCCCATCTAAATAAAATATATGAAGAAAATGTGGAGCCGGAGATACAAGACATAATTTTAGGTCTTGACTTTATTCACTGAGTCGCAAATGTCTTTTGAGGGGAAATGTCTTCCAGAGCGTAAGGTATGTCTTGTCCCGCCTAGAAACCCAGCTAAATAAAATATATGAAGGAAATGAGGAGACTGAGATACAAGACATAATTTTAGGTCTTGACTTTATTCACTGAGTCGCAAATATCTTTTGAGGGGAAATGTTTTCCTGAGCGAAAGGTATGTCTTCTCCCGTCGAGAGTCCCAGCTAAATAAAATATATGAAGGAAATGAGGAGACGGAGATACAAGACATAATTTTAGGTCTTGACTTTATTCACTGAGTCGCAAATGTCTTTTGATGGGAAATGTCTTCCTGAGCGGAAGGTATGTCTTCTCCCGTCGTGAGTCCCTGCTAAATAAAATATATGAAGGAAATGAGGAGACGGAGATACAAGACATAATTTTAGGTCTTGACTTTATTCACTGAGTCGCAAATGTCTTTTGAGGGGAAATGTCTTCCTGAGCGAAAGGTATGTTTTCTCCCGTCGAGAGTCCCAGCTAAATAAAATATATGAAGGAAATGAGGAGACGGAGATACAAGACATAATTTTAGGTCTTGACTTTATTCACTGAGTCGCAAATATCTTTTGAGGGGAAATGTCTTCGAGAGCGTAAGGTATGTCTTGTCCCTTCGAGAGTCCCAGCTAAATAAAATATATGAAGGAAATGAGGAGACGGAGATAGAAAACATAATTTTGGGTCTTGACTTTATTCACTGAGTCGCAAATGTCTTTTGAGGGGAAATGTCTTCCCGAGCGAAAGGTATGTGTTGTCCCGTCGAGAGTCCCAGCTAAATAAAATATATGAAGGAAATGAGGAGACAGAGATACAAGACATAATTTTAGGCCTTGACTTTATTCACTGAGTCGCAAATGTCTTTTGAGGGGAAATGTCTTCCAGAGCGTAAGGTATGTCTTGTCCCGTCGAGAGTCCCAGCTAAATAAAATATATGAAGGAAATGTGGAGACTGAGATACAAGACATAATTTTAGGTCTTGAATTTATTCACTGAGTCGCAAATATCTTTTGAGGGGAAATGTCTTCCCGAGCGATAGGTATGTCTTGTCCCGTCGAGAGTCCCAGCTAAATAAAATATATGAAGGAAATGTGGAGACGGAGATACAAGATAAATTTTAAGTCTTGACTTTATACACTGAGTCGCAAATATCTTTTGAGGGGAAATGTCTTCCCGAGCAAAAGGTATGCCTTGTCCCGTCGAGAGTCCCAGCTAAATAAAATATATGAAGGAAATGAGGAGACGGTGATAGAAGACATAATTTTAGGCCTTGACTTTATTCACTGAGTCGCAAATATCTTTTGAGGGGAAATGTCTTCGAGAGCGTAAGGTATGTCTTGTCCCGTCGAGAGTTCAAGCTAAATAAAATATATGAAGGAAATGAGGAGACGGAGATAGAAGACATAATTTTACGTCTTGACTTTATTCACTGAGTCGCAAATATCTTTTGAGGGGAAATGTCTTCCAGAGCGTAAGGTATGTCTTGTCCCGTCGAGAGTCCCAGCTAAATAAAATATATGAAGGAAATGAGGAGAGGGAGATAGAAGACATAATTTTACGTCTTGACTTTATTCACTGAGTCGCAAATATCTTTTGAGAGGAAATGTCTTCCAGCCCGTAAGGTATGTCTTGTCCCGTCGAGAGTCCCAGCTAAATAAAATATATGAAGGAAATGTAAAGACGGAGATACAAGACATAATTTTAGGCCTTGACTTTTTTCACTGAGTCGCAAATATCTTTTGAGGGGAAATGTCTTCCCGAGCGTAAGGTATGTCTTGTTACGTTGAGAGTCCCAGCTAAATAAAATATATGAAGGAGATGGGGAGACGGAGATAGAAAACATAATTTTAGGCCTTGACTTTATTCACTGAGTCGCAAATATCTTTTGAGGGGAAATGTCTTCCCGAGCGAAAGGTATGTCTTGTCCCGTCGAGAGTCCCACCTAAATAAAATATATGAAGGAAATGAGGAGACAGAGATACAAGACATAATTTTAGGTCTTGACTTTATTCACTGAGTCGCAAATATCTTTTGAGGGGAAATGTCTTCCCGGGCGAAAGGTATGTCTTGTCCCGTCTAGAGTCCCAGCTAAATAAAATATATGAAGGAAATGAGGAGACGGAGATACAAGACATAATTTTAGGTCTTGACTTTATTCACTGAGTCGCAAATATCTTTTCAGGTGAAATGTCTTCCCGAGCGAAAGGTATGTCTTGTCCCGTCGAGAGTCCCACCTAAATAAAATATATGAAGGAAATGAGGAGACGGAGATACAAGACATAATTTTAGGTCTTGACTTTATTCACTGAGACGCAAATATCTTTTGAGGGGAAATGTCTTCCCGAGCGAAAGGTATGTCTTGTCCCGTCGAGAGTCCCAGCTAAATAAAATATATGAAGGAAATGAGGAGACGGAGATACAAGACATAATTTTAGGTCTTGACTTTATTCACTGAGTCGCAAATATCTTTTGAGGGGAAATCTCTTCCAGAGCGTAAGCTAAGTCTTGTCCCTTCGAGAGTCCCATCTAAATAAAATATATGAAGAAAATGTGGAGCCGGAGATACAAGACATAATTTTAGGTCTTGACTTTATTCACTGATTCGCAAATATCTTTTGAGGGGAAATGTCTTCCCGAGCGAAAGGTATGTCTTGTCCCGTCCAGAGTCCCAGCTAAATAAAATATATGAAGGAAATGAGGAGACGGAGATAGAAGACATAATTTTACGTCTTGACTTTATTCACTGAGTCGCAAATATCTTTTGAGGGGAAATGTCTTCCCGAGCGAAATGTATGTCTTGTCCCGTCGAGAGTCCCACCTAAATATAATATATGAAGGAAATGAGGAGACGGAAATACAAGACATAATTTTAGGTCTTGACTTTATTCACTGAGTTGCAAATATCTTTTGAGGGGAAATGTCTTCCCGGGCGAAAGTTATGTCTTGTCCCGTCGAGAGTCCCAGCTAAATAAAATATATGAAAGAAATGCGGAGACGGAGATACAAGACATAATTTTAGGTCTAGACTTTATTCACTGAGTCGCAAATATCTTTTGAGGGGAAATGTCTTCCAGAGCGTAAGGTATGTCTTGTCCCGTCGAGAGTCCCAGCTAAATAAAATATATGAAGGAAATGCGGAGACGAAGATACAAGACATAATTTTAGGTCTTGACTTTATTCACTGAGTCGCAAATATCTTTTGAGGGGAAATGTCTTCCCGAGCGAAAGGTATGTCTTGTCCCGTCGAGAGTCCCAGCTAAATAAAATATATGAAGGAAATGAGGAGACGGAGATACAAGACATAATTTTAGGCCTTGACTTTATTCACTGAGTCGCAAATATCTTTTGAGGGGAAATGTCTTCCAGAGCGTAAGGTATGTCTTGTCCCGTCGAGAGTTCAAGCTAAATAAAATATATGAAGGAAATGAGGAGACGGAGATAGAAGACATAATTTTACGTCTTGACTTTATTCACTGAGTCGCAAATATCTTTTGAGGGGAAATGTCTTCCAGAGCGTAAGGTATGTCTTGTCCCGTCGAGAGTCCCAGCTAAATAAAATATATGAAGGAAATGCGGAGACGGAGATACAAGACATAATTTTACGTCTTGACTTTATTCACTGAGTCGCAAATATCTTTTGAGAGGAAATGTCTTCCAGAGCGTAAGGTATGTCTTGTCCCGTCGAGAGTCCCAGCTAAATAAAATATATGAAGGAAATGTAAAGACGGAGATACAAGACATAATTTTAGGCCTTGACTTTTTTCACTGAGTCGCAAATATCTTTTGAGGGGAAATGTCTTCCCGAGCGTAAGGTATGTCTTGTTACGTTGAGAGTCCCAGCTAAATAAAATATATGAAGGAGATGAGGAGACGGAGATAGAAAACATAATTTTAGGCCTTGACTTTATTCACTGAGTCGCAAATATCTTTTGAGGGGAAATGTCTTCCCGAGCGAAAGGTATGTCTTGTCGCGTCGAGAGTCCCAGCTAAATCAAATATATGAAGGAAATGAGGAGACAGAGATACAAGACATAATTTTAGGTCTTGACTTTATTCACTGAGTCGCAAATATCTTTTGAGGGGAAATGTCTTCCCGGGCGAAAGGTATGTCTTGTCCCGTCGAGAGTCCCAGCTAAATAAAATATATGAAGGAAATGAGGAGACGGAGATACAAGACATAATTTTAGGTCTTGACTTTATTCACTGAGTCGCAAATATCTTTTGAGGGGAAATGTCTTCCAGAGCGTAAGGTATGTCTTGTCCCGTCGAGAGTCCCAGCTAAATAAAATATATGAAGGACATGAGGAGACGGAGATACAAGACATAATTTTAGGTCTTGACTTTATTCACTGATTCGCAAATATCTTTTGAGGGGAAATGTCTTCCCGAGCGAAAGGTATGTCTTGTCCCGTCCAGAGTCCCAGCTAAATAAAATATATGAAGGAAATGAGGAGTCGGAGATAGAAGACATAATTTTAGGTCTTGACTTTATTCACTGAGTCGCAAATATCTTTTGAGGGGAAATGTCTTCCCGAGCGAAATGTATGTCTTGTCCCGTCGAGAGTCCCACCTAAATATAATATATGAAGGAAATGAGGAGACGGAAATACAAGACATAATTTTAGGTCTTGACTTTATTCCCTGAGTCGCAAATATCTTTTGAGGGGAAATGTCTTCCCGGGCGAAAGTTATGTCTTGTCCCGTCGAGAGTCCCAGCTAAATAAAATATATGAAAAAATGAGGAGACGGAGATACAAGACATAATTTTAGGTCTAGACTTTATTCACTGAGTCGCAAATATCTTTTGAGGGGAAATGTCTTCCAGAGCGTAAGGTATGTCTTGTCCCGTCGAGAGTCCCAGCTAAATAAAATATATGAAGGAAATGCGGAGACGAAGATACAAGACATAATTTTAGGTCTTGACTTTATTCACTGAGTCGCAAATATCTTTTGAGGGGAAATGTCTTCCCGAGCGTAAGGTATGTCTTGTCCCGTCGAGAGTCCCAGCTAAATAAAATATATGAAGGAAATGAGGAGACGGAGATACAAGACATCATTTTAGGTCTTGACTTTATTCACTGAGTCGCAAATATCTTTTGAGGGAAATGTCTTCCAGAGCGTAAGGTATGTCTTGTCCCATCGAGAGTCCCAGCAAAATAAAATATATGAAGGAAATGAGGAGACGGAGATAGAAGACATAATTTTAGGTCTTGACTTTATTCACTGAGTCGCAAATATCTTTTGAGGGGAAATGTCTTCCCGAGCGATAGGTATGTCTTGTCCCGTCGAGAGTCCCAGCACAATAAAATATATGAAGGAAATGAGGAGACGGAGATGCAGGACATAAATTTAGGTCTTGACTTTATTCACTGAGTCGCAAATATCTTTTGAGGGGAAATGTCTTCCCGAGCGATAGGTATGTCTTGTCCCGTCGAGAGTCCCAGCACAATAAAATATATGAAGGAAATGAGGAGACGGAGATGCAGGACATAAATTTAGGTCTTGACTTTATTCACTGAGTCGCAAATATCTTTTGAGGGGAAATGTCTTCCCGAGCGAAGATGAACCTGGTGTGTAATAATTTATTATTTCTCACGAAGTGGCATGATTTTTTTTTAATCTTCTCACCCCAAGCAAGGCATTCCACTGCCACTATTGCGCATGGGGCTACATAGGGGAAGGTAAAGAGAAGGAGTGGTTAAACATAGGGAATGTCAGGAGGAAGGTGACAGATGAGTAAGGATACCGAGGATGAGGTTTGGGCAGATGGGAAGAGTGTTTGATAGAATGGGTGCAGGTTAGTGTGTTAGGAGGTGTCTATTGACCTCATATTTAAACTCCTGGAGATTGTAGCCGTCGGGGAAGCAATCGTGTGGAAGAGAATTCCACAGTCGGGAAGTGCGAGGAAAGAAACTGTTGGAGTAGAAGTTACGGCTGCATTTTATCGGTTTCACTGTAAAAGTGTGGAATCTAGTTGCTAATCTCGTATCTCGTTTAAATTCGTATTTAGGGGGCACCAGTGATCTAAGTTCATCGAAGCAGAAGCCGTGAAAGTATTTTTAGAAGAGGCACAGGGAAGCCACGTAGCGCCGGTGGGAGAGACACTGCAGGCGGTCTGCCAAGTCGGTATCTATGTTATTTCTTGAAATTAGAAATACTTTAGATAAGAGACCAAACTCGATGGCTACCCAAATTTCTCGAATTAATAAACAATGAATTCGATCCTCATTGAATCTCTCATGGTTAACAACTCAAAGAAACCACTGCTAACTTGTATTCTTCTGCTATACTCACTCGTTGTGTTCTTCTAGCATACAATTCAAATTTGATAAATATCTACCAAAACTTCGCTTTCCATCGATTCATTTCTCTTGGGACACTAAGCAGTTTTTCTCACCTGCCTTCCGCCCACCATTTACACAAGCTCGTAAGGTAAGTGACTCATTATTTATCTCTCTTCTCCGCAATATGGTTATTTTCTAATAGTATATTACATGTGGCACAAAGCCAAATGTATAGGCCACCCAGTGAGGGCAGGATCACTAATCAATATTTTTTGCTCGTTATTTCTTGAAATATAGAAATACTTTAGGTAAGACACTCCACCCACGTCTATTGAACGGGTGAAGAGGCTCATCCCTTGTTTCCTGTTTAGGATGTGGTTTCCGGCTTTCTCTTTTCCAAACTTTTACTCTTATTTTTCTTCTTTTCTCTTTTTTTTTTATTTTTCAATTGGAGTAGATAGACTAAACTATCACCCGGTTTACACTCCACCCACGTCTATTAAACGGGTGAAGAGGCTTATCCCTTGTTTCCTGTTTAGGATGTGGTTTCCGGCTTTCTCTTTTCAAATCTTTTCACTCTTCGTAGCCCCCTGCACATCAGTGGCGTTACCGCCTTGCTCGGGGTGATATGATTAAAAAAAAAAAGAGATCAAACTCGATAGCCACCCAAGTTTCTTGAATAAATAAACAATGGATTTTTAATAAATTATTTTATTAAACTTTAAACTTACTAATCATTACATCACGCCAAAGTACCTCTCTTGCCCTCAATGTGTCCCTGTAAGAATTGCTGTATTTGCCGGGCTGTCGGACGCACCCATACATTAGACGCACCCTAATTACTTTTTAACAAAAGTTTAGGTAAGTTTACCAGGACATTTTTTTTTTTTTTTTTTTTTTGGAAAAGCAGAATTTTACAAAATTTCATAATGCATTTTTTTGAAAACTGGTTTATTTGTTTTTCAGGAAGCAACATCGACACATACAATGAATTTGAAATAGCTACAAATACATTTATTAGTATTAGTGAACACACTGGTACTTATGGTTATAGGCAAATAAACAGAAATATAGTACTTGTTGGTAAATGAGGAAGGGTAGCATACCTGCAAAAAATATTTCTGTAAAATCTGGTAGTTCTACAGAACAATCAGCAAATTTCAAAAATTTCTTAGTTTCTTTTTCTTGAGTGAATTTCTCAGGGAAATTTTTATTGATATCATGTTTGTTTCCTTCTAGTTTCAGAGCGAATTTCTATGTGTGCACTGATTCCTGGTGAACCACAAGGTTTTCGTCGTTTTTATTTTCATTTATGCTCTTAATAGCAGTATAACCCGGCGTTGCTCGGGTGTAATGAAAGCTTTAAAACTAATCCATGGTCCTGGAGCTCAGACGCTTTGAACGTTGGCACGAAAGACTAAAAAGCAATAGTTGTTTCCAGTTAAAGCGAAACCGTAGACTGAAAGAAAAATGAATGGATGTAAAGTCAAATTTTGATTTCCTGCTATCGATATCAAATAATTTTTGTTCGTCGTAAACTGAATTTTGAAGGCTAAATAAGTCCTCTGAGTAAATGGTATGATGGCTGAGACTAAGAACTACAATTATACCTAATTAGAGCCAAACCCAAAGCAAAAACTAAAATAAAAGGGCTGAAAAAATACAGACATACGGTCAGATAAACAGACACACACATAAAGATCTTGCCTTTTATATCTATTATCGATTTTCTGCACTATTGTAAGAACTGAAACCTTGAAACTTCTGAATATCGTTTCTTATGTCTTTGTCTATGAGTATATCAAATTTGATTAAAATCGGAACAATCCTTCTATAACCCGATTTTTTCGATTATCAATTTTCGATATTTATCGTGGGTACCTCGACACAAAACCTAGCTAAGAACACTCGCAGACGCTTATAGTACAACTGTGTAAATTTTCAAGAAAATTGGTTCAGCCGTTTCGGAGTCTATAGGTAACGGAAACACACACACAGACAAAGTTCCTTTTATAAATAAGTTTAGATAATTTAATAAATAAATTCATTCATTTGTGAATAAGCCGTGAAAGTTTCATTAAAATCCGACAATTATTTCAACGCTGACGCACAAGAAAAACAAAATTTTTAACCAAAATTTCGAACATTTTAGAAAGGATGAAAAAAAAAATATCAAAAATAGTTTAGTCTTTTAATAACATAAATATTTTGACGATTAAACTTTTTTTTATTAGGCTTAGAGTCCCTTTTTCATCATGTTATGCAGTTTTTAACAAAAACGTAGAGTTCAGTCAGTTAAGTGCCATACGTGATACACGCTTGGGTGATCATATCTCGAAAGAGACATGACTGACTGGGCAGAAGATTATCCCGCAGTAGGTTGCTATTGCTTTCTGTGGTAGACTGGTTTCCAGCCAAGACTATAGAATCCAATCTGTCCTGTTATTTAACCCATAACTGGAGGGAAGAGACGGATTAATACCTTTCCCAAGGGTATTTGCGCGTAAGTGAATGCAAGAAATTCAGCTGGAATTCGAACTCAGCTCCCCGAGTTCTATTTATAAATAAGTTTAGATACTGCTGCATTTGACGCAGGGTATTTTTTTTGTGTGTGTGTGTGTGAATTTTTAAGAAATTTTCTTAGTTGTTTTTAAGGGAGAAACGTCTGCACATACAATAAATTCGTAATAGCTACAAAGAAATCCACTGGTAATAGGCAAAAAACAAAAAAAAAGAAAACAGAAGTATGGTATTTGTTGGTAAATGAATACCATACATTCAAAAATGCAAATACCAAAACCTATCAACAAACACACACACAAAGCAATCAGCAATAAAAACCAAAAAAAATATAATAAATAAAATAAAACAAGCAGTAAAATATTTATTATTTCTCACGAATCGGCATGTTATTTCTTGAAATATAGAAATACTTTAGGTAAGAGATCAAATTCGATGGCTACCCAAGTTTCTCGAATAGATAAACAATGAATTTTTAATAAATTCTTTTATTTGTTTTTTAGGGAGCAAAATTTGCACATACAATAAATTCGTAATAGATACAAAGAAATCTACTGGTAATAGGCAAAAAAAAAAAAAATCCCCCAAAAAACGGAAATATGTTATTTTAGTAAATGAATATCATACACGCAAAAATCAAATTCCAAGACCTGTCAACAAACAGACGCTCAAAGCAAAGCAGCAACAAAAAATAAATACGTAAAAAAATTAAAACAAGCAGCAAAATATTTTTGCAATTCCATAGATTTCTTAATTTCTTTTTCCTGGGATATTTTTATCGATATAATGTTTGTTCACTTCCAGGAGTCCTTGTTTCAGAGCTAAGCTCTATGCGTGCACTAATTCCAGATGAAACCCACCTTTTTTGTTGCCTTCATGTCTGTAGCGATTGAATAAAACTACGAAATAAAATAAAACTACAAAATAAAATAAAACTACAAAATAAAATAAACATAAAAATCTCCCAGGAGTCCTCTGACAGGAAAGACAATTCAAGCATGTGCAAAAAGAGAGGTTCCTGGCACCAAAAAGAAACTCTATCTCTTTCTCTGTTGGACTTTGGATGGTAAAGACGTGCCAAACTGTTCGGAAAGGAGTTTCCCCGACAAGAGGTCGTTGGAACCAAAAATAAAATCAGTGTTCAAACTGTCCCTCTAGTGTCTCTGTATCTTTCCTTTTCTCTTTGCCTATTTATTTCAGCGGCGAAAGCCATTCAACAAGTCTTGGGATGTTTAGGCGAAAAAACCAACCCAGCAGTAACAGCCATAACATTCCATAGATATCACATGTTAATCCAGTACTCTTTTCTTTTTTCTTTTCTTTTTTCTTTTTTTTTAATCATAGATTTCTGCTTGGCTCTGTCTCTTGTCGTTCTCAATATTTTTCCTCTTGGTATCTTTACCAAACCCATTTGCTCAAGTCTTTTAAGTATGTCTCGCGCTATTTTCCCCCTCTCTCCTTCCTTCTATCCATTTAGTGAGTATTAGATTCTCCATACCCTCTTTCCTCGCTATATGTCCCAGGAACCTCAGCTGACTCTTCCTGATGTTAAGTATGAGTTTTCTTCGCGTTTGCATGCTCTCCAGCACTTCATCGTTACTCACGTGTTTGGTTCATGGTATCCTCACCATCCTTCTGTAGAACCACATTTCTCTTGCCTCGAGCCTCTCTTTCATCCTTGAGGAGATCGTCCAACATTCATTGTCATACAGAAGAACAGACATGTAAGGATTAAATAAAAATACGAAATAATATAAAAATGCAAAATAAATTAAAAGTACGAATTAAAATAAACATAAAAATCTCCCAGGAGTCCTCTGACAGAAACGACAATTGACGCAAAAAAGAGAGGCCTCCTGGTGCCAAAAATAAACTCTGTCTCTTTCTCTGTTGGGCTTTGGATGGTAAAGACGTGCCAAACTGTTCGGGAAGGAGTTTCCCCAAGAAGAGGTCGTTTGAACCCAAAAAAATAAAATCAGTGTCCAAACTGTCCCTCTAGTGTCTCTGTATCTTTCTTTTTCTCTTTGCCTATTTATTTCAGCGGCGAAAGCCATTCAACAAGTCTTGGATGTTTAGGCGAAAGAATCAACCCAGTAATAGCCATAACATTCCATATGTCCTCTTATACATGATACTGCTGTATTGGATATTGGGTAATTTTTCTAGGGAGAATCCGCGTTCAATAGGCTAAAAAAATACGGTAGGTTTTCCAAGTTTTTATGTGCCCAAGGAACATCAGCTGACCTTCCTGGTACTTAGTAGGAGTCCTATTTCGGGTTATATTTTCTTTAAGACTTTCTTACTCACTCCGCAGGTACAATAAATCAAGTCTCCCAGTTCGATATGAGCGTCCAGACCCCAGACAGTGGTGCGTGTCAAGTTATGAAGTCTGGCTTCAAGCTGGGTTCCAGTTGCTCGAACCCAGTCGAAAAAGTCGACTTAGAGTCTACCGATCGCTGATAAACACGGACATCAAAGCAATCGGTCGACGATCTCATCGTCGCTAACACAGAAACAAGATAGAAACAAGATAGAAATCTGGTCTCAGATTCCTTTCTCTTTTTCTCATCTTCCTCTTTCTACCATTCTAATGGTCGAATACACAAACAGACACACACACACGCACACACACACTCATATATATATATATATATATGTGTGTGTGTGTGTGTGTGTGTGTGTGTGCGCGTGTGTGTGTGTGTGTGTGTGTAATTTATATAATCGGATTTTATGACATATCGTGTGTATATATATTTAGTCATCACACACACACGCACACACACACACACACACACACACACATATATATATATATATGTGTGTGTGTGTGTGTGTATATATACGTAATTTATATTATGGGATTTTATGATAATTTAGTCGCCACATATATACACAAACATATATGTGTGTGTGTGTGTGTGTGTGTGTGTTGACTAAATATATATCTGTGTATGTGTTTGTGTGTCTGTTTATATATGCGTAATTTATGTAATCGGATTTTATGATCGTGTGCATATATTTAGTCACCACACACATACACACACACACGCGTGTGTGTGTGTGTGTGTGTGTGTGTGTGTGTGTGTGTGTGTGGTGACTAAATATATATACACACGATGATCATAAAATCCGATTATATAAATTACACACACACACACACACACAACATTTGAAGTTATATGTATTTGTTTTAAATAGAAATCTCCAAAAACGATATCTGCGGTTTAAAATGAATTTTAAATAATGAAAAATCTTTCCTGAAGCTTGTATTCAACTTTTAGATTCTGAAAGATTAGATTAATTGGAGTAGATAGTCTAAACTATCGTCCGGTTCACACTCCACCCCCGTCTACTGAACAGGTGCAGAGGCCCATCCCTTGTTCCCTGTTTAGGATATGGTTTCCGGCTTTCTCTCTTCTAGTCTTTTCACTCCTACGTAGCCCTCTGCACATCAGTGGCGTTGCCGCCTTGCTCGGGGTGATATGATTAAAAAAAAATATTATTATTTCTAATAAGCAAACTACTTTGCTGCATTTCAAAAAACTTATTTAAATTGACTGGATGGATTTTTTTTGTTTTTTTTTTTTGTTTTTTTTTGTTTTTTTGCTGTTGTTGTTTCTTCTCCTAAAACAGCTGATAAGTTGCCCTCTTTAGTCGTCTTTCATTGCAGTGTAATTCTCTTTATTAAAAAAAACCTTTAAGAATAATTGTTCTGGAGAGATATTGTTGTAGAGGAATATCCTGGTCCTTCCCCGCAATGGGTATGGCCCGGGTCATAAATGACCGCGACGGGAACGAACTACAGGAGTGCGCGCTAGAGAGACATAGTGTGTTTATGACTATGCTAGAGTCTACGTCATTACATGGGAGTGATCCCGATTATCCGTTATTATGCGAGAGTCGACAGCTATCGACCTTAGACGTGAGTTATACATCACTAGACGGAAGCTTTCTTCTCAAGACGGACGCATACGTTCTATACAGAGACATTGCCTTCATAAGTGTTATTCGTGTTAACTGTTCGTTGGTGTACTTGTATTTGGTTTATTGTACTAACGTATAATAAATCTCTATTTATATATACTCAGTGTTAACCCTCTAGGGCCATTCGTATCATATTTGATACAGTATTTCCCTATAAGGAAACATTTGGTATTTCCCTATAAGGAAACATTTGGTATTCATTGACTGAGCAGTTAGTACTGCTTTCATTTGAAATTTATAAAATATTTCTCTTAAAAAAATTTTCAGGAAAATATTTCTTTCAAGGCTTGTTTTCATACTGTATCAAATATAATACGAATGGCCCTAGAGGGTTAAAAAGGGGGAGGGGGTAAAAGGATCTTGGTGTCTTCAATTTGCATTTGTATTAAATCATTATAGGTTCTGCTAGTCGTGTTAACCCTCTAGGGCCATTCGTATCATATTTGATACAGTATTTTCCTATAAGGAAACATTTGGCATTTCCCTATAAGGAAACATTTGGTATTCATTGACTGAGCAGTCAGTACTGCTTTCATTTGAAATTTATAAAATATTTCTCTTGAAAAATTTTTCCAGGAAAATATTTCTTTCAAGGCTTGTTTTCATACTGTATCAAATATGATACGAATGGCCCTAGAGGGTTAATCTCAGTCTATCTATCTATCTATCTATCTATCTATCTATCTATCTATCTATCTATCTATTAACCCTCTAGGGCCATTCGTATCCAATATGATACGAATGGCCCTAGAGGTTAATAATATAATATGATTAAGGCTTCTACTTGTCATAAAGTGGGGGATCAGTTCTATATTGTTATGAAGTAATTAACAGATCCCCCACTAATATGATACGAATGGCCCTAGAGGGTTAAGAGTTATTTCTTGCACTATTCTTTCTCTGTTTATCCCCCCCTTCCTGGATACAACAATAATATATACTTTTCTTAAACTTTATTTTTAGAATATTACCTTTTTTGAATAATAATTAATCTAATTTGAAATAATTACCATTTACTTTAGTTTAGAATATTGCAATTAAACACACTAGCTTGTTGACAAAATGATATTTATCTAATGTAGTTCAAAAAGTCAGTCAGTTAAGTGCCATACGTGATACACGCTTTGGGCGATCATGTCTCGAAAGAGACTTGACTGACGGGGTAGAAGATTATCCCGAAGTAGGTTGCCATTGCTTTCTGCGGTAGACTGGTTGCCAACCAAGGCTATAGAACCCAATCTGTCCTGTTATTCGACCCATCCGTTCAAAAAGTAAGTGAATTAAATGTAGGTACCTCTACGTTTCCTTGTGGTGCAGTGGATATCGACTCGGAACGAAGAATCGGGGAGCCGAGTTCGAATTCCAGCTGAATTCATTGCATTCACTTACGCACAAATACCCTTAGGAAAGGTATTAATTCGTCTCTTCCCTCCAGTTATGGGTCAAATAACGGGACAGATTGGGTTCTATAGCCTTGGCTGGCAACCAATCTACCGCAGAAAGCAATGCCAATACGCTGCGGGATAATCTTCTGCCCATTCAGTCATGTTTCGAAAGAGACATGATCGCCCAAAGCGTGTATCACGTATGACACTTAACTGACTGAATATAATAGTTGAAAATATGATTAAGGCTACTACTGGGCATAAAGTGGGGGATTAGTTTATTACTTCATAACAATATGAAACTGATCCCCCACTAATTACAACTTAATAATATAATACATCTCTTCCCCTTCTAGTTATGATCAAATAACAGGACAGATTAGGTTCTATAGCCTTGGCTGGCAACCAATCTACCGCAGAAAGCAATGGCAACCTACTGAGGGATAATCTTCTGCCCAGTCAGTCATGTCTCTTTCGAGACATGATCGCCCAAGCGTGTTTCACTTAACTGACTGTCCTTTACGTTTTGCTAAAAACTGCAGAACATGATGAAAAAGGGACTCTAAGCCTAACAAAAAAAGTTTAATCGTCAAAATATTTATGTTATCATTAAAAGACTAAACCATTTTTGATATTTTTTTTTTCCATCCTTTCTAAAATGTTCGAAATTTTGGTTAAAAATCTTGTTTTTCTTGTGCGTCAGCATTGAAATAATTGTCGGATTTTAATGAAACTTTCACGGCTTTTTCACAAATTAATGAACTTATTTATTAAATTATTATTTCTATCTAAATCTAAACTTATTTATAAATGGAACTTTGTCTCAGTGTGTGTGTGTGTGTGTGTGTGTGTGTGTGTGTGTGTGTGTGTGTGTGTGTGTGTGTGTTTCCGATACCTGTAGACTCCGAAACGGCTGAACCAATTTTCTTGAAAATTTACACAGTTGTACTATAAGCGTCTGCAAGTGTTCTTAGCTAGGTTTTGTGTCGAGGTACCCCCGATAAATATATCGAAAATCGATTATCGAAAAAATTGATTTATAGAAGGAGTGGTCCGATTTTAATCAAATTTGATACACTCATAGATAAAGACATAAAAAACAATATTCAGAAGTTTCAAGACTTACCACAGTGTAGAAAATCGATAAAACATACATATATATATATATATATATATATATATAAAAGGCAAGATGTTTGTGTGTGTGTGTGTCCGTTTATCTGCCTGTATGTCTCTTTTTTTTTTCAGCCCTTTTATTTTAGGTTTTGCTTCGGGTTTGGCTCTAAGTACGTATAATTGTAGTTCTTAGTCTCAGCCATGATACCATTTACTCAGAGGACTTATTTAGCCTTCAAAATTCAGTTTACGACGAAAAAAACTGATTTGATATCGATAGCAGAAAATCAAAATTTGACTTTATATCCATTCATTTTTCTTTCAGTCTACGGTTTTGCTTTAACTGGAAACAACTATTGTTTTTTAGTCTTTCGTGCCAACGTCCAAAGTGTCTGAGCTCCAGGACCATGGATTAGTTTTAAAGCTTTTATTACACCCGAGCAACGCCGGACTATACTGCTAGTAAAATCATAATGTTTTTTTTTTGCATCTGTTACCCACCCCTTCCAACTTAATTTTTGTTAAACGCAGAACATCTTGGAGAATGTAAATCATCTATTTTTTATATTTTGAAACAGTTGCCACCTTCCCAAAAGTCTGCTCCGAGTAGTAAAATAAAAAATGCAATAAACTATTTTTTCAGATAATCTTTCAATTGCTTTTAGGAATTAAGAAAAATTAACTAATTAATTAATTAATTAATTAATTAATTAATTAATTAATTAATTAATTCAATTGCTTTTAGGAATTAAGAAAATTATAATGTGAAGAAGAAAAAAATTTGCGTTAATTTTTTATTAATATTTTTTAATTATAAAAATTTATAGTTTTTAAAATTCTTCTAAAAAGTTTTCAAAACCTTGTCTGCGTTACGTTATTAAGTTAATAAATGAAGACTATATTTACTAAGCGAAAATTGAAAAGCTTAATGCAAATCATCATGCAGCAAGACTTTTAAAATAATTAAATATTTTTTCATATCTATAAAACGTGCGCATTTTGAAAGTATGGATGACCACACACGACATTATCAAAAAATAAGATGACTATAGTAAATTTAAAGTCAACATTCCTAAAGTTAGACGGGGAATATTTCTAACATTTGTAAGTTTACTGGTTACTTAAAAATTGTATAAAAAAGCATTCAACTGTCGTTTTCTTAAAATTATGTTTCAACAAAACATGCTTGTTGGGTGTTGAAAGATACATAAATCATTGCTACTATTCGTTTTAAAATTCGTTTTTTCTGCCTTTTTTTTTAACTTAAAGTAAATAATACTTGTTTCAAATTAAATTAATTACACTTTAAATCAGCTAATTTCCCCAAATAAAGTTTCAGAAAAAATATATTATTTTTAGATTTTTTAATAAATATTATTTTGGTAATGAAAGACGGCTGAAAAGGGTGATAATAAGCTATTTTAGAAAACAATTAAAAATCGGTTCCAATCAATATAATTTCTACTTAAAATACACCAGCGTATTTTT
Organism: Ascarosepion bandense; assembly: GCA_037127315.1. NCBI lineage: Eukaryota > Metazoa > Mollusca > Cephalopoda > Sepiida > Sepiidae > Ascarosepion > Ascarosepion bandense. The sequence continues at coordinate 876,888 of JBBBDQ010000837.1, forward strand.
ATTAACAGAAACGGTAAATTTAGACCATTAGCTTTCAATTGAAGCTAAACTGAAAGCTTCAAAAAGATTTTTGATTTATGAAAATTAATTTAAAACTAAGGTATCGCAAATTATCGGGAAAAAGTGGAGGTACCTAAATTAATGTGTGCGCTTTTATGTAAAATATTTAAGTAATACATACATATATATATATATATATATATATATATATATATATATATATATATATATATATATATATATATATATATATATATATATATATATATATATATATATATATATATATATATATATATATATATATATATATATATATATATATATATATATATATATATATCTTCCCATATATATATATATATATATATATCTTCCCATATATATATATATATATATATATATATATATCTTCCCATTATATATATATATATATATCTTCCCATTATATATATATATATATATATATATATATAATGGGAAGAGAGAGCGGGTGATAGAGGGAGTGATTGAAGAAGGAAGAGAGAGGTGCTTCCAAAGAAAAATGTGATACATCAGTTTAAAATTCATTTCGTAAAATAAAAAGATTTTCTTGACGCTTTCATTTTAGTATTAATTCAAAGCTAAAAGATTAAATTTATTAAAGTAATGCATTTTGAGACTTTTGTAAACACCAGTTAGTTCTCTGTTTGAAAAACTTTTCAAAAACAAATATTTATCTAAAATTTTATTTCAGGGAAATTAGCAAATTTAAAGTTTAATTCATCTTATTTGAAACAAATATTACTTATATCATAAAACTTCATAGAAAAGCATTTCTTAACCACGGAAGCGTTTTCCATTAAGTGGTAACCCCTGGCTATTTAATAATAACGTCGTGTATGAACATCCGTATGTACAAAAAAGGCACTATATAAAAAAAAAACATTCAACATTATTTGAATTTAAAAAAAATCGAAATTCTTTTTTGAATTGTAGCAAGCTTTTACTTTTACGATTTGTAAATATAACTTTTATTAATTACGAATATCATTTGACCGATAGAAAGTCATATATAATTTTAAAAGATTTAAAAGTTTATAAATTATTCTAATTAATTTTTTTAAATCGAGAACAATTAATGTAAAATTCATTATTCATCAAAAAATTTGTTTCTTCAGACAATAATGTCCATATGTTTTCCATAATATCTTTCTAATGAAATAATTTCTGAGTTTTAATTGCATTCTTTATGTTAAAATTCATAACTGATTTTCTCTAACGGGTTCGGTGAGGGTGGTCCTGTTTGATCAAAAAACTTCATGATATAAAATTTGTTGCAAGAACTTGTCCTTATAGATAATATAAACATTATGCCCTACAAAAAAGAATTTCTTGAAATTTCACAAAACTGAATTTTTTCGTCATGAATGTTCATTTTTTTAGCGAATGTATGAAGTAAACTGCACACACACACACACACACACACACACACACACACACACACACACACACACACACACTTATGTTTACGGGTTGTGATGGGTAAATAACCTCCATTTTTTATTTTTTATTTCACGCATGCGCGTTGGTTTGTTTTCGATTGCGTCGATAGTGCAGTATAGTAGGGTCAGTTGGGAAGCATGTTTGAGAAAAAGTACGCCATGATGCAATTGACTTCTCTTTTCTTTTTTCTTTTTTTATAATCGTGTCGCCCCGAGCAAGGCATTTTACTGCCACTGTTTTGCAGGGGGTTACATAAGAGGCATGTTATGAGAAAGAGTGACAGGCTACAGGGACTAAGAGAAGGGTAAGAGAAGGATGAGAATACTGATGAGAGTGGAATGGACAGAGAAAGAAGCATGAGTTAGAGGATGCAAGTTAGTGCGACAGAAGATGACTATTGATTTTACATTTGAATCCTTGAAGATTGTAGCTGTCAAGGAAGCAAGTAAACGAAAGGGAATTCCACAGGCGGGAAGTGCGAGAAAAGAAGCTACTGGAGTAGAATTTGCGTTTACATTTTATTGGTTTCACAGTAAAAGAGTGGGACCTAGTTGCTAATCTTGTGGTTTCAGGAAATTCATAGATAGGGGGTACCAGTGAACTAAGTTCATCGGAGCAGAAGCCGTGAAAATATTTGTAGAAGAGACACAGGGAAGCCACACTGCGTCGGTGAGAAAGTGACTGCATCCTAGCTGCCAAGTCGGGATCGGTCACATTACAGATTCTCCGTTGGGTTTTGTCAAGGACCCCTTGGTGGATAGTATGAGCCTTCGCCATAAATTTGGATAACGGTATATTTTACTGTTTGGTTTTCTTGCCCTGGAAGATCCAATACGATAGGCATTCCACTCATTCACCAAAAAAAACAAAAAAAAACAGCATGATGTCAAATAGCATGATATCAATTAAAACAAAATGTTTATGTTATTCTTAAGAGGAAAAATCAAAGTGTGTTGTCATTATTTTTAAAATGTTTATATCCTTTCTAACACGTTCGAAATTTCGGTTAATTTTTTTTTTTTTTTTTCAACGATTCGTCCGATGTTCACTAGAGAGGTTACTGTTATGGTAAACAAGACATTACGCATGTCGTTCTTTTTGTTTGTTTTTGTTTTTGTTTTAGTGAAACTTTTAAAACTTATTCGCAAATGAATGAAGTTATTTACGCAATTACTATTTTTAGAAAATCTTAGTAAAAATATTATTTTTTTATATCTGTGTTATGGTGAAACACACCTATTCCTCAGATAATGGACTATATTAATAAAAGTTAACAGGAAGTTAACTAGAGAAGTTCTTAGGAAGTTCATAGGAGTTCTATAGAGTTCTTTAGAGTTCTATTGGAGTTCAGTAGAACTACTAGGCAGTTGATATTAGTCGGCAGTTAGCCGAATACTAAGGAGTCAGCTTTCAGTGGATGATTACCAAGTTCCTTAACATTTAGGGTGCGTTAAGTCGATTAGCAACCGACATAGCACGATTATAACCTTCAGTACGAATACTACTCCACAACAATCTGTTACACCAGCTCCAACTGATTGCATGAAACTTTTAGAAATTTAGTATAGATGCCAAATTTTTTTTTAGTTAAATGCAGAAATCCTTCGAAAATGTAGATCATGAATATTTTTATTTTTTTATTTTACGAACCACTTTTTCGAAAATTTGCCCCAAATAGTAAAATAAAAAATGCATTAAAACTACGCCATTTTTAATTTAGATAAACTTTTAATTCATTTTATAAATAATATATATATCAAGGATATCATATTCTGATGGAAAAAAATGAATAATGAATTTTTATAAAAACATCTTTTAAATTTCTTCCGGTGTCTTCAGTTATTAACTTATTAAGTAAAGACTATATTTACAAATCAAAAATTGAAAAGGTTAATACAAATCATGTAGAATTAAGATTCTAAAAATAATTCAAATTTTTTTTTATGTTAAACTGCACATTTTTTTTACTATATAAACTTATATGAGATTGTATCATTAAAAGATTACGTGTTTCAATGGCTGTCCCTCTTACGAAACGTTCACGTGGGTTATGTCATTTTTTGGACGCCATACTTCCAGATATGTAACAGGGCTGTCATCGCCTCGTTGAAAGGTTAACGAGTTAGAACTTTTTAATTAAGAAGTACTTTTATTCTAAATTTCATGTCATGAACAAGTAATAATTGTTTAAAATCAGATTAATTTAACTTTAAATTTACTAATTTTTCAAAAATGACACATATGTCACATATGTATATTTTATTTTTGCAATATTTTTAAAACCAACAATTAACTTTTGTTTACAAATGTGTCGATCGCTCAAAAAATATCCGAAAAATGAAAAAATTGATAAACATTTCAAAACTTTAGATTCTAATGAATATAATTTCTGTTTGAAATGCACCCGAGTATTTTGCTTACTGGAAATAGTAAATTTAATCATCTGATTTTTAATTAAACTAAAAATAAAACTCCAAGAAAACGTTTGTTTTTTTTTAATTTAATGGCGGACCTGTACGACATTTCCACCACCTGTAAATATGTTGATTATCGTTTTTTAATGTTTTTAAGTGCAATATCATCGATTTAGACCCTAAACTTTCCAATTATCAAGAGAAATTTTGAAAAAATTCATTATTTAAGATTTTTAGTGCGTGCTCAGTTTCTCATACAACTTTATAGTAAATCGATCCTCCATTTTGGAAACACTCGCGTTAGGGTCGCTTTGATGTTGCTGAGACCATATATAGAGAAGCTTACAATTTGTAGATCAACAAACTATGACATGTAAAAATTTAAAAAAACTTTTTGACAGAACATCTTTAAAATAATTCCTATTATAAAAAAAAACTTTTGAATCAAAACATATTTCCGGAACGGTTTCTTTCATTAATTTCCTACAAGTTTAAAAAAAAAAAAAAAAAAAAAGGAGGGCAACAACTCGAAGTGAGTGTTTCTAAAATGGAGGATCGATTGTCTATAACGTTGTATGAAAAACTGAGCACCCCCTAAAAATCTTTAAATATTGAATTATTCCAAACTTTTTTTTTAAATAGGAAACTTTATGTCTACTTGATAGTCAACACATTTACAGGTGGTGGTAATGTCGTACAGGTCCGCCAATTTAATTTAAAATTTTGGTATCGAAAATGAGTGGAAGTACCTACAATAGGAACATTTCAGAATCTAAGGACAGTGCAGAGGATTCGGAAAAAGTTGAATAAATCAAATGGTGATTACGAAGCTTCGATAGCTCGGAAAACTCAGTTGGATTGTTCTGATCAGAAAAGAACTCCCAAATTTGTTGGTGACGACTTCAGTCTCAACATCGATGCCTACATCAAGTGACTTGATGTAATAGCAATCCACTGGTACAAGAGGGTGGCTGCTGGAAGACTCTATGTCTGGCAACAGGACTCTGCACCATGCTAAACAGGCAGGAGAACACAATCATGGCTGTCAGACAATTTCTGCAATCACATCCTCTCTTATATTTGGCCTCCTAACTCCCTAGACTGCAAACCCCTTGTGTGGGGTGCAGTTGAGTGAGAGATAAACAAAATTTGTAACACCAAAGATAACCTGAAAGCAAATATTAAAACAACATTCACCAACTTAAACAAGGAGACCGTCCAGAAGATTTGAAAGAGATTCCAAATTCGTCTGAAGTCCGTAGCTGAAGCCAATGGCGATTTTATTGGAAAAAAAATTACTATTTAGTATTTTAAGATATTTTTTGTGTAATTTTGGTTGATATATATCTGTTAAAATGAGATGTCAGTGTTTTTTTGTTTTTTTTTTTTTGTATAATTTAGACCAGGGGTTTTCAAACTTTTTGATTTACGGACCCCTTTATATTTCAAGTTTTTTTCAATGAATCCAAATCGAATATATTCCACATCATCCTTTCTTAATTTGTTTTTTTAACAATCTCTTTCGTCTCTATAGCGGATTCTGTGTTGATTTCATCATGAGGTTTCCGATTAAAAAATTTATCCATGGGTGACACTTGCACCCTGAAAAGAAAGTAAATTTGAACATCAAGCTCTTGCATGTGTAAAATAATTTTTTTTGTATAAATAACGTTGACATGTAATGGGCGTTAGTGCAAGCTATTGTCATTTGATAACATTAATACGTAAAAATAAATACCCAGACATTGAAAATTTATACTTTGAATTTCACGTGATGAGTTTTAATCCACGGACCCTCTATCTTATCCTTGGGGACCCCCTGTGCTCCGCGGACCACCGTTTGAAAACCCCTAGTTTGGACGACAATTTATCCATCGCACCCTGTAGAGAATAAAAATGAAATTGCCCAACGTATTGAATTTTATAAAAGATCATAGATTTCTCAGGGTATTTGAGGATTGCACAAGAATTACTCATTTATGCATCGTTGAAATGTTGGTGGTGGGGGTGTCGGGTTCGGGGTGGCGTTTCTCAGTCTGTGTGGGCAAAGCAACGTGCGATGAGAAAGATAAAAAATAAATTACAATAACAATGCAAAACTGAATTTACTAGTTGGGTATAAGCGAAAAAAAAAAACGAGACAAGCTGGTCCGAATGTCTCCATAGCTTTTTAGCTAACGTCTAGAAAGACAGAGTGAGGCGTTTTTTTTTTGTTTTTTTTTAGGGTGGGGGGTTAAAAATATAAAAATAAAAGTAAGAAAGTAAAACTGAAGCCAGTGTTCAGTCGCAATATTACATTTGGTTTATCATGAACACAAATAAACAAACGTTCCTCTCGACTCCAGCGTGTCTCACTTCGGCTCAAAACCATTCGCCTATCGAGTTACGAATGATGAAAACTTTTCAGCTCTTCGGCGGCGAGAGAAATTATTGACGGGACGGAGAGTGGACTGTGTTCGGGTAGGCGCGATGGTGGTCATAGCAAAACAAGCAAGCAAAAAAAAAAAAAATGAAATAAAGGTAGAATTGTGGGTGATTCGTTTTTACTCTACCACAACCTGACACACATAGAACTACCTACCCCACTACCTACCCCACTACACGGGTATGAGGTTGCCGTTGAACAGAAAGAACGTTGTCAAATCCATAATAATATAAACCAATCAGAAAATAAACGAAAGATCACTGTTGAATGAAATGTTTACATGTAACCGTAAGTTCTAGGTTAACAGTTTCTTCTATCACACTTCACACGTTTGGAACTCTCTTCCGCTTCTTGCTTACCAGACGTTATATTCTGTCTTCTTAATTCTATTATTGTCCTCTCCCCCAAACAGTACACGGTTCGATGGGCAAACTGTCACTATTTTATATTTTTAAGGTAACGCATACGCGTTGTTTGTTTTCGATATTGTCGACTGTGTAGTAGGGTCAGTTGGGCACCGACTAAAAGAAAAATAGCACCACGTCGAAATTTACTCCGCCGGAAATTTGGAAACGACATGCTGCACTGCTTGGTATTCGAGCCGAGGCTTCCAATACAAGCATTTCAGAGCGTTTGGGCGGCAAACTTAGAACAGTTTATAAGATTCAGAAAGAGCTGAATCAGTCTAAATAGTAATACAGCTTCTGCTCCGATGAACTTACCTCACTGGTGCCCTCTATATATAAATTTACTCGAGCCACAAGATTAGCAACTAGGTCCCACCCTCTTACTGTGAAACCAATAAAATGTAAACGCAAATTCTACACCATCTGCTTCTTTTCTCGCACTTCCCGCCTGTGGAATTCCCTTCCGTTCACTTGCTTCCCTGACAGCTACAATCTCCAAGAATTTAAATGTAAAGTCAATAGTCATCTCCTATCTCACTAACCTGCATCCTTTCTCTAATGCTCCTTTCACCGTCCACCCTACTCTCATCAGTATTCTCATCCTTCTCTTACCCACTTCCTGACACCCCTTGTAACCTGTCACTCTTTCTCATAACTTTCCCCCTATGTAACTCCCTGCATAATAGGGGCAGTAAAATGCCTTGCTTGGGGCGATATCATTATAAAAAATAAATTACGAAGGTATTTGGAGGGATGGCGATGTTATGCCTCCATTCATCTTCCCACAGGGCCTCAGGCCTTGGACTCAGCACGGAGGCCTACGTCAAGTGCTTTGGACAGGCAGTACTGCTATAGGTCAAGCGGGTGGCTGCTGAAATGTCATATGGCTGGAAGCACAACTCTGCACCATGCCACACCTCCAGACATGGCTGTCAGATATTTGTAATCACATTACCCTTTACATTTGACTACCTAAGTCCCTAGACTGCAATCTCCTTGTGTGGGCACACTTGAGCAAGAGACCAACCAAACTCTTTGTAAGACCAAAGATGAACTGTCTGTGTGTGTGTGTGTGTGTGTGTGTGTGTGTGTGTGTCAGTGAGTTTTGTTTAAAGGCATATCAACCTCTGTGGGTTATTTAATGCCAAAAAGATGGGGTGTTAAGGTTTGTTTTTTGTTTTGTTTTGTTTTTTTTTGTTTTTGTTTTTTATGTTCGGTTATAGTGAGAAGGTTGATTTAGTCGGATTTTAATTAAATTTTTTCGTTTTTATTTTTCTTTATTCTAGAAAACTGATAATGTCTTCAAGTTTTGCATCCAAAACTGTTTTGCTAAGAATAATTTTTTCTTACAAAAATGTGTAATAGCAATAATTTTTTTCCTGCAAAAATATGTGATGGGAATAATTTTTCTTCAAAACTGTATTGTTGGTAATATTTATCCTTAAAAATGTATATTTTTCGATAAAAGTCTATTTTTATGTTTATATTTCTATAACAGTGTAATTTTTATACTTCATAGTGTTTTGACCCCAGTTTGGGGGTTAACTATTTGTCCATAGCTGGGACCCTAACAGGTGCTACTACTCCGGGTCAGGGTGGACCTGTGAACAACAGCAATTAAGAGGTGGTTCCATGCTCCTCACAACCTCCCAATCACAGGCCTTGCTGCCGGATGCAGTTTACCGTCATGCCCAGGATCAAAAGATGAACTACATTACAGTAGATAGATAGATAGATAGATAGATAGATAGATAGATAGATAGATAGATAATGAACAGACTGAGATAGATAGATAGATAGATAGATAGATAGATAGATAGATAGATAGATAGATAGATAGATAGATAGATAGATAGATATTGAACAGAATGAGATAGATAGATAGATAGATAGATAGATAGATAGATAGATAGATAGATAGATAGATAGATATTAATAGACTGGAGTAAAAAGTAAGAAAGAAAGAAAGAAAGAAAGAAAGAAAGAAAGAAAGAAAGAGATCGAGATTGATATGATTAGACTGGAGTAGATAGATAGATAGATAGATAGATAGATAGATAGATAGATAGATAGATATGCATAGAATGGAGAAAGAAAGAAAGAAAGAAAGAAAGAAAGAAAGAAAGATATGATAAGACTACAGTAGATAGATAGATAGATCGATATTAATAGACTGGAGTAGAAAGAAAGAAAGAAAGAAAGAAAGAAAGAAAGAGATCGAGATTGATATGATTAGACTGGAGTAGATAGATAGATAGATAGATAGATAGATAGATAGATAGATAGATATGCATAGAATGGAGTAAAGAAAGAAAGAAAGAAAGAAAGAAAGAAAGAAAGAAAGAAAGAAAGAAAGATATGATAAGACTACAGTAGATAGATAGATAGATCGATATTAATAGACTGGAGTAGAAAGAAAGAAAGAAAGAAAGAGATCGAGATTGATATGATTAGACTGGAGTAGATAGATAGATAGATAGATAGATAGATAGATAGATAGATAGATATGAATAGAAAGAAAGAAAGAAAGAAAGAAAGAAAGAAAGAAAGAAAGAAAGAAAGAAAGTGTTAATGCATCATGAACATTGCTTGGATATTAACTAAACGACTCGTGTCTGATGGAACCTACACTCGGATCCAACTAAACGAAGAGGTCGAATGAAACTGAGACGTGACCTACGTCCGGGTTGGCGTGGAGTGAAAAAGAAGAAAAGTTTGAAGTTTCTTCTTTACATGATGAGATGCGGTCAGCTACTGCTTCCATCTGACTGACTTTGACAGGTTAGCGTCGTGATTTAAATCCTCAAGCTTCTCATGATGCCGACTCCAGCGAAGCTTTTTACAGCTAAGTGTGAAAATACGTCATATATGATTTTGCTGTTTTTAATCCAATCAGGATTCAGAATTTGCTTTTCGGACTGACTTGTGTTTGAATCCCATTTTGCGGGTGTGCAATTTTACTTTGGGTTTTTCTCAAATGCTTTTAGTCAAATGCTGTAAAAAGTTTCGCTGGAGCCGGCATCATGAGAAGCTTAACTATTTAAACCACGACCAGAGCTTTTGGGGTGACAAATGGAATGACACGTCTTCCAGTGATGAACTATCTTACCAACTGAACTCAGTGGCATATTTAACTGACTAGATATAATTCTATCATCAAGTCCATTTGTATGAAGGTCAACAATATGTTTATGGATGTCTTGATCAATTATTTTCCATTACTCAGTTGGTCTTTACTGTTGACAATCGACACACGAGCCATGATTTTTCAGTAATAAAAAAACATATTCTCTTTCAAAATCTCTCACAAAATATCGCACAGTATTATTTTTTTTTAATCGTATCACCCCAAGCAAGGCGGTAACGCCACTGATGTGCAGGGGGCTACGTAATAGTGAAAAGATTGGAAAAGAGAAAACAGGAAACCACATCCTAAACAGGGAACAAAGGATGAGCCTCTTAACCTGTTCAGTAGACGTGGGTGAAGTATGAACCGGGCGATAGATAGATCTATCTACTCCAATTGAAAAAAAAAAACAAAGTGAGAAGATTGGAAAAGAGAAAACAGGAAACCACATCCTAAACAGGGAACAAGGGATGAGCCTCTTAACCTGTTCAATAGACGTGGGTGGAGTGTGAACCGGGTGATAGATAGATCTATCTACTCCAATTGAAAAAAAAAACAAAGTGAGAAGATTTGAAAAGAAAAAGCCGGAAACCACATCCTAAACAGTGAACAAGGGATGAGCCTCTTAACCTGTTCAATAGACGTGGGTGGAGTGTGAACCGGGCGATCTATCTACTCCATTATGGTTACGGTCTGTGCATACGCAACTTAATATAAGATTACAGTAAAGTCGTTTCTATGGACATTACTTTATAGATATTTTAATAAAATTACACTCTGTGTTATCGTTATTTCATTATCCAATAGCTTTATGTTTGAAGACGTTACTATCATTTGTAGTATGACAAAGTAAAATTTTCCCAGGAAATCACAATTATCCTTCCATGGAAATTCCAAGGGTTCCGCTAGTATATATAATTAGATAGACAGGTATATATATATATATATATATATATATATATATATATATATATATATATATATATATATATAAATGTTAAGATTGATATGTTGTAGGGATAGGAAATTAAGAATTAAAATCAGCCTTCTTCATTTTTACAAAAATTCACAATAACGTGTGAAATCGTGGTTTTTCCCTAATAAGAAAAGAATTGGCCATGTGCTTAAAGAAAAAGTCAAAACCGGATATCGCAAGTAGGTGCTAAATTGATTTTTGACCAATGGGATCGACTTGCAAGACTTGAGGACTTCGCGAGTCAGTGTGAAAAAATCTAATGACAATAAAAGCCTTATCAGCGTCAGTAGTCTGTCAAGGATGGAAGCAGCAAAGACGACAAGCTAAACTGTAACAAGAGAAGCTTCATTTGTCCTCTTTCTCTTGATTCATTTTACTTCTTCTCTATCCAAAAACATTCCTACTGATTACATACATACATACTTACGTACGCATATGCTCTTTCAACAATTACATTTTCTAGAAGTCTTGATACCCACAACCTTGTCATTGAACACGAACTCTACCCTTAACTTCTTAATAATGTTTCTAATTGAACATTAACTTCTACAACTTGTGTTATTTTTTCCTTTTAATAAATTTCTATTTTAAAGTGAAAAATGTATATTTTATTCTTACACTATTCCACACAATTCTACGTATTCCAACCTGTCGACAACCAAACTTCTGATATCGATGAAAACATTCACATGACCAGATTTAATTATTTAAGGACATTCCGTGACCGGACAACAGTCAGATGGGAGCCACGGGACAAAACTACTAAAATGTAACTTCAACTTCAAATCGACCCGGAGATAAGGTCAGGTCGCACCTTGTTCTCTTTCTCCTTATTTCTCATGTACTGGTTATTTCTACTTCTTCCTCTCCATCCAAAGACATTCCTACTGAGATACATACATACGGACGTACTCTTTCAACAATTACTACTTCGAACATTTTCTACAAATCTTGATACCCACAACCTTGTCATTGAACACGAACTCTACCCTTAACTTCTTAATAATGTTTCTAATTGCACATTAACTTCTACAACTTGTGTTAATCTTTCCTTTTTAAGAAATTTCTATATTAACATAAAAAAATGTATATTTTATTTTTCCACACATCCACAACCTGCTACCAACCAACGTTCTGATAATTCTGATGATGACAATAATGGATAAAACTTGTAAGCTGTCGGGAGTTCGGACGAGTATGACACGAGGCCGAACCAAAGAAACATTAACCATTTCCACATGTCTTCAATGTACATATATATGTACATTGATCGATAAAGAGATATATAGATAAATAAATATGAACAGACTGACATAGATAGATAGATAGATAGATAGATAGATAGATAGATAGATAGATAGATAGATAGATATAAAGAAATTAAGATAAGTAGATATATAGAGATTTGAAAAGATTGACACATATAATTAGATAGAAATGAACATATATAGACAAATGTTTACAGACTAAGAAGCATATATATATATATATATATAGATAAAGAGATCTGAATAGACTGAGATAGATAGATAGATAGATAGATAGATAGATAGATAGATAGATAGATAGATAGATAGATAGATGTTGCTAGGTAGTTATATAGAGAGAGTTTAACAGATTGAAACACCATATATATACTGAGAGAGAGAAAGTTAAACCGATTGAGAGAGAGAGAGAGAGAGAGAGAGAGAGAGAGCGAGCGAGAGCGAGAGAGTTACTGAGATATCTTTTTTCTTTAATTACCCCAGGATTTAATTAGAATGTACAAAGAACGCTTTGATTTGTCCATTCATTCTTCAATATTCTATCCTGCTTTCTCAAGCATTGTATTTTACTCTCGAAATGGCCTATGTACGCATCGCTCATTCAGTTATAGATTAGAGCACTCTGGCTATTGGGCGGGTATAATGACAATATACACGCTAAAAAGTATACCTTCTTTTTATCAAGCGGCCATAGCCCTGAGGTAGAATCGTCGACTGATGTCAATGCGGTCGGGTTTCAATCCTGGGTTAAAAGCAATCGCTGTCTAATCGTACTGATGAGCTGTGATACAGCGAAACAGATCTGTGTGCGAATGACTATATATATAAATATATATATATATATACATATATATTGTAACAATATTCTTTTTTACCTGCTGTTCATGCATTTACTTTTATAAAGAGTGTTCGATACAACGTAGTGCATTATATTGTACTAGTACAATATATATATATATATATAGTCATCCGCAGACAGATCTGCTTCGCTGTATCACAGCTCATCAGCACGGTTAGACTCCGATTGCTTTTAACTCAGGATTGAATTGGTGTCAGTCGGCGATTCTACCTCTGGGCTATGGGTGCTCGGTCAAAGAAGGCAGACTTTTTAGCGTGTATATTATTATTATACACGCTCAATAGTCAGTGTGCTCTATGTGTGTGTGTGTGTGTGTGTGTGTGTGTGTGTGCGTGTGTAAAGTGTATATTAGACATGAAATTTTTTTCTTGAACTTTTATTTTAGTTTTAATTCCAAACTGATAGATTGCTTTACGGTCATTCAAACCGATTTTAAATTGACTGGAATTATTTTTTCAATCGCTAAAATCATCGCTTTTGACAAATCTGTCAGCACATCATATTTTCGTTTTATAATAAAAAAAACTTTTAAAACTAAATCTACTTTTTTGAAACTTTATTTGATGAAGATTGTTTGAGATATTAATTAATCTGAATTAAAACACATACTACTTGATTTTATATTAAAATATCCCACAAAAATACTTTCTTCTGCTCCGATGAACTTAGCTCCCTTGTACCCCCCCCCCCATACGAATTTCCTCGAGCCACAAGATTAGCAACTAGGTCCCACCCTTTTACTGTGAAACCGATAAATTTTAAACGCAAATTCTACTCCAGCAGCTTCTTTTCTCGCACTTCCCGCCTGTGGAATTCCCTTTCGCTTACATACTTTCCCGACAGCTACAATCTTCAAGAATTTAAACATGAAGTCAATAGTCATCTGTCTCACATCCTCTTTCTCATGATTTTTTCTCCGTCCACCTCACTCTCATCAATATTCTCTTTCTTCTCATACTCTCTTCCTGACACCCCCTGTAACCTGTCACTCTTTCACATAACATCCCGCCTATGTAATCCCCTGCACAACAGTAAAATGACAGTAAAAACGGCAGTGGCAGTAAATTGCCTTGCTTGGAGCCACACGATTTTTAAAAAAATTTAACCCGGACGTGAATGTTTTTATGAGTTGCTGATATAATTTAACGATTGGAATTTAAATAAGTGTCAAATTACTTGACCAGTACAACGTGAATGTATTTTTCATAGATTTTTTATGTTTCCAGAAATCTTTAAATATTCAGATGATAAATATTTTATTGAATTTTAGGTAGAAATGTTAGAAAATTACCAATAAATTTACATATATATATATATATATATAATCGTGTCGCCCCAAGCAAGGCATTTTACTGCAGGGGGTTACATAGAAAGAATGTTGAGGAGTGAGAGGTTGCAGAGGGTGTCAGGAAGAGAGTAGGAGAAGGAAGAGATTACTGATGAGAGTGGGATGGACGAGGGGGAATGTTATGAGGAGTGAGAGGCTGCTGGGGGTGTCAGGAATAGAGTAGGAGAGGGAGGAAGGTACTGATGAGAGTGGGGTGGATGTAGAAAAGCATGAGAGAGAGGATGTAAGTTAGTGAGACAGAAGATGACTATTGAGATTATCAACTCCGACTCGATTCGTGGATCTGTGCATCCATTCGAAAGAAACTCTAAGAAAAGTTACCGACCGACTAAAACCTGAAAGAGAACCTCATGGAACTAAATGGGTAAATAGATATTTTTGACTCTTTCATTGACCATACTGGATTTTTTTTTTAATCGTATCACCCCCGAGCAAGGCGGTAATGCCACTGATGTTATTTTACAATAATTTTAAATATTATTTTCAGTTAATTTTTTTAATCGGCCTGTTAACCATGCGCAACAAAAATTTAAAATTATTTTAAAAATATCGCTGTTCGCTAAGTTGTAGTAATATTTTATATTTCTACTTAATAAATATAGTTTTTTACGTAATAACAATATTACCTGTCCACTGTAATTTAATACAAGATTTAAATCTATCTAAACTTATTTATAAATAGAACTTTGTGTGTGTCTGTGTGTGTGTCCGTTACCTATAAACTCCGAAACGGCTGAACCGATTTCATTGAAAATTTACGCAGTTGTACTGTAAGCATCTGCGAGTGTTCTTAGCTAGGTTTTGTGTCGAGGTACCCCCGATAAATATCGAAAATCGATAATCGAAAAACTCGCATTATAGAAGGAGTGGTCGGATTTTAATCAAATTTGATACACTCATAGACAAAGATATAAGAAACGATATTCAGAAGTTTCAAGGTTTCAGTTCTTACAATAGTGCAGAAAATCGACTATATATATATATAAAAGGCAAGATGTTTGTGTGTGTGTCTATTTATCTGCCTGTATGTCTGCATTTTTTCAGCCCTTTTATTTTAGTTTTTGCTTCGGGTTTGGCTCTAAGTAGGTATAATTGTAGTTCTTAGTCTCAGCCATGATACCATTTACTCAGAGGACTTATTTAGCCTTCAAAATTCAGTTTACGACGAAAAAAACTTATTTGATATCGATACCAGGAAATCAAAATTCGACTTACATCCATTCATTTTTCCTTCAGTCTACGGTTTCGCTTTAACTGAAAACAACTATTGCTTTTTAGTCTTTCGTGCCAACGTCCAAAGAGTCTGAGCACCAGGACCATGGATTAGTTTTAAAGCTTTCAATAATCCCGAACAACGCCGGGCTATACTACTAGTCTTTAATAATTTTAACTTCGGTTTAAAAAAAAATGAAATGAAAACTATTTTTGTAATTTATTATCCCTCGGATTTTTTCTGACGGCAATAATTTTCAAAAGAGTGTTGCGGATAATAAATTAATTAAAATCAACCTCGTTCTTTATTTTTACAAAAATTCACAATGTTTTTTTTTTAATTTCATAGTAGTCCATAAATGCCATATCATTAAAAGGTAACGTGTTTCAATGGTCCATATCATTAAAAATCACAATGTTTTAATTCCAAAACTTTCACGTAGTTTTTATAAATTTATGTCAATTCTGGTCAACCATACTTGGCCAGATATGTAAATATGATTGATGACAGGGCTGTCATCGCCTACTTCAAAGGTCAGCGAGTCAGACCTCTGTGATTAAGAAATACTTTTATTTTAAATTTCATGCCATAAACGAGTAATATTTGTTTCAAATCAGATTAATTTAACTTTAAATTTGTTAATTTTTTTAAATAACGTGTCACAGATATCTATTTTAATTTTTGCAGTTGTGTCGATCGCTCAAAAATGGCCTAAAAATTGAAAACAAAAATTTTAAATCTCAAAATTTTAGATCCTAATCAATATAATTTCTGTTTGAAATCCACCAGAGTATTTTGCTTACTGAAAATAGTAAATCCATCATTTTGCTTTCAATTATGCTGAAATTAAAATTTCAAGAAAACTTTCTTTTTTTTTTTTTTTTAAATTCAATTTAAAGGTATCGAAAATGAGTGAGGGTACCTATTTTAACTAATATAAAACTAAGTTACGTTACCTTCTATGAGTTTCTTGGCACAATTTTTGGCGGACCTGAAGGAGATACCACCACCTTTAAATTTATTTTTCATTTTTTTACTTTTTTCAGCGCAGTCTTATCGGTTATTACATAACGTTTCCGATTATTAAAAAAAATGAAAAAATTTCAATATTTAAACAATTTTATTGGGAACTCACTTTCTCATACAACGTTATAGTAAATCGATCCTCCATTTTGAAACCACTCGCGTGGGGGCCGCTTTGTTTCGGTTTTTTGGGGACGAGTTGTTGTTCTTGTTTTTGTCTTTTATGTTTTCTTCAGTTCTTACGATGGCATTGAAACTCCCAGAATGGCTTTATTCAAAAATTTCGCAAAGGATTCAGTAGTTGAATATGCGAAAGCAAAAAAAGTTAATTGCACAGGATCGATTTATTATAAGGTTGGATGAAAAACTGAGCCCCCACCCGCTAAAATTGTTAAAATGTTGAAATTTTTACAATTTTTTTTTTTCAATCGTAAAATTTAGGGTTTAATCGATAAGATTGCACTGAAAAAAGTAAAAAAAATATTGATAATCAACCAATTTACAGGTGGTGGTTATGTCGTACCGGTGAGTGGATCCAAAATGGAGGATCGATTTACTATAACGTTGTATAAAAAACTGAGCTCCCACCCTAAAATTGTTGAAATATTGAATTTTTTCCTAATATTTTTTGTCACTCAGAAAGTTTAGGGTGTAATCGATAAGATTGAACTGAAAAAAAAAATAAAAAAATGAAAAACAAAAAATTTAAAGATGGTGGTAGTCTCCTTCAGGTGTACCCAAATTTTGTATAATCGTTTCACCCCAAGCAAAGTAAGAACGTTACTGATGCGCAGGTGGGTACAGTGAGAGAAAAGAAAGAGAGAAAAAATAACAAAAAGTACAGAGAAAGAATAAAAAAAGATGAGAATTATTAAGATAGAAGATTGCAATTGACATGGCATTTAACCTATTGGAGATTGTAGCTATCCGGGAAGCAAGGATGCGGAAGGGATTTCTACAGGCTGGAAGTGCGAGAACGAAACTGATCTTTTTTTTTTTTTTTATAAGCGTTTCACCCCGAGCAAGGCATTTCACTGCCACTACTGCGCAGAGGGCTACATAGAGTGAAGGAAGGATGGTTAAATATAGGAAATGTCAGAGGGTGGATGAAAGGCGGGTAAGGATACCGAGAATGAGGCTTGGGTAGATGAGAGTATTCTGAGAATAATTGGAAATTAGTGTGATAGGAGGTGTCTATTGACCCTACATTTAAACACCTGGAGATTGTAGTTATCGGGAAAGCAGACTTGTGGAAGGAAGTTCCACAGGCGCAAAGCGCGAGAAAAGAAGCTGTTGGAGTAGAAATTACGGTTACATCTTATCTGTTTAACTGTAAAAGGGTGGGACCTACTTTTCTAACCTAGTATCTCGTGCAAATTCGTGCTTAGGCGGGATCGAAGTCTTTCTATATTGGCCTATTACTGAAAAGCAAATTGTCTTTATACCAGAAGAATTTGTTTCTCGTGGCGTTAAACAGCGCAACGCCTATAGTTTTGACTGGCTGCTTTTATTGGCGGAGAGCGTCTTTCGCTATTCCAATGCACTTTTAAATATGGTGTAGTGGATATCGGCCCGAAACGAGAAATCGGAGAGCCAAGTTCGAATTCCTGTTGAATTCATTGTATTCACTTACGTACAGTTACCCTTGGGAAAGGTATTAATTCGTCACTTCTCCCTCCCCCAGTTATGGGTTAAATAATAGGACAGATTGGGTTCCATGGACTTGGTTCACAACTAGTCTACCGCAGAAAGTAATGACAACTTACTGCGGGATAATCTTCTGCCCAGTCAGTCATGTCTCTTTTGAGACATGATCGCCCAAGCATGTATCGCGTATGGCACTTAATTGACTCACTGATTTTCAACTTAATTATTAAATTTTTTTAATGTTATTTCTACTTAAGGGCATTTTGAATGCATCGCATTTACTTACGCACAAATACCCTTGGTAAACGTATGGATTCATCTGTTATCCCTTTAACTATGGGTTAAATAGCAGAACAGATTGGGATCTATAGCCTTGGTTGGCAACTAATCTACCAAAGAAAGAAATGGCAACCTACTGCTCGATAATCTTCTGCCCAGTCAGTCATGACTTTTTCGAGACATGATCGCCTAAGCTTGTATCACGAATGACACTTAATTAGATCACTGGTGCCCCTAAGGAACGAATTTTCACGAGATACTAGATTAGCAACTAGGTCCCACACTTCTACAGTGAAACCGATAAAATGTAAACGCAATTTCTACTCCAACAGCTTCTTTTCTCGCACTTCCCGCCTGTGGAATTCCCTTCCACATACTTGCTTTCCGACCGCTACAATCTCAAGGAGTTTAAATGTAAGGTCAGTAGACACCTCCTAACACACTAACTTGCATCCATTTTCTCAAACACTCTTCCTTACCCGTCTATCACCCTCCTTCTGACATTTCCTACATCTAATCACTCTCTCGTCACTTTCCCCTATGTAACCCCCTGCGCGAAAGTGGCAGTGAAATGCCTTGCTTAGGGTGAGATGAGTAAAAAAAAAAATTACTATATCTAATCACTCTTTCTCATCACTTTCCCCTATGTAAACCCCTGCGCAATAGTGGCAGTGGAATACCTTGCTTGGAGTGAAATGATTAAAAGAAAATTGACTGACTGATTTTCAGCTGAATTATAAAACTTTAATAATGTTTTTTGTACTTAAAGACATTTTGATTGAGTTGCATTTAGTTAAGCAGACATACCCTTGATAAAAGTATGAATTCACCTATTATCTCTTTAACTATGGGTTAAATAGCAGAAGAGGTTGGGCTCTGAAGCATTGGTTGGCAACCAATCTACCACAGAAAGAAATAGAAACCTACTGCTAGAAAATCTTCTATCTTCTGCCCAGTTAGTCATGTATCTTTCGAGACATGATCGCCGATGTGTGTATCACGTATGGCAGTTAACTGATGTAAATTTCTGGGTGTGTTTGATGCTGAATCCTAAATTCATAGCTCGCATCTTATTAACCACCATACTTTTTATTTATTTATTTTTTTTTTTACTAATAATCGTCAGTCCATTTTTCCCATTATATATGCCAACTGTTTATAAGAAATTATAATGTGGGTATAAAATGGGGGATCAATTCTATATTACAATCAATACATAAACTGATCCCTCATTTTGTGGCCATGCTAGTTTCTATACATTTATATTCTAGATTTATGGGCTTTAGCTGGTGGATGACAGAACGGGGGTTGCGAGATGTTACGGGAGAAAGCGTGCTAAGAGCCACCAGGGATAGGAAGACGTGGAAGGCCATGATCGCCTACGTCCTGAAGGGACAGGGCACATAAAAGAATATATATGCCAACTGTTTATAAGAAATTATAATGTGGGTATAAAATAGGGGATTAATTCTATATTACAATCAATACATAAACTGATCCCTCATTTTGTGGCCATGCTAATTTCTATACATTTATATTCTAGATTTATGGGCTTTAGCTGGTGGATGACAGAACGGGGGTTGCGAGATGTTACAGGAGAAAGCGTGCTAAGAGCCACCAGGGATATGGAGACGTGGAAGGCTATGATCGCCTACGTCCTGAAGGGACAGGGCACACAGAAGAAGAAATAGGAGAATTTAGACGAATTTAAATATGGTGATATTTCCAAAACTGCTGTGTACCTATTGAACTGGGAATTTGTAAGCGGTGTTTTTTTTTATTTTATTTTATTTTTTTTTTTTTTCAGATTTCGTTAAACTTCACTTTGTTACGGGATTAAGAAATCTTGCTTTCTTTGCTTTTCTCTCTTTTTCTCTTATGTACCCCCCCCTCACACACACATGAGCACCTCATAGTTATAATCAATTTTAAGAAAGTTTTAAAACTACAAAGAAAAAAAACAAAAAAAAACGCTTTAAAAATGGCGGGAAAGCGATAACTTTAATGAAATATTTTCTGTGAATTTGAGGAGACAAACAATATTTGCATTTGTCAAGATGTGAAAGATAGGAAATTTTAAATAACAAAAGCCACGATAATAATATCTGCTGCAAAAAGGAGAAGAAAAGACGGAAGACGTGTGACGTTGGTGGGGTTGTTGTTTTTTATTGTCTTTTTTTTTTATTATGTTTTTTTGTGTTTTTTTGCTACTATTTTGTTTTGTTTTTCGTTTTTGTTTTTGTTTTTGTTTGTTTTGTTTTTTTGTTTTTTTTTTTCAGGAAATAAAGCTCTGGTCTTGGAAGTAAAAGCAAGTGTTGGAAAATGGCAAACAGAAGAAAGAAAGAAAGAAAGAAAGAAAGAAAGAAAGAAAGAAAGACGTTTACGAACGACATAGGTGTTGAAATACGGCCATATGATCTTCTGTTTTGAGAGACTTTTTGATCAGATCACAAAACAACATTGAATGGCAAACATAGAATATAATTACCGTTTCCACATAATTTCACGCTCATTCTTCGGTTTTTGTTTTTTGTTTTTTATTTTCATTTTATTGATCTTTTTATCTGTTTTTCTCTTTAGAAATGTATTTATTGTTTTGTTTTTTGATTTTTTTTTTTTTATCCGTCGTTGTTGTCGCTTGCCATTAAAGTTTTTGCCAGTTTGCAAATAAAATACAAGGAAATATATTTAATCAATAGCGAGGAAATGAAAAAAATGCTCAAGATTGAAAACAATGCAAACAGAATTCGACATTTCCAATGTGTAATCTAATGAAATTTATATAATGGCATTAGAGCAGTAAACTTAAGAAAACTCGTTACAGGAGAAAAATGTCTTTTCATGGTTTGTAGCTGTTATATCAAGATGAAAGAAGTCAAAAAGATATTACCACTTCATAACAAAGCCACACACACACACACACACACACACACACATATATATATATATATATATATATATATATATATATATATATATATATAAACTTATTTATAAATGGAACTTTGTGTGTCTGTGTGTCTGTGTGTGTGTGTGTGCGTGTGTTCGTTACCTATAGACTCCGAAACGGCTGAACCGATTTTCTTGAAAATTTACACAGTTGTACTATAAGCGTCTGCGAGTGTTCTTAGCTAGGTTTTGTGTTGAGGTACCCCTGATAAATATCGAAAATCGATAATCGAAAAAATCGGGTTATAGAAGGAATGGTCCGATTTTAATCAAATTTGATACACTCATAGACAAAGACATAAGAAACGATATTCAGATATTTCAAGGTTGCTGTTCTTACAATAGTGCAGAAAATCGATAATATATATATATATATATATATATATATATATATATATAAGGCAAGATGTTTGTGTTTGTGCCTGTATATCTGCCTGTATGTTTGTATTTTTTTGTTCAGCCTTTTTATTTTAGTTTTTGGTTCGGGTTTGGCTCTAAGTAGGTATAATTGTAGTTCTTAGTCTCAGCCATGGTGCTATTTACTCAGAGGACTTATTTAGCTTCCAAAATGAGTTTTTACGACGAAAAAAACGTTTTTGATATCGATACCAGGAAATCAAAATTTGATTTACATCCATTCATTTTTCTTTCAGTCTACGGTTTCGCTTTAACTGGAAACGACTATTGCTTTTTAGTCTTTCGTGCCAACGTCCAAAGAGTCTGATTAATTTTAAAGCTTTCGTTACACCCGAGCAACGCCGGGCTATACTGCTAGTATATATATGCTTCAAGGGTAGGCAAACCGCAGCTCGAGAGCCACATGTATCCTTGCTCTTTTGCGTCTGCTCTAGGAAGTAGAATTGATTTATGACAATGAATAGAGAGTCTTGTACTGGGCATTGCGGTGCGTTGTAGTGCAGTGGATATCGACTCGGAACGAGAAATCGGATGGCTGAGTTCGAATTCCAGTTGAATTCGTTGCATTCACTTACGCACAAATACCCTCGAGAAAGGTATTAATCCGTGTATTCCTTATAATTATGGGTTAAATAACAGGACAGATTGTGTTTTATAGCCTTGGCTGGCAACCAGTCTACCGCATAAAGTAATGGCAACCTACTGCGGGAAAATCTTCTGCCCAGTCAGTCATGTCTCTTTTGGGACATGATCGTCCAAAGCGTGTATCACGTATGGCACTTAACTAACTGACTGAATATAATAGTTGGAAACATGATTAAGGCTTCTACTGGGCATAAAGTGGGGATCAGCTTTATATATTCGGTTGAAGTAATAAACTGATCCCCCACTAATTACTACTTAATAATATAATATAATATATCTCTTCTCACTCCAGCTATGTGCTAAATGGCAGGATAGATTGGGTTCTATAGCCTTGGCTGGCAACCAATCTACTACAGAAAGTAATGGCAACCTACGGCGGGAAAATCTTCTGCCCAGTCAGTCATGTCTCTTTTGGGACATGATCGCCAAAGCGTGTATCACGTATGTCACTTAACTGAGTGACTGGGCATTGAAATTCATACATTATATTAGTCATCGCTAATTTTGATTTGATAGAGTTATTAATATTAGAAACAACAACGTTTGATGTCTTTCATTTTCTATAATATATAGTAAATTTTACATGTTTTTGGGGAATTACGACAGAAATATGGTGTTTAATATTTTTTCGTAGAGTGAATTTGGCCTGCTTACAATTATGGCGTATTTGGCTGCAGTAAAATATGTTGATGTTTTTTAGTGTACAGCATTTACATATTTCGGACTATTATCCTCATCTTTGTTGCCATTTGTACGATGTTTCGGCCGTTGCACTCTCCGACCTTCTTCAGGTATTAGGAATTTCGAACTATGTATACGGGAAAACATACTTTCTTTCTTCCATCCCTAACGGCCAAAGTGTCACCCTACTTTCACTTTAATTTTATTTTTATTTTTTAATTTTATTTTTGTTTTTATTGCTTCTCACTATATTCTGTTACCTTTGATGAATTCATTCTTGTACCAAAAATGTTCTTTCTACTTTCTCCAATTCTTGACCTGTTCTCATAGAAAAAAGGAAAGAGATGAAGAAAGAAAGAAAACTTTTTATATTTTTATTCAAACTTAAAAGGGTTTTTGAGTAAATTTACTCTTTTTATCAGTAGTATTTAATTTTAATTTTTTCAAAACCTTTAATTTATAAATAACATATATGATTTTTTTTCCAGATTATTCATACAGCTATAACTTAATTTGATAGTATTTCTATTGAAAATCTTAATGGATTCTTTTCCGGAAAGTGTTTCTTAATTCACGCGTGAAATTTTCTCCCCAATTTATTACTAGTCATTTGGTTGATCAACCAAATGCAGCCGAGAATTCTACTCCATCAGCTTCTTTTCTCGCACTTCCCGCCTATGGAACTGTCTTCCATATTCTTGCTTTCCTGACGGCTACAACCTCCAGAAATTTAAATGCAATGTCAATACCCATCTCTTAACTACTTAACTTCAGTTCTTTCTACATCACCCTGTATATCTTTTCCATTCTCTCTACTTTTGCAACTGTCATCATATCTGTATTCTCATCCTTCTCGTGGTCCTTTCTCTGACACCCCTTGTAAATGGTTTGTCTTTCTCTTTACTCTCCCCCTTGAAAGAGGATGTGTACCAAATAATATTTCTATTCCTATTATTTGTTCGGGGTTGCTTTTCCCCTTTACATATTTAATATTTGGGGTTTTATACCCACTATATTTAAGGTAGTGTTATAAAACTTACTATGCTTATTAAATACGTCTTCATTTGCTGAATTTCTACTAATTCTGTATTCTGTTGATGAGGGTACTTGTTTAATAACAGATGGAGGGTGGTTAGATTTCGGGTGGATATATAAAGGAGTGATATTTGTTTTTTTATATGGCTGGTATATATCCTTCTCCAGATTTAAGGTTACATCGAGGAAATCTACTTTTTTATATTTGTTTTAATAGCTACTTTTACATTAAGGTTTTTAAATTCTTTATGTATCATCTTTCTAATTCTATTTTAAAATTTGTGGCATTTATTACTATCATAAGCTCATCATCCCTATATACGCCAATGTCTTCAGTATCTACTTCCTTATAGGCCGTGAGATTGTATAGTATTAATAAGCCTACCAGATTTGAAGATTCAGTAGAGTCCAGATATCCCATTTCATGTTTTCTATGAGAACTACCATACAAACGCAGGTGTCCCCCAAGGCTCCATCTTAGGTCCTACACTCTTCCTGATATATATTAATGATCTCCCTGATTCCATAAGAATCCAAATAGTTTTGTACGCCGATGACACCACAGTTTACTCTCGCCTCCAACAAAAATCTGGTGTAGGCGTCAAAGCTAAACTCGCAGCCGAGATTGAAAAAGACCTCCAATCCATATTGGACTGGGGTAAGAAATGGCTAGTAAATTTTAATGCTTCTAAAACGAAGCTACTCTCAATTAACCATCATCGACAATCTCACCTACCTCCCATTAGCATGGACCAGGCTTGCCTCCCAGAGAGTAAAACACTACGCCTCCTTGGTCTCACACTTTCAGCGGACCTCAAATGGAATGGCTATATCGAATCCATTGCTAAATCCGCTGCTATGAAAGTCGGTTCTCTGTGTAGGGCCCGGAAGTTTTTTCCGTCTAAATCTATCCTGCACATTTACAAATCTACCATCCGCCCGTGCATTGAATACTGCTGCCATATCTGGTCGGGTGCCCCTGCTGTTCTCCTCGGGCTTCTCGATAAGGTTCAGAGGAGGGTCTGTAATGTGATAGATACCGACTTGGCAGACCGCCTGCAGTCTCTCTCCCACCGGCGAAACGTGGCTTCCCTGTGTCTCTTCTATAAATACTTTCACGGCTTCTGCTCCGATGAACTTAGATCACTGGTGCCCCCTAAATACGAATTTGTACGAGATACTAGATTAGCAACTAGATCCCACCCTTTTACAGTGAAACCGATAAAATGCAGCCGTAACTTCTACTCCAACAGTTTCTTTCCTCGCACTTCCCGGCTGTGGAATTCCCTTCCAAACGATTGCTTCCCCCGACGGCTACAATCTCCAGGAGTTTAAATGTAAGGTCAATAGACACCTCCTAACACACTAACCTGCTCCCATTCTATCAAACACTCTTCCCATCTGCCCAACCCTCATCCTCGGTATCCTTACTCATCTGTCACCTTCCTCTTGACATTCCCTATGTCTAACCACTCCTTCTCTTTACCTTCCCCTATGTAGCCCCATGCGCAATAGTGGCTGTGGAATGCCTTGCTTGGGGTGAGATGATTAAAAAAAAAAAAAAAAAGAAGAGGTCAAGATATGGAGAAAGCGAAAAGGACATTTTTTGGTACAAGAATGGATACGTCAAATGTAATAGAATTTAGTGAAAAGCAATAAAGAGAAAAAGAAAAAGAAAAAAGAAAATTAGTTGGTTAACACTTTGACTGTTAGGGATGAAAAAAAAGGAAAAAAGAAAATATGTATTCCATAAAAATCGAAACTACAGGCCAAATTTCCAAGTGAATCTTTATTCTGATTAGTTAAAAGGAACACACACACAAATTTTATATCCTCCCACATACATGAATAGCAAACCAATTGTATTTTGTATTTAAATGTAAAGTATTTTCACAACCAACATCCAACATTGCCTGATGACGAGATAGAAATCACGAAACATAGAAATTTCCGTGCCGCAATGTACTTTTAATTCATAATTACATGATTATATATATAACATGAATATGTTATAATATCACCACAAAAGTATCTATTTTGTTTCGGCTCAACTTGTATCTCATAAAATTCTTAATAAGACACAAGAAGCATCGAAACAAAATAGCTACTTTTCTAGTGATATTATAACATATCCATGTTATAATTTCTGAATAAATATTATTAGCTCTACTTTGTATTGAGCATTTTTTTTAAGCATACTGTTTTGCTTTGTTTTTTTGGGTTTTTTTATACGGAATTTTATTCCATCCATGCCTACCTTATACTTGGATATATATATATTACTTTTATGA
Organism: Ascarosepion bandense; assembly: GCA_037127315.1. NCBI lineage: Eukaryota > Metazoa > Mollusca > Cephalopoda > Sepiida > Sepiidae > Ascarosepion > Ascarosepion bandense. The sequence continues at coordinate 903,374 of JBBBDQ010000837.1, forward strand.
TTATTATTTTATTACTATTATTGCAGATCTGTTTTCTTTCTTAATAATAATAATATTATTAGTGTTTATACATATATATATATATTTTTTAATCATATCACCCCAAGCAAGGCGGTAACGCCACTGATGTGCAGGGGGCTACATAAGAGTGAGAAGATTAGAAAAGAGAAAACCGGAAACCACATCCTAAACAGGAAACAAGGGATGAGCCTCTTCACCTGTTCAATAGACGTTGGTGGAGTGTGAACCGGGCGATAGTTTAGTCTATCTACTCCAATTGAAAAAAAAAAAAAAAAAGGAGTTACTAATTATGTCGATTGTTTCTTCAACTGGGACATTAGTAAAAAAGATTTTCAACATTGAGAAAAGCTAGGGTCCTACCTGTGGGATGTGTTGCTTTTAAGATATATATATATATATATATATATAGTCATCCGCAGACATTCCACAGACATATCTTTTTCGCTGTATCACAGCTCATCAGTACGGTTAAACTACCGATAGCTTCTAACCCAGGATCGAAACCCGACCGAATTGGCGTCAGTCGGCGATTCTACCTCTGACCTATGGGCGCTCGGTAGAAGGAGGCAAATGTTTAGCGTATGATGTATCATAGGCTAGTAACCAGAGTGCTCTAATTCATTACTGAATGCGCAATGTGTAGATGCTAGAGTAGCTACTGTTTTTTCAAATTCTACCATTCCTCCAGAGTGCTCAATCAGGTTGTGAGAGCGTATATATATTTTTTATTTTTATTATCATTTTTTAAAATATTATTTTATTACGATTATTTAGGATTTTTTTCTTTTTTCTAATAATAATATTATTATTATTTTGTTATTAGTGTTAAAATTTGTTTATATATGTATTTATTATTATTATTAATAATATTATTTTATTAATATTTTTTAAGATCCTTTTTCTTTTTTAATATTATTATATTATTATTTGTATTATTATTATTATTAGTGTTAAAAATATTTGATATATATATTTATTATTTTTATTTTTATTATTATTTTTATTACTATTATTTAAGATAGTTTTTAAGATTATATTTTAATATTTTATTTATCTTCTTATATAAGTGTTAATTATTTTAACTATACTTATAATATATTAATACTGGTTGTTATATTTTAATTTGTCGGCTCCCTGTGCAGGGCCCGGAAGTGTTTTCCACCTGAATCTATTCTGCACATATACAAATCTACCATCTGCCCGTGTATTGAATATTGCTGCCATATCTGGTCGGGTGCCCCTGCTGCTCTCCTTGGGCTTCTTGACAAAATACAAAGGAGGATCTGTAACGTGGTAGATACTGACTTGACAGACCGGCTGCAGCCGCTCTTTCACCGGCGTGATGTGGCTTCCCTGTGCCTCTTCTACAAGTACTTTCATGGCTCCTGCTCCGATGAGCTTAGATCACTGGTGCCGCCTAAGCTCGAATTTACACGAGATACTAGATTAGCAACTAGGTCCCACCCTTTCACAGTTAAACAAATAAGATGTAACCGTAAATTCTACTCCAACAGCTTCTTTTCTCGCGCTTCCCGCCTGTGGAACTCCCTTCCACAAGTCTGCTTTCCCGACAGTTACAATCTCCAGGTGTTTAAATGTAGGGTCAATAGACACCTCCTATCACACTAACTCCCAATTATTCTCAGAACACTCTCATCAACCCAACCCTCACTCTCGGTATCCTTACCCGCCTATCACCCACCCTCTGACATTTCCTATATTTAATCATCCTTTCTCCACTCTACGTAGCCCCCTGCGCAGTAGTGGCGGTGACATGCCTTGCTCGGGGTGAAACGCTTATTAAAAAAAAAAAAAAAGAGTATGATTTACAATTTATTTTTTACCGTATGTATATTTCATTATAAGTATAATTAAGTTTAATGTTAAATTTCCATGTCATGTTTTTCTAAAAAAGCAGATGAATTGCAATAGACGCTGGTGTCGATCTAAGACGTTATCGTTTACTTCCTTTCTTTCTATACTGTTCGTTCTCCTTCCATTTCTTTTCCTTTTCTTTCTTTTCTTTCCGTTTATCATTTTTCTACTTTTTCTATATTTAATTATAATTTTTTCTTTTATTATTTTAAGCATATTTATAATACAAAGCTAATAGTGATTATATTTTAATTTGTTTGAAAAATTATGATTTACAATTTATTTTTTTACGTAAATATATCCCATTATATTTAAAGATAAATCTTAATGTTAAATTTCCATGTCATGTTTTTCTAAGAAAGCAGATGGATTGCAATAGACGCTGATGTCGATCTATGACGTTAAATTTAATTTCTCTGTATACTGTTCTCTTTTTATTTCTTTTCTTTTTCTTTCTCTTCTTTTTCTTCAATTGTCTATAGTTTTCTTTTTCTTTCTCTCTTTGTTTTTTTTGTTTTTGTTTTTGTTTTGTTTTTTTGTTTGTTTTTTTTTTTGAGCGAGCAATTGTTTTTTGTAGATTACCGTTACAAATGTCTATTCTCGATATGGACACGTAAGCGTCTGTGTGTAATTATTTTCTGGAATATTTTGAAGATTAACTGTTGTATCATTTGGGTCTGATGAGCAACAAGGTCAGTCGCGAAATACGTATTACCTATGAAGTTGTAGAATATCTAAAAAAATTCTAAATTATATTGCTGTTAAATTAAATAAATAAATTTAACTTTGAGTTCGTCTCTATCGAAATTTGCCTGACTAATATATCAAGTATTCTACGTTATATATATATATATATATATATATATATATATATATAAAGAAAGTAACTAACCTAATGAGCCAACGAACCTACCAAGGTTTCACCTAACCGGATCTTCAGGGAAGGTTGTCTCTTCCTTGAAGATCCGGTTAGGTGAAACCTTGGTAGGTTCGTTGGCTCATTAGGTTAGTTACTTTTTTGTTTGCTCTGCTTGTGTATTGAGTGCTTTTTTGTTTTAGGTTACTCGTCTCGGGTTTTTTATTCTGGGCTATGTGCATTGACTGATGTTCAAGTGCTGAGCTCTTTCTTTTTATTACCATTTTTTCCTTCCGCGGAGGGGTTTTCGATAAGTATATATATATATATATATATATATATATATATATATATATATATATATATATTATTATTATTATATTATTATTATTATTATTATTATTACCTTAGAACACGTACAAACTACAATCTACTACAAAATTGAACATTTTCTTTCGACATTGAAACATTAGCATCATTATTAACTACCCGATGAGACATTGTTCTTTCAGTATAGAAACAATATGTACAATTTTGTACGAGTTTGTAGTTTTTCACTTGTTTAACGGAACAATTAATAATAAATATTCATTGCTCCATTTTTATATTGAGCACTGTTTTATTAATGCTTTCAACGTTGCAATTATTTTCTTCGTTCTTATTCATTTGGACATACACACACACACACACACACACACACACACACACACACACACATACATACATACATACATACACACACACACAGATACATAATATATATATATATATATATATATATATATATATATATATATGGAGAGAGAGAGAATATTACTAATTAGAAATTACTTGTAATTTGATTGGTCACCACTGACTACGTAACAATGTCTCCATGATTAAGAGGGTTTGGCTAGTTTTGAACCATTTAAAACATTTCAACTTGAAATCAACATCATCACTTAAAAAGATACAATTAGCGTCGAAACAAAATGGCTACTTTTGTAATGATTTGTGTTATAAATTCTAAATAAATATTATTAGCTCTACTTTGAACTGAGCACTTGTTTAAGGATAGTGTTTTTTTGTTTTTTGGGGGTCTTTTTTCGTTTTTTGTGCGGGTGATACGGAATTTTATTCTATCCATACCTACCCTATATATATATATATAAATATATATATATATATATATAGGTGTGTGTGTGTGTGTGTGTGTGTGTGTGTGTGTGTGTGTGTGTGTGTGTGTGTTTAAAATTTTAGCTTTCTGACCATGGGGCCCAAGTTCGAATCTCTCCATTGTTGATTTGATTTCTTGATGTTATCGTTCTAAAAGAGTTGACTCAGTGTACAACACCATTGCAAAGTGCCTGAAACCATTCTGCACCTTGACCTAAGCCATATGTTTAAAATTGGGGAGACGGAATTATTTGGTAGCCATCGATGATTGAGCTAGCACGAAATCGAAATTCATCGTGACCAAGGTTTTGACCGTAATGGCCTTGTTCAGATTGTTGTTCACGCCAGATAACGTAACTAACGTCTGTTCAGCATAGTTGCAGTACAAACTACAGTTGGTCTGTAGATATATGTTTGCATATATATATATATATATATATATATATATATATATATATATATATAAATTATAAATTATATTTCAGAACATGTACAGAATCTTTTATATATCCTCTACAAATCGTACATTTGTTTCGACATTAAAACTACAATGTCTCTTCAGGTGGTGTGGACAGAAATGGAAAGCCTCTTTTCTTATATTTGGTGAGTTGTGTGTGGGATGTTGATGGGGGTTAGTCTTGTGGATTGTTTGTGGAATGTTTACATGTTTAAACAAAAATTAATTCTTGGTTTTAAAACTCTTGCAAAAATAAAATATACATCTGTGACACATTATAATTAAAAATTTAGCAAATTTAAAATTGAATTAATCTGATTTGAAACAAATATGGCATGAAATTTCGAATAAAATTTATTTTTTAATCAGAAAGTTCTAACTCGTTGACCTTTCAACGAGAAGTTGACAGCTCCTGTTATCAATCAATTAACACATTTGGAAGTATGGTGACCAAAAAGTGAATATTTCGTAAGGGTAACAATCATTAAAATACGTGATCTTTTAATGACAAGTCTCTTATAAGCTTCCATAGAAAAAAAAACAAAAAAACAATGTTCACTTTTACATAAAAATTGTTAAAAAAATTATTTTGAAAATCTAGTTTTAAATTACTTGTATTAAGCTTTTCCATTTTCGATTTGTAAATATAGTATTTACTTAATAGATTAATAACCGAAGACACTGTGTGACTGGAAGCAATTTAAAAGATGTTGGAAACTTTATTAAAATCACCATAATTACAAATTAAAAACTAGCGTAGTTTTAACGCATGTTTTATTTTACTATTCGGAGCGAAGTTTCTGAGAAATGATCTCGTAATAATAATAATAATAAAAATACATGATTTACATTCCCTAAAGAATCCTGTATTTATAGATAATAATAAAAAATAGATACACAATGAAATTATTAGAAGTTTCATGCAGTTAATTGGAGTGGGTGTCAGTCAGTCAAGTGCCATACGTGATACATGCTTTGGGCGATCATGTCCCTTTCGAGACATGATCGCCCAAAGCATGTATCTACTGACTGGGCAGTAGGTTGCCATTGCTTTCTGCGGTAGACTGGTTGCCAGCCAAGGCTATAGAACACAATCTGTTTTATTATTTAATCCATAACTGGAGGGAAGAGACGGATTAATATTTTTCCCAAGGGTATTTAAGAAATATATTTTACCAAGATTTTCAAGATATGATGATTACATAAATAATTTCATTCATTTGTAAATAAGCCCTGAAAGTTTTATTAAAATCCGACAATTAGTTGATTTTTTCAAGAATTTCCAAATGAAATGTGTCTTTCAACACCAAAAAAACAAAAAACAAACAAACAAACAAACAAACAAAAAAACAAAAAAAATGTTGTAGTGAAATATCCTGTCCTACCCAGGAATGGGTATGACCCGGGTTATAAAAGACCGGGTCTAGGACGAGCTACAGAGTGATCGGGAGTAATCGTGATTATACGAGAGTCTTCGTCATTAGACGAGAGTTATACGTCAGTAGACGGAAGCATTCTTCACAAGACGGACGCATACGTCCTATACAGAGACATTGTCTTCTTGATTGTTATTCTCGTTAACTGTTCGTTGATGTGCGTGTATTTGGTTTATTGTACTGAGGTATAATAAATCTCTATTCATATATCCTCAGTGTTAAGAATTATTTCTTGCACTATTCTTTCTCTGTTTATCCCCTCCCGGGATATGACAAAAAACAAAAAAACAAAAATAACTTTCAAAATATTGCGTTTGTCATCGTAGTAACATTACGCAAGCATGGAGTAGATTGTTGACGAAAAAAATTAAGCGAAATTTCGAACGTATTAGAAAGGATTAAAAATTTAAAAGATTAACCAAATGCAGACGACAACACAACTACGCCTGTGGAACTCGCTTCCATATTCTTGCTTTCCTGACGGCTACAACTTCCAGGAATTTAAATGTAATATCAATACTGATCTCTTAACCACTTGACTCTTGTTCTTTCTTCACCACCCTGTATATCCTTTCCTTTCTTTCTACCTTTGCAACTGTCATCACACCTGTATTCCCATCCTTCTCTTGCTCCTTTCTAACTAGTTCATCTTCCTCTTCACTCTCTTCTACTTAATCTTTTTACTCTTATATAGCCCCCTGCACATCAGTGGCGTTATCGCGTTGCTCGGGGTGATACGATTAAAAAAATGTAATGACAACAAATTTTGATCTTTCCTCTTAATAATAACATAAAGATTTTGATGATAAAACTTTGTTTTTATTAAGTTTGAGCATTTTTAATATCATGCTCTGCTGTTTTGAGCGAATGAGCGGAGGTACCCAAAGAAAAGCAAGTGAAAAAATTAATAATAACGACAATGCTTCATATAAGAAAATCTCTCAACTTAAATTTATTGCGTCGATTACTCTTGAATTGAACAAATAAAGCTTGTGTACGTCTATCGACCATGACACCTATTTTCATTGGATTGTTTTAACCATAATATACATTATGCAGTCATCGTCTAACCCTTAGACCCCGGCAGTGAGTGTTATTATGTTACAAGATGGCCGAAAGCTTTGAACATTTTATCAGAATATCGGCTTCATCCTTTCTAGAGTCGCAAATGTAATTTACTATCAGTGAATTGTAATGAATGATAATTAAAAACGAATTTTAAATTGGCCAATATTTGACTAGCTAAATTCACTTCAACATTTATTGATCAGACCAGAACATTTCTTTCGGGTTGATTGATCTGACGTCTCTTGGAGCAAAGTGTCATGTATAAACATTTAACACATGACCACGGTGCCACTTTTAATTATGGCCGATAATACAACACAGTACTCTGCCAATCTGATTACAGAGAACTTTGTATGCATTATATATATTTATTTAATTCTTTTGTTTCCTGTTTATGACTGGGTTTCCGGTTCCTTCAAAAGTCGTTTCATTCTTTTTGACGCTTGAGTGTTAGCAGCCTTATCACCTTACTTAAAGCGAATTGATTTAAAAAAAAAAAAGACAGAAAAATGTTCGTACTTTTTCGGAATATATCGAATCTAAACTTATTTATAAATGGAATTTTGTGTGTGTGTGTGTGTGTGTGTGTGTGTGTGTGTGTGTGTTACCTATAGACTCCGAAACGGCTGAACCGATGTTCTTGAAAATTTACACAGTTGTACTATAAGCGTCTGCGAGTGTTCTTAGCTAGGTATTGTGTCGAGGTACCTCCGATAAATATCGAAAATCGATAATCGAAAAAATCGTATTATAGAAGGAATAGTCCGATTTTAATCAAATTTGATACACTCATAGACAAAGACATAAGAAACAATATTTAGAAGTTTCAAGGTGGCAGTTCTTACAATAGTGCAGAAAATCGATAATATATATATATATATATATATATATATATATATATATATATATATATATATAAGGCAAGATGTTTGTGTGTGTGTGTCTGTTTATCTGCCTGTATGTCTGTATTTTTTTCAGCCCTTTTATTTTAGCTTTTGCTTCGAGTTTGGCTCTAAGTAGATATAATTGTAGTTCTTAGTCTCAGCCATTATATCATTTACTCAGAGGAATTATTTAGCCTTTAAAATTCAGTTTACGACGAAAAAATCTTATTTGATATCGATACCAGGAAATCAAAATTTGACTTACATCCATTCATTTTTTTTTTTTTTCAGTCTACGGTTTCGCTTTAACTGGTGACAACTATTGCTTATTAGTCTTTCGTGCCACCGAGCAAAGAGTCTGAGCTCCAGGACCATGGATTATTTTTAAAGCTTTCATTACACCCGAGCAACGCCGGTCTATACTGCTAGTATTAAATAAACTACAATCAAAATAGTCCAGAAAATCGATAATATATATATAAAAGGCACGATATTTGTGTGTGCGTATCTGTTTATCTGTCTGTATTTTCTTTTATACAAATCCACAATTTTTATATGATTTTCACCAAACTTCACACAAATATTCTTTAGGCTGAGCCTGATCTCCAGGACCATGGATTAGTTTTAAAGCTTTCATTACACCCGAGCAACGCCGGACTATACTGCTAGTATATACATATATATATATATATATATATATATATATATATATATATATATATGTATATATAGTTTAGGTGCGATTGGTAAATTGTTTTAAAAATTAGTTTTAAAGCTTTCATTACACCCGAGCAACGCCGGGCTATACTGCTAGTATATATATATAGTTTAGGTGCGATTGGTAAATTGTCGCAATTATCTTATTTCAAATATTCTTTAGGCTGAGTCTGAGCTGCAGGACCATGGATTAGTTTTAAAGCTTTCATTACACCCGAGCAACGCCGGACTATACTGCTAGTATATATATATATATATATATATATTTTATGAAATAGTATTGTTTATTGTTATCAGAAAATTATATCAACTGCGTGTTTTGACCAAAAATATATTTCTGAGATATTTTTCGTTTGAATGGTGTGAGGATATTTGTTAAAAAAATATGTCTGTCATTTTTTATAAGGATAAAGAGAGCCTTTTTGATAGAAAAATATATTTCTAAAGCGTTTTTGTTCTGAAAACTGTCTTATTATTATTAAATGAATATATTTCTCTAGCATTTTTGGTTATGCTAGAGGGTAAATTTTTGTCAAAGATATATATTTCTTAGACATTTTTCGTTATGACAGGTGATGTACATTTGTTAATAAATGTATATTTCTAAGTTATTTTGCTTATGACAGCGTGTGTCAGAAAATGTATATTTCTAAGAATTTTTTTGTTTTATGATAGTGTATATTTTCTCAGAAAGTATATATTTTTAAGTCATATTTATTATGACTATTCATTTTTACCGAAAAAATATATATTTCTACTCATTTTGGTGATGGTAGTGAGTTTTTATATATATTTATAAGGCGTATTTGATTATAATAAAATGTGTATTTTTTCTGAAAAATATTTTCTTCTGAGGCATTTTTATCTATGATAGATGGTGTGTTTTTGTTAAAAATATATTTCGAAGGCATTTTTGGTTATGATGGAGCGTGTATTATTTTCGGAGTATTTATATTTTAAGGTATATTTGTAATGGTACTTTTTGCTGAAAAGTATATATTTCTAAAACATTTTTGTCAGGGTGTTTTTTGCTGAAAAATATACGTTTCTAAAACATTTTTGTTCATGATAGAGTGTGCATTTTTGTCAGCAAATATCTATTTTCAAGGTAATTTTGGTTTTGTTAGAAGGTGTATCTTTGCAGAAAAATATATATTTCTAAGGCATTTTTGTCAGGGTGTTTTTTACTGAAAAATATACATTTCTAAAACATTTTTGTTCATGATAGAGTATGCATTTTTGTCAGCAAATATCTATTTTCAAGGTAATTTTGGTTTTGCTAGAAGGTGTATCTTTGCAGAAAAATATATATTTCTAAGGCATTTTTGTCAGGGTGTTTTTTACAGAAAAATATACATTTCTAAAACATTTTTGTTCATGATAGAGTATGCATTTTTGTCAGCAAATATCTATTTTCAAGGTAATTTTGGTTTTGCTAGAAGGTGTATCTTTGCAGAAAAATATATATTTCTAAGGCATTTTTGTCAGGGTGTTTTTTACTGAAAAATATACATTTCTAAAACATTTTTGTTCATGATAGAGTATGCATTTTTGTCAGCAAATATCTATTTTCAAGGTAATTTTGGTTTTGTTAGAAGGTGTATCTTTGCAGAAAAATATATATTTCTAAGGCATTTTTGTCAGGGTGTTTTTTACTGAAAAATATACATTTCTAAAACATTTTTGTTCATGATAGAGTATGCATTTTTGTCAGCAAATATCTATTTTCAAGGTAATTTTGGTTTTGTTAGAAGGTATATCTTTGCAGGAAAATATATATTTCTAAGGCATTTTTGTCAGGGTGTTTTTTACTGAAAAATATACATTTCTAAAACATTTTTGTTCATGATAGAGTATGCATTTTTGTCAGCAAATATCTATTTTCAAGGTAATTTTGGTTTTGTTAGAAGGTGTATCTTTGCAGAAAAATATATATTTCTGGGGATTTTTTGGTTATGATAGAGAGTATGTTTTTGTTAGAAAATATATATATATATATATATATAAAATATATATATATTTCTAAAACATTTTTGGTGACGATAAAAGGTATAATTTCATTGAAAGATATATATTTCTAAGATATATTTGGTTATGATAGAATCAGTAATTTTGTTGAAAAATATATACTTTATTTTTTTTCTTTCCATCTCTTCACACGAGTTAAAAGTATACAAACAATGGCAGACCTGAAGCAAACTACCACCACGTTTAATTTCGTTGTTTTTCATGTTTTTGTTTTTTTTTTTTACTTTTTTCAGCGCATTCCTATCGATTACCTTTACGATTGACGAAAAGCATTTTGAAACATTTCAATATTTATACATTTTCTGGTGGGGGGGATCAGTTTTTTATACAACGTTATAGTAAATCGAGCCTCCATTTTAAAACCAGTCGCCGGTACGACATTACCGCCACTTGTAAATTTGTTCATTATCAAATATTTTGACCTTTTTTTAGTGATATAATAACTTTTACACCTTAAACTTTACGAATGACAAAAAAAAAATTTGCTAAAATTTCAATATTTAAACAATTTTAGTGGGGAGGCGGTTTTTCATACAACCTTATAGTTGATTGAAAATGGAGAATAGATTTATTTTAACATTATATAAGAAACTGACCCACTCTAACTGGTATAAATATTGTAATTTTTCAAAATTTTTTGATCATCGGAAAGTTTAAGTAACAATCGATAGAACTGCGCTGAAAAAGTAAAAAAAAAAAAAAAAAAGAAAAAACGAAATTAAACGTGGTGGTGTCTGCTTCAGGTCCGCTCAAACAATTGTTCTTTGTATGCATGGGTAAAACTTTTAAGACCATTTTGTGGCTATCATCTCGCTGATTTTAACTGACGATATTTTGGTCTTTGGTGGACTCTGGACTCTGAGAAAAATCATAACAGATTACATTTTTTTTTTTTTTTTTTTGTAGAAAACAACCAAAACACAAAAAGTGAGCGTAGTTTTTATTTATTTAATTTTTTATTAGACCACCCAATAAACTTTTCCTTAAGAATAAGAAATTTGTCTGGACATATGTAAATATCATCATTGATTTCGATCAATAAACAAATGCGTTGTGCTTTATCAATACGACTGAAACGTTCGGAAACAACTGCCTTTTGGGAAAATATATCGTATAACATCGAGAAGAGATTTATGTAATGGTGTATAAGACACGTGCAGACGCGTAGACGGACGATGACAGACGGCTTATATTCTTGTAAGCAGGTAGTCCCATAATCAGGGTTTCGCAATTTCCCGGCATGCTTTATCGGTTTAACAAGCAAGCGGAGAAAATGGTTTTTCCTTTTCCGCCCAGTCGAACAGATTTAAAACATTTTCGCAAGGACAATGAAACCTTTAATTTTAATAAAAGAACCCACGCCCAGCCAAAAAAATACAAACGTTACATTTTGGTGCATTCCCGAGTTTGTTTTCAATTCAATTTCAGTTTCGCTCTCTAACGGCAATTGAATGTCGGTCCAATCTTATGTCAAATAGAGAGCTCAACCGGAGGACCGGCCAAGCGACCATCTTCCAGCGCTGTGTTTGCTGGTTAGGTTACATCAATTGCCATTTTCTATCTACTTGAATCCCATCCATCTCTTATCTTTTCTTCAAAATCCCAATAGCTACAATCTCCAAAAGTTTAAATGCAACGTCAATTGCCATTTTCTATCTACTTGATTCTCATCCATCTCTTATCTTTTCTTCAAAATCCCAATAGCTACAATCTCCAAAAGTTTAAATGCAATATCAATTGCCATCTTTTATTTTCTTGATTCCCATCAATCTCTTATCTTTTCTTCAACATCTCACTAGCTACAATGTCCAAAAGTTTACATACAACGTCAATTGCCATTTTCTCTCTACTTGATTCCCATCCATCTCTTATCTTTTCTTCAAAATCCCAAGAGCTACAATCTCCAAAAGTTTAAATGCAACGTCAATTGCCATTTTCTATCTACTTGATTCCCATCCATCTCTTATCTTTTCTTCAAAATCCCAATAGCTACAATGTCCAAAAGTTTAAATACAACGTCAATTGCCATTTTCTCTCTACTTGATTCTCATCCATCTCTTATCTTTTCTTCAACATCCCACTAGCTACAATGTCCAAAAGTTTAAATACAACGTCAATTGCCATTTTCTCTCTACTTGATTCCCATCCATCTCTTATCTTTTCTTCAAAATCCCAATAGCTACAATCTCCAAAAGTTTAAATGCAATATCAATTGCCATCTTTTATTTTCTTGAATCCCATCAATCTCTTATCTTTTCTTCAACATCTCACTAGCTACAATGTCCAAAAGTTTAAATACAACGTCAATTGCCATTTTCTCTCTACTTGATTCCCATCCATCTTTTATCCTTTCTTCAAAATCCCAATAGCTACAATCTCCAAAAGTTTAAATGCAACGTCAATTGCCATTTTCTCTCTACTTGATTCCTATCCGTCTCTTATTTTTTCTTCAACATCCCAATAGCTGCAATCTCCAAAATTTTAAATGCAAAATCAATTGCTATTTTTCTCTCTACTTGATTCCCATAAGATTTCGTACTAAATGTTTAGTGAGTAAATTGTAAGGCAAAAATTATGTCGTGGTTCATTCGTTAGGGTTTCATCGAACTGGATTTGTTGAAGTTGTTGTGATGACATATGTGCATGAATGATAGATGCTGGTAGTTGCAAAATTATTTGAAAGAACATTTTAGAATAAATTTTTGCAATTTATCCAGAGTCATCCATATTCTTTTTGTTTTTCTTTCCATCATCTTTGTTTTTAAATATCCAACATTGTAATATCGGATGTGCATTGTAGCGCAGTGGATATCGGCTCGGAACGAGAAATCGGGGAGCCGAGTTCGAATTCCAGCCGAATTCATTGCATTCACTTACGCGCAAATACCTTGGGAAAGGTATTAATCTGTCTCTTCCCTCTAGTTATGGGTTAAATAATAGGACAGATTGGGTTCTATAGCCTTGGTCGGCAACCAGTCTACTGTAGAAAGCAATGACAACCTACTGCGGGATAATCTTCTGCCCAGTCAGTCATGTCTCTTTTGAGACATGATCGCCCAAAGCGTGTATCACGTATGGTACTTTTAATTGTAATAACAGACAATTGTGTGTGTGTCTGTGTCTGTGTGTATGTGATAGGATAAAGAAGTTAGGAAACGTTTATAAATTTAACACGTTTCGGTTTTACTTAAGATTCATCAAAAAATGCAAAATGGAGGAATAAATAAATTAAAATTAAATAAATACCAGCATTTTATTTTTTCATCCTTTTCACTTAATTTTTTTTCTTTTTTTTTTTTTTCTTTACTCATTTCACCCCAAGCAAGGCGATACCACCTCTTATGTACAGGGGGCTACTTAAGAGAGTTCAAGTTTTAGGCAGGAGGAGAATAAAGACAAAGACGAACCAGCTACAGGGGGTGAAAGAGAAAAGGTAAGAGAAGGATATGAACACAGGAGTGAGGACAGTTACGAAAGTAGAGAGAAAGGAAAAGAACAAGATACATGGGGTGATGTAGAAGGGACTGGAGTCAAGTGGATAAGAGATGGGAATTGACTTTGCATTTAAATTTCTTGAGGTTGTAGCCGTCAGGAAAGCAAGTATATGGAAGGGAGTTCCACAGGCGGGAAGCGCGAGAAAAGAAGCTGATGGAATAGAATTGTCGCCTGCATTTGGTTGATCTAACTGTAAAAGGGCGGGACTTTGTTGCCAGTCTGGTTACACGAGTAAATTCTTGTGGAGGGGCACCAGTGAACTAAGTTTGTCGGAGCAGAAGCCATGGAAATATTTATAGAAGAGACAGAGGGATACCACATCCCGCCGATGAGGAAGTGGCTGGAGTCGAGGTGCCAGGTCGAGACCAAACACATTAAAGACTCTTCTTTGGAGCCTGTCGAGAACACTGAGACGAACAGCATGGGCGCCTGACCGGATATGACAGCAATATTCTATGCACGGTCGGATGGTTGATTTGTATATGTGCAAGATGGATTCAGGAGGAAAAAACTTCCTGGCCCGACCCAGTGACACAATTTATTGGATTTAGCTATTGATTCAATGTAATGATTCCACTTGAGGTCGGAAGATAGGGTAAGACCGAGAAGGCGCAGTGTCTTGCTTTCAGGGAGACTTGTTTGTTCCATGCTTATGGGTGGCAGGAGAGATTTTCTGTTATGGTTGACAGATATTAATTATAATCTAGAAATGATCCTCCACCTTATATTTGACAGGAACATTAATAAATAAGTTTTCTGCGACTAGGGAGGCTTCTTCTTCTCTGTTCATTCAGGGCGTAGGCGATCATGGCCTTTCACGTTTCCCTACCCCTAGTGACTCTTAGCACGCTTTCTCCTGGTACCCAAACCCCGCTCTACCATCCACTAGCTAAAGCCCATAAATTTAGAATATAAATGTATAGAAACTAGCATGGCCACAAAGTGAGGGATCAGTTTATATATTGATTATTATGTAGAATTGATCCTCCATTTGTATTTTACAAAAACATTTATAAATACGTCTTCTACATTTAGGGAGGCTTCTTCTTCTATGTGCAGAGTCCCTTCAGTATGTAGGCTACTATGGCCCTCCACTATCTCCCTATTGCAAGTGGCTCTTAGTGCGTTTTCTCCTATTACCTCACGACGTGCCATCCACTTGCTTAAGCCCGTCAAGTATGTTACGCACTACTTCCCCCGTCCCCCTTTCTCTTTATCTGTCCTGTGAGTATGAGATTCTCTAAGCCCTCCTTCCTCATTGCATGTCCCAGGAACTTTAGCTCTCTTTTCCTGATGTTAAGTATTAGTTTCCTTTTCATTTCCATCCTCTATCTGACCTGTGAGTATGAGATTCTCTAAGCCCTCCTTTCTCATTACACGTCCCAGGAACTTTAGCTGTTTTTTTCCTGATGTTAAGTATTAGTTCCCTTTTCATTTCCATCCTCTATCTGACCTGTGAGTATGAGATTCTCTAAGCCCTCCTTCCTCGTTACATGCTCCAGGAACTTCAGCTGTCTTTTCCTGATGTTAAGTCGGTTGTATCGCCAAGGAGAATGATACACAGACAAGAATGAATACAAATGCCCAGATGCAAACAGATTGATGTTATTGAAACAGGCAGCCCTTCACGACTTACGATCCGAAGCCACTTGGCCAAATTCGTTCCATGGGATGTTGATAGCCGCCAGATTAGTTTGCGGTTTGTCTTTAAACATGACCAATGTCCAAATTATGTTTCTTTTTCGTGAGTGAAGCTGGCTTTACGCGGGGATCTTAATTATCCTGCCTTCACTCAATCTGATAAAAGGCATTGTAGGAGAAAATTATCAAATCCTTTGCATTTTATATTTTTGCTTTAAGGGTGTATCAAAACACACACACACACACACACACACACACACACATATATATATATATATATATTATATTATTATAATATATATATTATATATTATTATAATATATATATTATTTAAAAGGTTTTTAAGATTGTATTTTAATATTTTATTCATCTTCTTACTAACTGTTATTATTTTAACTATATTTATAATATATTACTACTGATGATTATATTATAATTTGTATTAGGAAGTATGATTTATAATTTATTTTTTACCATAAATATATTCCATTGTAGGTATAATTTAATTTAATATTAAATTACATCTCAAATTTGTCTAAGAATGCATATAATTGTATTAGACGTTGGTGTCGATCTAAAATGTTTATTATAAATTATTTTAATTTTTTCTATCTATACTATACGCTCTCATTCTGTTTATTTACTTTTCCTCCCTTTTTTACGTTTATTTTTCTAACTTTATTTTTTCCAATATTTAATTATAATTTTTTTTTATAAGTTTTAATTAATTTAACTGAATTTTTAAAATAAAATTAATAGTAATTATTTGTATTAAAATTATGATTTACAATTTATTTTTTATCGTAAATATATCCCATTATATTTGAAACTAAATTTCAATGTTAAATTTCCACGTCATGATTTTCTAAGAAAAAAAACGAGTTGCTATAGACGCTATGTCGATACTTGATGGCAACATTCATTTCTCTGTATACTGTCAGTCAGTCAGTTAAGTGCCATACGCGATACACGCTTGGGCGATCGAAAGAGACATGACTGACTGGGCAGTAGATTATCCCGCAGTAGGTTGTCATTGCTTTCTGCGGTAGACTGGTTGCCGTCCAAGGCTACAGAACCTAGTCTGTCCTGCTATTTAACCCATAACTGAAAGGAAGAGACGGATTAATACCTTTCCCAAGGGTATTTGCGCGTAACTGGAATTCGAACTCGGCTCCCTGGCTTCTCGTTCCGAGCCGATAACTGGACCACAACGTACATCCCTGTATACTGTACGTTTTCTTTTATTTCTTTTCTTTTTTTTTTCTCTTCTTTCCATTTATCAATTGCCTACATTTTTCTTTTTTTTTTTTTTCTCTGTTTGGGTTTTTTTGAATGAGCGAGGAATTTTTTGGTAAATTACCGTGACTAAAGTCTATTCTAAATTTGGACATGTGTATAATATTTTTAGGGAATACTTTTAAGATTAACTGTTGTATCATTTGGGTCTGACGAGACGCAAGGTCATCACTGGCGGTTAAATATGTATTACCCATGAAATTGTAGTATATATATATATATATCCGAGTGAATAAAGAACGAAGAAAAAAAATTTTACAACGTCCAAAACATTAATTTAAAACAGTGCTCGATATATAATGTTTAGAGCTGTGAATATTTATTATAAATTATATTGTAGAACATGTACAGAATTTTTATATATCCACTACTAATAGTACATTTGCTTCGACATTGAAACTACAATGTCTCTGAAGATGGGATTTTGATCTCGAAATATTAATGTTTAATAAATAGGTAATACCCAACAACTTCTTTACCTTCCTTTCTTTTACTAAACGCATAGTCACAACCTTCAAGACCTAACCATGCACCTAATACCTTTATGTTTGAAGACGTGACTATCATTTGTAGTATAATAAACTAAATTTTTCCCAAGAAATCATAATTATCTTTTTTGGAAATTCCACGGGTACCGCTAGTTGTTATTATTATTATGTCATTTTTCATCATATTTCGATTTCTGCTATGGTCGCACTACCTACCAAGTCTGCGGAAAGACCTAAGGCAGGTCGTGGTGCGTTGTTATGGCTCTATTTTATGTTTTTCTACCCATCCCCCTAACATCCTTAGCGTTACATAGACAAAGTTCTCCTTAGTGTGTGGACTGTACTTAATAAAACAATTTTTTGTATATCTCTTAAGCTGGGTTTTCCATAGATTCTTTCAATGCGTTGTTTTGTTCCATTTTTTATCATTCCAAGTGCACCTACTATCACTGGCACGACTCTTGTTTTCATATTCTACTATTATACTGATCTAAATAAAGTAAAAATGAATAAAAACTGAGGGTATACATATCATTAAAAGATTATCACAGATTTAATTCGAGCCCTTGTTCAAGACAGACGACAGACAAGATCATTGACCTCTCGATATCGACTGAATTTGTTGCAATGATCTTTTCAGCTTAAATTTTAATTACTGTGTGTAATATGATCCATTAATGGACCCCCGCAACTTCGACATTTACTGTGTTTTAAATTATTGAACTTTCTTCTATAGCGTCAGTAATACGATTTGCAAGATAACAGAGGTTGAAGGTTTGCCTTGCTTTCTACTCACACCTCCTTCCCCGTTCAGAGTGTCCGGTCGCCAATGACTAATGGAGACTGATAAACACTAGTAATCAACAGAGACAACGAGGACTAAATAGAGGCGTCGACGATACGCCAATGACGAGAAACTAACGTCAACATCCTTATGCACTTTAAATAAATATAACACCTCTTCAGGATTTTCTGGTATTTTTTGTTTCTTTACACAATATTGTCAGTCAGTTAAGTGCCATACGCGATACACGATAGGGCGATGATGTCTCGAAGAAGACATGACTGACTGGGCAGAAGATTATACCGCAATAGGTTACCATTACTTTCTGCAGTAGACTGGTCGCCAGCCAAGGCTATAGAACCCAATCTGTCCTGTTATTTGTCTCATCGCTAGAAGGGGAAGAGATGTATTATATTATTAAATAGTAATTAGTGGGGGGTCAGTTTATTACTTCACAACAATATAAAATTGATCCTCTACTTTGTGCCCAAAAGAGGCCTCAATCATGTTTTCAACTATTATATTCAGTCACTGATGAGCTGTGATACAGTGAAACATGCTTGTATGTGGATGACTAATATATATATATATATATATATATATATATATATATACTCCGAGATGTGCTTAAGACGTTGGATAATATTTATGTTTATTAACACACACACACGCACACACACACACATATATATATATATATATATATATATATATATATATATAGTAATCCGCAAACAGATCTGTTTCGCTGTATCACAGCTCATCAGTACGGTTAGACTCCGATTTCTTTTAACCCAGGATTGAAACCCGACCAAAGCGGCGTCAGTCGGCGATTCTACTTCTGGGCGCCCGGTAGAAGAAGGCAGACTTTTTAGCGTGTATATTAGCATTATACACGCCCAATAGCCAGAGTGTTCTAATTCATTGCTAAATGGGCGATGCGTACATGCCAGAGTAGCTACTGTTTTTCAAAGTCTACCATTCTTTCAGAGTGCTCAATCAGAGTGTGAGAGCGTATATATATATATATATATATATATATTGTCCAGTGTCCAGTGCAGTCGCTGAAAGCGCTTTGGAACTCAATAATTATGGAACATTTTTACATTTCGTATCTCTAGAACAGAGGAAACATGTAAGAATACTGGAAAAATTAAATAAAAAATTAATAAAATCTTCCTTGTTGGGCGTTTTTAATGACACAGATTACAGCCTAACTATTTACAGTGATCCGCAAACAGGCCAGTTTTGCTCCATCACAGATGATCAGTGTCGCTAGAAATCTGATTGCTTCCCGCCGGGATCGAAACTCGATCGATCTGGTAATAGTCAGAGAGCCTAATGCATCATTTTTATATACGCGGTGTATACACACGCCAGCAGTCAAGAGAACTCAATTCCTGACAGAAGCGGAAAATATATAAAAATTTAATTTTCTTCTCTAGAGAGCATAATATATTAGTCATCCACGTATAAGCCTGTTTCGCTGTATCAAAGCTCATCAGTGTGGCTAGACACATCCACTTGTTTCTGGCCGGAATCGAAACTCGACGGACTTGGTGTCTGTCGGAGTCGCTACCCACTCAGCCATAGGCGCATGGAACCAGAGAACGAAAATTTTAATGTGTTGTATATAAGCAGTGGATACACACGCCAGTCACCGAAAGAACTCAATTCATTTCTGAAGCGTCACGCATATTTCACAGAGGTGGAAGCTGTTTTTAATTTTTTTTTTCTCTAGGGAGCTCAATCGTAATGAGAACATGATATATTAGTCATTTACATACATGCCTGTTTCGCTATATATATACAGTACTGTGGAAAAGTATTAGGACAAGAACTATTTTATCTTTTATGAGGCATCAAAATAAAGTTTAACATCACCCCTGTCCTAACACTTTTGCACACTACCGGTCGTGTGCAAAAGTATTAGGACAGGGGTGATTTTCCTAAAAACCCCACTGAAATTCAAATACAGGGTGAAAAGCCAAGTAAATTGCTAATAAATATTGATTAATTAAAACTAGGTGTAAAAGAAATGTATTAAAAAGAAGTTATACTTATTTTTTTCCTATTTTTATTAAACAAGTTATTTTGAAACTACTCTATTGAACATCTATGGGATATTTTGAATAAAAAAATTGATAAATCTAATGTTACTTCGCAAGAAACACTTTGGGAACAAATACAATCTGCTTGGCAGGAGATACCATTAGATACATTGAAGAAGCTTGTGATGACAATGCCTGACAGCATGAAGGCTGTGATCGAAGCAAAAGGCTATTATCATCATTTATCCATCACACCCAGATGGTGCTTAGGGCAGCAACTCTTTGTTGCTGTAACAAACTGTTTTTTTACGGGGTAGGGTTGTTAGCCCTGCACCCATACCCCATACCCCCAAACTTGGAGGACCGGTGGATCATTCTTGGTCCTTAGGTTTATAGCACCTGGTATTCCCAAATGGTCACCCATTTAAGTACTGACCAGGCTCGATGTTGCTTAACTTCGGAGATCGGACAGGAATTCAACACGATATAGCCGTAGATAAAGGCTGTTATGCTAAATACTAAATTTATTTTCTAACAAGTATTTTTTCTTGTTAAAGCATTTGTTGAGTAAATCAAATATAATTATATTAATTAAATTGTTTATTTTCTGTCAATATCCCTCATAAAAGATAAAATAGTTCTTGTCCTAATACTTATGCACAGTACTATATATATATATATATATATATATATATATATATATATATATATATATATATATATTGCTCTCATTACGATTGAGCTCTCTAGAGAAGAAAATTTTAAAAACAGTTTCCACCTCTGTGATATATGCGTGACTCTTCAGAAATAAATCGTGTTCTTTCAGTGACTGGCGTGTGTATACACTGCTTATATACATCACGTTAAAATTTCCCTTCTCTGATTCTATGTCTTAGGAGGTAGCGCCTCCGACTGACACCAAATCGGTCGAGTTTCGATCCCGGCCAGAAGCAAATGGATGTATCTATCCGCAAAAAATCAGAGTTTCTGGAAACGGATGACACTGATGACGTCATCACATTGTCAACTAATAAATTTTTTCTGTGTCCGGTATTCTTTTAGCATCAGCTACGGCCCTGTATATATATATATATATATATATATATATATATATATATATATATATATATATCAGCATGCAGTGTGGATATAGAAGAATCCAAAGGAGTGTCCTGTACATACAGTGGTAGGATAACTCTCTATATATATAAGGCTTTGTAGCACATATGCAGACAAACATTATGCATTTAAGAGGCAACTTGACGTAGTGTAATGGTTAACTTGCTTCACGAAAACGATTACGAATGATTAGTGAGTTAGAGCCTTACTGAGTGCCTCATACTGTCGACCTTGTTCATTTGGGCGTTCTGCATTGAGGTTAAATATTATTTCTTTTTTGATTCTTTGCGGTATCTTCTTGACATTTTTTTTTCTTTTTGTTCGTTTGTTTGTTTTTTCCTAAATGATCTGCAATAAATAAAGTTTTATTTTCCCCCTCAAACGCAATTCTCAAATTCAGATTTTCCTTTCGAGGAATAAAGATGCGAGGAACTGTAACTAAATACAGACGGGCGAGACATAAATCTTTTCAATCGTAAAGCCATGTGTTTTACTGATAATGGAGTTCGTCGTTAGATTTAAAAGGCACAATGTAATTAAGTATCGTAATTGCATGAGACCATGGATTATAGCCTAAATTTTAAGAGGCAACACATTGACTTTTATCGACTTCTTCTCTGGGGCGAAGACGTAGTTTGCGTCTATTTCAAGCGAAAATGGCCGAACAAAAGAAAATCCGAAAGTCGGTGTTTATTTTCCAAACCAAATCTTCGAATTTTCTGTTTAAAGCAAGTCATTAACATAAACGAAATTTCATTTACATTATTTCATGGATTACTCCAGCTACTAGACTTGCAACTAAGTCCCACCTTTCAAGTGTAACCACAACTTCTACTCTATTAGCTTCTTTTCTCGCACGTCCCGCCTGTGGAATTCCCTTCTGTATACTTGCTTTCTTGATAGCTACAATCTCTAAGAATTTAATTACAACGTCAACTGTTATCTCTTATTTCCTTGACTCCTATCCGTTCTCCCCACACTCCGTATTTTCTTCTTCTCCCTTTCCGCTCTACACTCACGCAGCTCTCTTCACACCAGTGTTCCCATCCTTCTCTTACCCATTCTCTGACAACACCTGTGACCTGTTCCTTTTTCTCTTTACTCTCCTCTTATGTAACCCCATGGAAACCAGTGGCAGTACTGCCTTGCTTGGGGTGAAACGATTCTAAAAAAATTAATACTTATAATATTACCAAAATAAATAAGAAAACGAAATAAAAGCCTAAGGAAGATATAAAACGTGTGTATGAATGCATATATATATATATATATTAAATAAGTATATAAGTAGCCATAATTATTAGGCCACCCCAGTATATCATCGCATGCTTTCCTTGACAAACCTTGTACCAAGTTCTTCTCCCTTTCCGCTCTACACTCACGCAGCTCTCTTCACACCAGTGTTC
The DNA here is from genome assembly GCA_037127315.1 of Ascarosepion bandense. Classification (NCBI taxonomy): domain Eukaryota; kingdom Metazoa; phylum Mollusca; class Cephalopoda; order Sepiida; family Sepiidae; genus Ascarosepion; species Ascarosepion bandense. Next base: position 926,152 of record JBBBDQ010000837.1, read on the forward strand.
CCATCCTTCTCTTACCCATTCTCCGACACCTACTGTGACTTGGTTCCCCCTTTCTCTGCACTCTACTATTATGTAACCCCCTACGCACCAGTGGCAGTGTTGTCTTCCTTGGTATGAGTCAATTATTAAAAATTAGCAGTATAGCCCGGCGTTGCTCGGGTGTAATGAAAGCTTTAAAGCTAACCCATGGTCCTGGAGCTCAGGCTCAGGATAAAGAATATTTTAAATAATAAAATAATTGCGACAATTTACCAATCGCAGATAATATATATATCTATATATATATACTAGCAGTATAGACAGGTGTTGCTCGGGTGTAATGAAAGCTTTAAAGCTAACCCATGGTCCTGGAGCTCAGACTCAGCCTAAAGAATATTTGAAATAATAAAATAATTGCGACAATTTACAAATCGCACCTCATATATATATATATATATATATATATATATATATATATATATATATACTAGCAGTATAGCCCGGCATTGCTCGGGTGTAATGAAAGCTTTAAAACTAATCCATGCTCCTGGAGTTCAGACACTTTGGACGTTGGCACGAAAGACTAAAAAGCAATAGTTGTTTCCAGTTAAAGTGAAACCGTCGACTGAAAGAAAAATGAATGGATGTAAGTCAAATTTTGATTTCCTGGTATCGATATCAAATAAGTTTTTTTTTCGTCGGAAAATGAATTTTGAAGGCTAAATAAGTCCTCTGAGTAAATCGTATCATGGCTGAGACTAAGAACTACAATTATACCCACTTAGAGCCAAACCCGAATCAAAATCTAAACTAAAAGGGCTGAAAAAAATACAGACAGATAAACAGACACACACACAAACATCTTGCCTTTTACATATATATTATCGATTTTCTGCACTATTGTAAGAACTGCAACCTTGAAACTTCTGAATATCGTTTCTTATGTCTTTGTCTATGAGTGTATCAAATTTGATTAAAAGCGGACCTCTTCTTCTATAACCCGACTTTTTCGATTATCGATTTAAAATATTTATCGGGGGTACCTTGACACAAAACCTAGCTATGAACACTCGCAGACGCTTATAGTACAACTGTGTAAATTTTCAAGAAAATCGGTTCAGCCATTTCGGAGTCTATAGGTAACGGACACACACACACACACACACACACACACACACACAGAGAAAAAGTTCCATTTATAAATAAGTTTAGATAATTCTCGTGTTCACATCAGGTGTAAGATGTTTATTACAGATGTTAAAAAAAATGTCGTCTCAAATTTCTAGCACCTCACTCGTTATACTAATTAAGTAAATTCCAGTATTCTGATAATGTAACAACAATTCTTCACAAATTTGGAGCACCTTCTACGGTATTTAGATAATGTGTCAACATCTTTACAATTTTGTAGCACCTTCCTCAGTATTCTAATTATTATGTAAATATTATTGATTTGTATGATTGCATCAGGTGTAAGGCGTTTATCAGAGAGACAAAAGCAACAAATCATCATACACTTCCAAAATCTTGTATCCTAATTTAGTAAACATCATAGATTTGGATGTCACAATATAATTACAAATAATAATGTAACAAATATTCCCAAATTTCCAGCACCTTACTCAGTATCCTAATTATTAAGTAAACTTCATGGATTTCCCAGCTTCACACCAGATGTATAGTGGTTATCACTGGGAATCGAGTAAAACAAACCTTTTCAAATTACAGCACCTTACACAGTATCCTAATTATTTATTTTTTTTTTTTTAATCATATCACCCCGAGCAAGGCGGTAAGGCCAGTGGTGTGCAGGGGGCTACGTAAGAGTGAATAGATTGGTAAAGAGAAAGCCGGAAACCACGTCCTAAACAGGGAACAAGGGATGAGCCTCTACACCTGTTCAATAGACGAGGGTGGAGTGTGAACCGGGCGATAGTTTAGTCTATCTACTCCAATTGAAAGAGAAAAAAATAAGCAAAAAAGAAAAGTGAAAAGATTGGAAAAGAGAAAGCCGGAAACCACATCCTAAACAGGGAACAAGGGATGAGCCTCTACACCTGTTCAATAGACGTGGGTGGAATGTGAACCGGGCGATAGTTCAGTCTATCTACTCCAATTGAAAAAAAAAAATAAACAAAAAAGAAAAGTGAAAAGATTGGAAAAGAGAAAGCCGGAAACCACATCCTAAACAGGGAACAAGGGATGAGCCTCTACACCTGTTCAATAGACGTGGGTGGAGTGTGAACCGGGCGATAGTTCAGTCTATCTACTCCAATTGAAAAAAAAATAAACAAAAAAAGAAAAGTGAAAAGATTGGAAAAGAGAAAGCCGGAAACCACATCCTAAACAAGGAACAAGGGATGAGCCTCTTCACCTGTTCAATAGACGTGGGTGGAATGTGAACCGGGCGATAGTTCAGTCTATCTACTCCAATTAGTCAATCTACTCCAATTATTATGTCAGTTTCAAGGGTTTTCAAGATTGCATCACAAGTCTCGTAATACGATTATATGTCTTCTGAAATTTTCAGCAATTTCCTCAGAAAACTTACTATGGAAGCATTTTTTTAAAAAGGCACAGGGAAGTGTCATCTTTGTTCATTTTATATTTAATCTGTTTCAGAATATGACCTACAAATTTACAACCTTCCCCCACCTAGAACATGAAAATGAAAAGTTGCGTGTAATTTATTAAATGAGTTCAACTTTGGTCATAATGCTTTTGCTCCTGGATATGACGGTAAACTGCATCCGACAGCAAGACCTCTGATTGGGAGGTTGTGAGGAACAGGGAACCACCTCTTGATTGCTGTTGTTCCCAGGTCCACCTTGACCTGGAGTAGTAGCACCTGTTAGGACCCCAGCTATGGGTAAATAGTTAACCCCCAAACTGGGGTTAAAACACTATGAAAGTATAAAAATAGACTTTTATAGAAAAATATGCATTTTTGAAGGAAAAATATTACCAACAATACATTTTTGAAATAAAGAAATTACCATAACACATTTTTGAAGGAAAAAATATTATTGCGATAATACATTTTTGAGGGAAAAAAGTTACCAGCAATGCATATTTTGAATACAAAACTAGAAGACATCTTCAGTTTTCTAAAATAAAATAAAAGTTTTTTTATCAAAATCTGACTAAATCTTTTTACTATAAGCGAACATTAAAAAAATACCTTAAAACCATACCTGCTTGGCATTAAATAGCCACAGAGATTGATATGCCGTTAAACAAAACTCAACCTCATAATGCTAATGACTCAAATGGTAAGGAAACGCCATAGATCATTATAAAGACTCGTATCTTTTCTGAGCCACAATTTTCGAGTTATTAACCTTATATCACAGTTTTCAATATTCAAAATTTTAAACACCTTTACAGATTATAATCGTTATAAAAGTGATACTGAAAACGCCTGCTTCTTTCAAAAGAAATGCTTCCTTTATTTCGAGATTATTTTTATTTCATTTATTTACATTGATTTCATCTCACACAACATTGGAGAAGAGACCTGATCTTGTCAAGGAACTTAGATCTATAAGATATAGAATGTCTTTCTAGCTGACGAAAAAAAATGAAATAGAAAATATTTAATAAACAAATAAATATGTGAATGGAAACACTCATATTAACCGTTTCCTTATGAGGAAACATGCAGCATATATTGACTGAGCAGCCAGTATTACTGGTTACACCATCTTCAACAAATGATTATGGGATCGAGAATAAAGTTTAGTGCCTTCGATCGGAAAAAATAAATTTCATCTCTCAACTGTGTCTTTGACAAAGCGCCACTCACTTCTGTCTTTGTCTTGGGGCAGAGGACAAATAAGTTCTGCCTTTGTCTTGGGGTAGAGAAAACTCAACTCTGTCTTCGTCTGCTGGCGGAGCGCAATTCAGTTATGCCTTTGTCTTCTGGCTGAGCATATGTTTTTTATAAAATGAGGGATCAGTTTATATATTGATTGTAATGTAGAATTGATCCCCCGCTTTATATCCACATTACAATTGTATAGAATTTTTTTTATAATCATATCGCCCCAGCCAAGGCATTTTACTGCCACTGTTTTGCAGGGGTTACATCGGAAGAAAGTTGTGAGAAAGAGTGACAGGTTATAGGGGGTGTCAGGCAGTGTGTAAGAAAAGGATGATAATACTGATGAGAGTGGAGTGGACAGAGAAAGGAGCGTGAGAGAAGACTGATTGTGGGCATAAAGTGAGGGATCAGTTTATATATTGATTGTCATGTAGAATCGATCCCCCACTTTATATCTGTTAACGCCTCTCTAATGGTAAGAATAATAGTAGCATTGCCTTATAAAGCAATGCTACTATTATTCAGCAGTAGCAACTTTTGAATGAAATTCATAAACTCTTTCTCTTAAAATTTAAGAAAAAAAAATGTTCAGCTCGTATCCTAACCTAAGCAAAACAATTTGTCATTCATTGACTGAGTATCCATTACTACTTTCGATCAAAATTAAATCCTTCTTTTGAATTTTTCAATAAAATAAATTTCCCGAATCCTGTAACTGGTATTATCTTCTTCTTCTTCTTCTTCTTCTTCTTCTTCTTCTTCTTCTTCTTCTTCTTCTTCTATGTGCCTTGTCCGAACATGGCCTTCCACGTTTCCCTAACCCTGGTGGCTCTTAGCACGCTTCCCCCTGTAACATCTCTCACTCCCCGTTCTGTCATCCACCTGCTCAGGCCCTTCAAATATGTTATCCGTTGCTTTCCTCAGTCTCTTTTTCCCTCTATCTGGTTTGTTAGTATCAGGCTCTCCTTGCCCTCCTTCCTCATTGCATGTCCCAGGAACTTTAGCTGTCTCTTCCTGATGCTCAGTATTAATTTCCTTTTTGTTTCCATCCTTTCCAAAACCTCATCATTGCTCACATGCTCGATCCATGATATCCGCAGCATTCTTCTGTAGAACCATATTTCAGCGGCTTGAAGTTTTCCCTTCATCTTTGTTGATATTGCCCAACATTCACTGCCAAATTGAAGAACCGATATCATAGCAATTCAGTATTCTCTTCTTTGTTACTAGCGAAATTGTCCTGTTTCTTAATACTCTTCTCAGCTCCTGGAATGCATCCTTGTGCTTTTGGATCTCAGAAATATAAATGTATAGAAACTGATGTGACCACAAAGTGAGGGGTTAGTTTATATATTGATTGTAATATGGAAATGCTCCCCCAGTTTATATCCAGCATTCTTCTGTAGAACCACATTTCAGTTGCTTCAAGTTTTTTTTTTCTTCATCTTTGATGATATTGTCCAGCATTCACTCCCATATTGAAGAACTGACATCACATAGCAATCCAGTACTCTCTTCTTTGTTTCTAGTGAAATTTTCCTGTTTCTTAATACTTTACTCAGCTTCTGGAACGCGTCCTTCGCCATGACAATTATGGGCGTTTCCTTCCTAGACTTTTGTTTGAAGTAGTGTGCAATGCCAATAAAAATAAATGAAATAAATAATCAATAAGATAAATGACGTAAAACTGCGTAAGAAGTAAGTAAATTGCGAAATACGAGGTGTCAGCACCCGTAACTCTACTGAAGATCTCTGAAAAAGTGCTTTACAAAAACTAAGCCTGTCTGCTATAGAGGCTAGCTAATCCCTATTGAAGACCCTGGTCAAGCATATTTGTGTTTTATTCAACACCCACAGATCCCACCTGTGTTTTATACTGAAACTATTCTGCGCGCATTTTAGCTATAATTTCTGGGAGAGAATGCATTCTCTGGCGTGATCAATTGTTTGAACAAGGTCGGCAGGCTAAAACCGTCGGTTACGATAACTTGCGGTTTTCTGCTAGCACAACCATCGAGAAACAATTCTGTCTACCTAATTTCACTCAAAAGGCTTGTGTCAATCCGTGATAGTGTTTTTTTTTTCCCGGTACTTTACAATGGTACGACCCGCTGGAATCGCTCAGATAGAAAACATCAGGAAGTCACCTTCTTGACAATAAGCGAACATTCTTCCTACTCGATCAAGTGCCCATATGGTTCACACAATTACATTACAATATCTAAACTTATTTACAAATGGAACTTTATCTGTGTGTCTGTGTGTATGTGTGTCCGTTATCTATAGACTCCGAAACGGCCGAACCGATTTTCTTGAAAATTTACACAGTTGTACTATAAGCGTCTGCGAGTGTTCTTAGCTATGTTTTGTGTCAAGGTACCCCCGATAAATATCGAAAATCGAAAAAATCGGGTTATAAAAGGAGTGGTCCGATTTTAATGAAATATGATAGGCTCATAGACAAAGACATAAGAAACGATATTCAGAAGTTTCAAGGTTGCAGTTCTTACAATATTGCAGAAAATCGATAATATATATAAAAGACAAGATGTGTGTGTGTGTGTGTGTGTGTGTGTGTGTGTGTGTGTGTGTGTGTGTGTGTGTGTGTGTGTGTGTGTGTGTGTGTGTGTTTATCTGCCTGTATGTCTGTATTTTTTCAGGCCTTTTATTTTAGTTTTTGCTTCGGGTTTGGCTCTAAGTACGTTTAATTGTAGTTCTTAGTCTCAGCCATGATACCATTTACTCAGAGGACTTATTTAGCCTTCAAAATTCAGTTTACGGCGAAAAAAAACTTATTTGATATCGATAGCAGGAAATCAAAATTTGACTTACATCCATTCAATTTCTTTTTCAGTCTACGATTTCGCTTTAACTGGAAACAGCTATTGCTTTTTAGTCTTTCGTGCCAACGTCCAAAGAGTCTGAGCTTCAGGACCATGGATTAGTTTTAAAGCTTTCATTACACCCGGCGTTGCTCGGGTGTAATGAAAGCTTTAAAATAATAATACTGAGGAGGGTGCTGAAATATTTAGAAAAATCTACTATGATATTTCTTCGCGATTGTCACCAGATAATACTGATGGGAAAACTCAATTTTTATTTTATTTATTCTTGGAGTGATCTAGGAATCATCAGAAATATGTTGACCCTATCAGTTTTCATTTTTTATTTATTCATTTTTTTTACATTTTTTAACGTCTGAAAAATACAAATGCTTGTTATCTGAATCCGTCAATATTATCTCTGAAAACTCACGTTCAGGGCGTGCACAATGTTTCTTATCAGAGTCTATGACGTTGTCCAGAAATTAAGAGTGTTTTTGTAGGAATGGAAGGTGATAACAAAAAGAAAAAAGTTGTAGAAAACATCTCTAATCAAAATAATTCCCATGAATGTATCTCTGCCAAAGTGTAGCAAAACTATTTATAGTTGGACAATAAAAAATCAATGTTCAGGGCTTAACATCTTAGCACAACCCAGTAATTTGAACTCACATCTTGTCTTCAACCTCCATCGATGCTTGTTGCTTAACTCGAACCTGAACTTCATGAGACATATTTGGGATATTTTCTGTTAATTCACTCAAAAATAAAAAGAATCTGTCCATACTTCTGAGATGATGAAGTATTTACATTATTTAAACTGTTCGAAATGTTGTCCTCATCTTTATTGTCATGCTTACGACGTTTCGGCCGTTGTACCCTCAGGTCTTCTTCAGGTGTTAGAAATTTTGAACAGAACTCTTTATTTTGATCACTGGGGTATATTATTCTAGTTCCATGAGTGATGCCACTTCCAGATGTTTAGTTATCTTTGTTTAATTCAACTACCTAAGTTTTAATTGTTACTACTGTAACCAGGTAATGTCAAGGACACAAGGCTCAGTTGATAAAAGCGTTGATATACCCAGTGATTTGACCCAAAGTGTTGTGAGTTCAATAGCGTTCGGTTCAAAATTCTTAGCACCTGAAGAAGGCCGGAGTGTACACCGGTCGAAACTTCGTAAACATGGCAGTAAATATAAGAACAACAGTCCAAAGGGTGTAAATAATATTAAAATAATTTATATTTATAAAATTCAAAGTAAATTGTGCAAGAGCAAGGCCATTCCATTGTACCCCGGTTTGGTTGACCTTTGCGAACGTCCTTCTTCAGGTGCTCCAGCCTTCTTCAAGAGCTAAGAATGAAAATGATTGTAATAAAGGGTTCGGTTCGAAATTTCTAGCACCTGAAGAAGGCCGGAGCGTACAAAGATGAGGACAATCGTCCGAATAATGTAAATACTGTAAATACTACCTCATCTCAGAAATATAGACAATTAGAATGATCTATTATTAAACGTCGTACAAATGGCAACAAAGATGAGGACAATAGTCCGAATAATGTAAATACTGTAAATACTACCTCATCTCAGATATATAGACAAATAGAATGATCTATTATTAAACGTCGTACAAATGGCAACAAATATGAGGACAATAGTCCGAATAATGTAAATACTGTAAATTCTACCTCATCTCAGAAATATAGACAAATAGAATGATCTATTATTAAACGTCGTACAAATGGCAACAAAGATGAGGACAATAGTCCGAATAATGTAAATACTGTAAATACTACCTCATCTCAGAAATATAGACAAATAGAATGATCTATTATTAAACGTCGTACAAATGGCAACAAATATGAGGACAATAGTCCGAATAATTTAAATACTATAAATACTACCTCATCTCAGAAATATAGACAAATAGAATGATCTATTATTAAACGTCGTACAAATGGCAACAAAGATGAGGACAATAGTCCGAATAATATAAATACTGTAAATACTACCTCATCTCAGAAATATAGACAATTAGAATGATCTATTATTAAACGTCGTACAAATGGCAACAAAGATGAGGACAATAGTCCGAATAATGTAAATACTGTAAATACTACCTCATCTCAGATATATAGACAAATAGAATGATCTATTATTAAACGTCGTACAAATGGCAACAAATATGAGGACAATAGTCCGAATAATGTAAATACTGTAAATTCTACCTCATCTCAGAAATATCGACAAATAGAATGATCTATTATTAAACGTCGTACAAATGGCAACAAAGATGAGGACAATAGTCCGAATAATGTAAATACTGTAAATACTACCTCATCTCAGAAATATAGACAAATAGAATGATCTATTATTAAACGTCGTACAAATGGCAACAAATATGAGGACAATAGTCCGAATAATGTAAATACTATAAATACTACCTCATCTCAGAAATATAGACAAATAGAATGATCTATTATTAAACGTCGTACAAATGGCAACAAAGATGAGGACAATAGTCCGAATAATGTAAATACTGTAAATACTACCTCATCTCAGAAATATAGACAAATAGAATGATCTATTATTAAACGTCGTACAAATGGCAACAAAGATGAGGACAATTATCCGAATAATGTAAATACTGTAAATACTACCTCATCTCAGAAATATAGACAAATAGAATGATCTATTATTAAACGTCGTACAAATGGCAACAAAGATGAGGACAATAATCCGAATAATGTAAATACTGTAAATACGACCTCAACTCAGAAATATAGACAAATACAATGATCTATTATTAAACGTCGTACAAATGGCAACAAAGATGAGGACAATAGTCCGAATAATGTAAACACTGTAAATACTACCTCAACTCAGAAATATAGACAAATACAATGATCTATTATTAAACGTTGTACAGATGGTAACAAAGATGAGGACAATAGTCCGAATAATGTAAATACTGTAAATACTACCTCATCTCAGAAATATAGACAATTAGAATGATCTATTATTAAACGTCGTACAAATGGCAACAAAGATGAGGACAATAGTCCGAATAATGTAAATACTGTAAATACGGCCTCAACTCAGAAATATAGACAAATACAATGATCTATTATTAAACGTCGTACAAATGGCAACAAAGATGAGGACAATAGTCCGAATAATGTAAATACTGTAAATACTAGCTCATCTCAGATATATAGACAAATAGAATGATCTATTATTAAACGTCGTACAAATGGCAACAAAGATGAGGACAATAATCCGAATAATGTAAATACTGTAAATACGACCTCAACTCAGAAATATAGACAAATAGAATGATCTATTATTAAACGTCGTACAAATGGCAACAAAGATGAGGACAATAATCCGAATAATGTAAATACTGTAAATACTACCTCATCTCAGAAATATAGACAAATAGAATGATCTATTATTAAACGTCGTACAAATGGCAACAAAGATGAGGACAATAGTCTGATTAATGTAAATACTGTAAATACTACCTCATCTCAGAAATATAGACAAATACAATGATCTATTATTAAACGTCGTACAAATGGCAACAAAGATTATGACAATAGTCCGAATAATGTAAATAGTGTTAAAACAAACTACATCGCACATGAAATGAGAACGATATACCCCAATGATCGAAATTTATTCGGTTCAAAATTCAAGTGAACCTGAAAACGGCCGGAACGTCCACCAGCCAAAACGTCGTTAACATAGCATCAAAGATGAGGACAACAGTAAATAATGTAAATACTACCTCATCTCAGAAGTATAGACAAATGAGATGGCATGTGTTCATGTTAGTGCAAAGTGAACACGAAGTGTCTTTGACAGAAATTGAACTTCTTTCGCTTTTTCCATTATGAAACCTATTAACTGTGAACCTCGAAGCACGTCCATGTTGGATCATAACGCATCTAATATTTGACCATTCTATCAAAACCTGAAGTCAAAGATCTTCCTTTGATAACAACATCCAGACAAAATTGGGCAGACATGTTTGCCGAAGCGAACTGCAATAATAAAATTTATAATCGGCTAGCGAAATTATTTTCTGTCTTTGCTTCTCGTTCCTCTGCACACAGCGATCAATAATTACAAGTTCTGGTTCGACAGGAACATTTACCTTTTTCCCGTCAAGATTCTAACAAGCAGGAAGCCGTTAACTTTTGAGTGGTTACAAAAGTCAAGGTCCAGCCACAAAGTTTTAGATGAGACAGGAAATTGATGATCGCTTGTTCAAAAAGTGTCAGCCGAAGAAATATTGCCAGAGTCTATGACAGAAATTGGTTCTCTGATTAAAGATTATAATCTAGAAATGAACATGAATTTTCTGTAGCAGTCTACAGAAGACGATCTTGAGTAAAACTAAACGAAACAGCGTGCACCATGCAAGTCTTTTTAACAGGAGCAAAGGTTTATCCTTGAGGATACCCGTCTAATCGGTAAATAACTAACTCACTGACTTAAATAGCTGGATAAAGCCTTGGTTAGCAGCCCGTCTACCGTAGAAATAAATGACAACCTATTGCGGGAAAATCTTCTGCCTAGTCAGTTATGGATCGAAAGAGACTTGACTGCCCAAGCGTGTATCACGTATGGTATTTAACGGACTATTGTGGATAAAAGAATTGAATAGCAGGACAGATGTGTTTCTATGGGCTTTGTTGGCACATCAGTACAACGCCGAAAGAAAAGGCAACCTACTGCGGGAATATCTTCTTCCTAGTCAGTTATGGATCGAAAGAGACTTGATTGCCCAAGCGTGTATCACGTATGGCACTTAACTGACTAATCTAAATAAAAGAATTGAATAGCAGGACAAACTGAGTTCTATAGCCTTGGTTGACACACTAGTCCGCCGCCGAAAGACAACCTACTGCGGGAAAATCTTCTGTACAGTCACTCATGGATCGAAAGAGACATGATCGCCAACCAGTCTACCGCCGAAAAAAAAGGCAACCTACTGCGGGAATATCTTCTGCCTAGTCAGTTATGGATCGAAAGAGATATGATCGCCAACTAGTCTACTGTAGAAAGAAATGGCAACCTACTGCGGAAAAATCTACTGCCTAGTCAGTCATAAATCGAAAGAGACATGATCGCCAACCAGTCTACCGTAGAAAGAAATGGCAACCTACTGCGGGAAAATCTTCTGTCCAGTCACTCATGGATCGAAAGAGACATGATCGCCAACCAGTCTACCGCAGAAAGAAATGGCAACCTATTGCGGGAAAATCTTCTGCCTAGTCAGTCATGGATCGAAAGAGACATGATTGTCTGTGTGTGCATCACGTATGGCAATTAACTGATTGACTGGCTAAAAATAGTGATACAATGTCATCACAATATTTTAACAAGTACATAGCTAGCCACATCGAACAACCTTATCGCCATAACTGAATTATTATTGTTACACCCGAGAAAGATTTAGAAATGTTCTACCATGCTTTATCTTTACAAGGGTCACACCAAAACTGAAGTATTGCTGACATATCTAGGCCAGAGTTGCCCAACCCTTAACCCTTAACAGATAACAGATATATATATATATATATATATATATATATATATATATATATATATATATGTGTGTGTGTGTGTGTGTGTGTGTGTGTGTGTGTGTGTGTGTGTGTGTATCAGTCAGTTAAGTGCCATACGTGATACACGCTTCGGGCGATCATGTCTCGAAAGAGACATGACTGACTGAGCAGAAGATTATCCCGCAGTAGGTTGCCATTGCTTTCTGCGGTAGACTGGTTGCCGACCAAGGCTATAGAACCCAATCTGTCCTGTTATTTGACTCATAACTAGAGGGGAAAGGGATGTATTATATTATTAAGAAGTAATTAGTCGGGGATCAGTTTCATATTGTTATGAAGTAATAACCTGATCCCCCACTTTATGCCCAGTAGTAGGCTTAATCATGTTTTCAACTATTATTTTCAGTCAGTTAAGTGTCATACGTGATACACGCTTTGGGCGATCATGTCTCTGTCGAGACATGACTGACTGGGCAGAAGATTATCCCGCAGCAGGTTACCATTGCTTTCTGCGGTAGACTGGTTGCCGACCAAGGCTATAGAACCCAATCTGTCCTGTTATTTAACCCATAACTGGAGGGAATAGACGGATTAATACCTTTCCCAAGAGTATTTGCGCGTAAGTGAATGCAATGAATTCAAATGGAATTCGAACTCGGCTCCCTGATTTCTCGTTCCGAGTCCGATATCCAATGCACCGCAACGCACATCATTACTATGAAAATATTTAAAGGCACAAAGAAGCTACGTTATAACAACAGGACTGAAGTAGTGATGCCCGGTTCTATAATGTTTCAGATACGTCTTTGGACTTTGGTAAGAACTTCTAGATATTTAGCAGAAGCACCTGACCAGTTGTGCCAGCAATGTTCGATACAGGGGCAAACGGTATACATATAAATAGACTCTGACGCGAAGGGCTTACGGCCGAATCTCGATGAAACATTGGTTCCCGAACGATAATCGAAGTTAAGCAACGTCAACCCTAGATGAGTGAACCCTTAGGAATACCAGATGCTGTAAGCTTAAATGTTCGGGTGGTTTAATGGATAACAGCTTGGAATTGTTAATCGGGGAGCCGGGTTCCAATTCCAGTTGGGTTCGCTGTTAATTTACATGGAAAAGGTATGAATCCGCTTCTCCTCCCCTAACTATGGGTTAATTAGTAAAATTAGTGTCACTAAAAGCATTATTATCTACCCCAGAATTAAAATTGTGTAAAAAATATTTAGATTTTGGCATTAAATAACCCATAAATATGTTGATATGCCGCTAAACAAAAACAACAAATGGATCTAACGAGAAGAATTATCTAGCACGACACGTGAAGGGTAATTGAAATCTTTCAATTTATAGTCTTTAAAAACTGTTCCCCCTGCGGAGTAAAATTTAGGAGGTGGTTCCTCAAATAATGGACTCTCCCTCCTATATTAATAAGAGTTAACAGGAAGTAAACGGAGGAAGTTCTTGAGAAGTTCTTAGAGTTCTATTGGAGTTCAGTAGAACTACTAGTTAGTTCCAGCTTGGACATAGTTGGACTAAGGCAGTTGACATTAGTCGGCAGTTAGTCGAATACTAAGGAGTCAGCTTTCAGTGGAAGATTACCAACTTCCTACCATTTTGAGTACGTTAAGTCTATTAGCAACCGACATAGCACGATTATAACTTTCAGTGTGAAAACTACTCCACAACAAAATCCAAATGAATTTACTGGACGAATAGTAGGTGTAAGGAGTGTAATTTTATCTGATTCAGCCTCGGGCGCTTTTTCCCTACTGCCTTACGCAACATTTTGTTTTCTTAATATCATGGTTTCATCCAGACTCAAAAAACAAGTAAGTTGGGTCTGCTATCATCGACTAAAAAAAGATTTTTTTTAATCGTATCACCCCGAGCAAGGCGGTAACGCCACTGATGTGCATGGGGCTACGTAATAGTGAAAAGATTGGAAAAGAGAGCCGGAAACCACATCCTAAACAGGGAACAAGGAATGAGCCTCTTAACTTGTTCAATAGACGTGGGTGGAGTGTGAACCGGGCGATAGATCTATCTACTCCAATTGAAAAAAAAAAACAAAGTGAGAAAATTTGAAAAGAGAGCGAAACCTACATCCTAAACAGGGGAACAAGGATTAGCCTCTTAACCTGTTCAATAGACGTGGATGGAGTGTGAACCGGGTGATAGATAGATCTATCTACTCCAATTATGTGTCTACTCCAAAATGTTTTATATTACGACTATTGAACAGGTGAAGAGGCTCATCCATTGTTCCTTGTTTAGGATGTGGTTTCCGGCTTTCTCTTTTCCAATCTTTTCACTCTTTTCTTTTTTTTTCTTTCAATTGGAGTAGTTAGACTAAACTATCGCCCGGTTCACACTCCACCCACGTCTATTGAACAGGAGTAGAGGCTCATCCCTTGTTCTTTGTTGAGGATGTGATTTCCGGCTTTCTCTTTTCCAATCTTTTCACTCTTACTTAGCCCCCTGCTCATCAGTGGCGTTACCGCCTTGCTCGGGGTGATATGATTTTAAAAAAAAGTATAATGATTATACCTAGATTCGCGCAATTTGAGGACAGTCAGTCAGTTAAGTGCCATACGTGAAACACGATCGGACGATAATGTCTCGAAAGAAACATGACTGACTGGGAAGAAGATATTCCCGCAGTAGTTTGCCATTGCTTTCTGCGGTAGACTGGTTGCCGACCAAGGCTATAGAACCCAATCTGTCCTGTTATTTAACCCATAACTGGAAGGAAGAGCTGGATTAATACCTTTCCCAAGGGTATTTGCGCGTAAGTGAATGCAGTGAATTCAACTGGAATTCGAACTCGCCACCCCGATTTCTCGTTCCGAGCCTATATCCACTGCACCACAACAAATATAATTTTTCAATATCAGATCTTTCTACAGGGTCTATTATTTTCATTTTACCGTCAATTAGATGACAAATTATCTATGGCACTCTGTGCTTCTAATTTGCTTCAGTCAGTTACGTGTCATACGTGATACACGCTTTGGGCAATCATGTCTTGAAAGAGACATGACTGACTGGGCAGTAGGTTGCCATTGTTTTCTGAGTTAGACTGGTTGCCAGCCAAGGCTATAGAACCCAATCTGTTCTATTATTTGTGATGGGTAAATAATTGGTAAATTAAATTTCTAATTATGTACACGTGTTTTTTTTATTTTGCAAACTGCACAGTATAGTAGGGTCAGTTGGGCCTCATCTATTAGTAAAAGAGCAACTTGACGTAATATACTCCCCCAGAAATTTAGAAACGCAATGAGGCACTACTTGGCATTCATTACAAAGGTCTTTAGAGTGATCATTAGTGATGGTAACATTATTCCTCCATTCAGGAGGCCGTGGTTGAAGACAATGATGATTTTACTGAATAAATTTACTTTTTGTATTTCAAGATATTTTTGTGTAATTTTAGTAAATACATGTTAAAATGAAATATCAGTGTTATTTTCATTTTTCCGTCATTTAGATGACAATTTATTTATCGCACTCTGTACTTCTAATTTGCTTCAGTCAGTTACGTGCCATACGTGATACACGCTTTGGATGATCATGTCTCGAAAGAGACATGACTGACTGGGCAGTAGGTTGCCATTGCTTTCTGCGGTAGACTGGTTGCCATCCAAGTCTATAGAACCCAATCTGTCCTATTATTTGTGATGGACAAATAATTGTTAAATTAAATTTCTAATTATGTACAGGTGTTTTTTTTATTTTGCAAACTGCGCAGTATAGTAGGGTCAGTTGGGCACCATCTATTAGTAAAAGAGCAACTTGACGCTTTCTGCGGTAGACTGGTTGCCATCCAAGGTTATAGAACCTAATCTGTCCTATTATTTAACCCATAACTGGAGGGAAGACACAGATTAATACCTTTCCCAAGGGTATGTGTGCGTAAGTGAATGCAAGGAATTCAACTGAAATTCGAACTCGACATCTCGATTTGTCATTCCGAGTCGATATCCACTGCACCACGACGCACATCTATTCTAATATACTTACGCTTCCCTAAAAAGAATCAGTCTTTCTTCGTTTTAACACCATCGGTCGATAAAATCTCACATACATTCGCCACAACGGATCGCCGATTTCTTACTAAAATGAACAGAGAGTTATTGTTGACTCAGCTACGTAAAAAGTCAATTTAGTAACAACATTATTTACCGGGCTATTCGTTTGAGTTCTGTCTTGTTCCTATAATTCCGGGTGTGAAAAGCCTTCTACTAATACCCAAAAAAAGAGAACAAAAAGAAACAAAAATGAAATGTTTTCGCTTAATTGTGTCTACTTGCGACGTTTCATTTTGTTTAGTAAACGATCGACACATTGTTGAGAATCGCTTTAGAGATGTTGACGACTAATTCTGGGAGGGTGTCAAGCAACACATTTCACCCGAATTGTCTGGCAGAAAATTAAAAGGTGGTTTAAATTGGTAATGGATGGGTAAACGGGAAAGAAATCGAGACAAAAGGGCGAGAAAAAATTAATCAGCCTCCCAATTTTACTCGCAACACTTAGCAAATAAACTGGAAACTTTCTTCTTGCAATAGATTGGTGTTTTTTTTTTTGTTTTGTTTTTGTTGTTTTTTTTTTCGAAAAAAAGAAACAAGATGGAGTTTGGATGTATTTATTTATTTAGTTGAACTTCAGTTTTTATTGAATTATACAAGACGTTATAAAACAGTAGCCTACCATGGAATCTAATACCATAGTGAGATAAACCCTTATAAAACTCTCTGTATTTATAACCTTGTGTCAGATTTAGTGAAGTAATTTCCAGGATAAGCGCTTTGGTGGTTCTCTGCAGTTGTGCTAAACTGCATGACGCTTGTTTATATATATATATATATATTGGAGGCCATGTACATTAAATCCAAACAACCCACACTTAATAAAAATCACTTTTAAATCTGGCCATAACATATTACATTACATTTGAAAACATGTTTTTGTTGTCATTTCGCGCTATCACGCAGTGTGACGTCATAGAACCGCATTTCAAATTTGCGAACTGCGTTTGTTATTTTTGGTAACTATTGCCGTTGCCTAGCGGAGTTTTATGTCAACACAAAATAAAATCGTCGGTGATGGTGGATGTTATTGTATTACCGTCTAAATAACCTCTCTATAGATGGCTCATGTGAGCCGAAAGCTTAGAAATAAATTAATAAAAAATTATCCAAATGTTGGAGAATTTTTGTCTTTATTTTCAACTGAAATTAAAGCCAAAATACGACGTTTAGAACGGCTCATGATTAAACATAATAGACATTCATTGTCTGTTATATTTAACAGTATATGTTTAGAAAATATATATATATCCTAGAAGTATAGCCCGGCGTTGCTCGAGTGAAATGAAAGTTTTAAAACTAATCCATGGTCCTGGAGCTCAGACTCTTTGGACGTTGGCCCGAAAGACTAAAAAGCAATAGTTGTTTCCAGTTAAAGCGAAACCGTCGACTGAAAGAAAAATGAATGGATGTAAGTCAAATTTTGATTTCCTGGTATCGATATCAAATAAGTTTTTTCGTCGTGAACTGAATTTTGAAGGCTAAATAAGTCCTCTGAGTAAATGGTATCATAGCTGAGACTAAGAATTATACGTACTTAGAGCCAAACCCGAAGCCCAAACTAAAATAAAAGGGCTGAAAAAAAATACAGAGATACAGGCTGATAAACAGACCCACACACAAACATCTTGTCTTTTATATATATATATATATATTATCGATTTTCTGCACTATTGCAAGAACAGCAACCTTGAAACTTCTGAATACCGTTTCTTATGTATTTGTCTATGAGTGTATCAAATTTGATTTAAATCCTTCTATAACACGATTTTTTCGATTGCCGATTTTCGATATTTATCGGGGGTACCTCAACACAAAACCTAGCTAAGAACACTCGCAGATGCTTATAGAACAACTGTGTAAATTTTCGAGAAAATCAGTTCAGCCGTTTCAGAGTCGTAACGGGGACACACACACACACACACACACACACACACACACACATATACAAAGTTCCATTTATAAATAAGTATATATATATATATATATATATGTGTGTGTGTGTGTGTGTGTGTGTGTGTGTGTGTGTGTGTGTGTGTGTGTGTGCAGCATTCTCTCATTTATGCCGGTTTCATTAAAAATGGTAGACAAGGCATTATGTAGAAAGCAGGGTTTTTTTTTTAATTCAGTTAAGTGCCATATGTCATACACGGTTTGGGCGATCATGTATTGAAAGAGACATGACTGACTGGGCAGAAAATTATCCCGCAATAGGTTGCCATTACTTTCTGTAGTAGACTGGCTACCATCCAAGGCCATAGAACCCAATCTGTCCTTATATTTAAACCTAACTGGAGGGAAGAGACGAATTAATACTTTTCCCAAAGGTCTTTGTGCGTAAGCGAAAGCAAGGAATTCAACTGGAATTCGAACTCAGCACCCCCAATTTGTCGTTCCGAGCCGATATAAGCATCCTAAAAGAAGTTATTACTTGACACCAATAAGTGAACCTGATTCTTATTACTTAGCTTCTGGAAGGCATATTTCCCTGTTTTAATCTTCCTTCGGATATCGGTGTCGCATTTTCCGTACAAAGTTAATTGTTTAGATAAAAATCCTAAGTTATTCATGCATAAAATATAAACAAATGCATTTAATTATTAAATATTTTAGTCATTTTTAAGTACTGCTAAACTAGTAATAATAATTGTACTTGTTCATCCCTTCGTTAATTCGGACGACCGTTACGCCCTGCCAATACCTCATGACTAATGGACGATTTCGTTTTGATCGCGAAAGACATATTTAAGAGATGCATCTTGGTTTTAGTGAAAAAAAAAAAGGAAGAAAGATTTAAGTGTTTAACGTTTCCTGTCAATACATAATGCACTGCTAGTTTATTTTTATCGATGTATTTTCTTTAATGAATATAAACTTGGCACTGTATTTTAAGTCGAGTCTTCGCTTCGTTTGTTGTTGTCTTCCACCATTCAATATATTTTTACTGGCCAATATGGCCATTAGCAAAAAGAGTAACTCAAAATGCCAAGTAGAAATTGTGGATACTAAAATCAAGCAGGTACAAAAATTTAAATACCTGGTACGTGTTCTAACAGAAAACGGAAAGTGTGACACAGAGATCCGAAGTCGAATTGGCATGGCGAAGGACGCGCTCCAGAAACTGAGTAAAGTATTCAGACACAGGAAACTTTCACTAGTATAAAACACAGGTGGGATCTGTGGGTGTTGAATAAATCAAAAATATGCTTGAGCAGGGTCTTCAACCTTGAACTGCAAGAACTGCAACCTTGAAACTTCTGAATATCGTTTCTTATGTCTTTGTCTATGAGCCTATCATATTTCATTAAAATCGGACCACTCCTTCTATAACCCAATTTTTTTCGATATTTATCTGGGGTACCTCGACACAAAACCTAGCTAAGAACACTCGCAGACGCTTATAGTACAACTGTGTAAATTTTCAAGAAAATTGGTTCAGCCGTTTCGGAGTCTATAGATAACGGACACACACAGACAGACACACACACACACAAAGTTCCATTTATAAATAAGTTTAGATATTGTAATGTAATTGTGTGAACCATATGGGCACTTGATCGAGTAGGAAGAATGTTCGCTTATTGTCAAGAAGGCGACTTCCTGATGTTATCTATCTGAGCGATTCCAGCGGGTCGTACCATTGTAAAGTACCGGGAAAAAAAAACACTATCACGGGTTGACACAAGCCTTTTGAGTGAAATTAGGTAGACAGAATTGTTTCTCGATGGTTGTGCTAGCAGAAAACCGCAAGTCATCGTAACCGACGGTTTTAGCCTGCCGACCTTGTTCAAACAATTGATCACGCCAGGGAATGCATTCTCTCCCAGAAATTATAGCTAAAATGCGCGCAGAATAGTTTCAGTATAAAACACAGGTGGGATCTGTGGGTGTTGAATAAATAAAAAATATGCTTGACCAGGGTCTTCAATAGGGATTAGCTTGCCGCTATAGCAGACAGGCATAGATTTTTTAAAGCACTTTTTCAGAGATCTTCAGTAGAGTTACGGGTGCTCCGATAACTGACACCTCGTATTTCGCAATTTACTTACTTCTTACGCAGTTTTACGTCATTTATTTTATTTATTATTTATTTCATTTATTTTTATTGGCATTGCACACTACTTCAAACAAAAGTCTAGGAAGGAAACGCCCATAATTGTCATGGCGAAGGACGCGTTTCAGAAAGTGAGTAAAGTATTGAGACACAGGAAACTTTCACTAGAAACAAAGAAGAGAGTACTGGATTGCTATGTGATATCGGTTCTTCAATATGGGAGTGAATGCTGGACAATATCATCAAAGATGCAGGAAAGATTTGAAGCAGCTGAAATGTGGTTCTACAGAAGCATACTTGATATAATGTAGGGGATCAGTTTCATATTACAATCAATATATAAACTGACCCCTCACTTTGTGGACACATCAGTTTCTATACATTTATATTCCTGAGATCCAAAAGCACAAGGATGCATTCCAGGAGCTGAGAAGAGTATTAAGAAACAGGACAATTTCGTTAGAAACAAAGAAGAGAGTACTGGATTGCTATGTGTTGTCAGTTCTTCAATATGGCAGTGAATGCTGGACAATGTCATCGAAGATGAATGAAAAACTTGAAGCAGCAGAAATATGGTTCTACAGAAGGATGCTGCGGATATCATGGACCGAGCATGTGAGCAATGATGAGGTTTTGAAAAGGATGGAAACGAGAAGGAAATTAATACTGAGCATCAGGAAGAGACAGCTAAAGTTCCTGGGACGTACAACGAGGAAAGAGGGCTTGGAGAACATAACAGGTCAGATAGAGGGAAAAGAAGACAGGGTAAAGCAGTGAATAAGGGCCTGAGCAGGTGGATGACAAAACGGGGGTTGCGAGGTGTTACAGATGAAAGCGTGCTAAGAGCCACCAGGGATAGGAAAACGTGGAAAGCCATGATCGCCTACGTCCTGAAGGGACAGGGCACATGGAAAAAATATATATGCCAACTGTTTATAAGAAATTATAATATGGGTATAAAATGGGGGATCAATTCTATATTATAATCAATATATAAACTGATCCCTCATTTTGTGGCCATGCTAGTTTTTATACATTTATATTCTAGATTTATGGGATTTGAGCTAGTGGATGACAGAACGGGGGTTGCATGATGTAAGAGGAGAAGGCGTGCTCAGAGCCACCAGGGATAGGGAAACGTGGAAAAGCCATGATCGCCTACGTCCTGAAGGGACAGGGCACGTGGAAAAAATATATATGCCAACTGTTTATAAGAAATTATAATGTGGATATAAAATGGGGGATCAATTCTATATTATAATCAATATATAAACTGACCCCTCATTTTCTGGCCATGTTTCTATACATTTATATTCTAGATTTATGGGCTTGAGCTAGTTGATGACAGAACGGTGGTTGCGTGGTGTAACAACAGAAATGTTCTAAGAGCCACCAGGGATAGGGAGACGTGGAAAGCCATGATCGCCTACGTTTTGAACAAGGCACATAGAAGAAGAAAGATATCCCACCGCCCGCAAAAGGGTCATCGGCTATTAAACCGGTTCCCTTGTCAAGCTTTTCTGATGAGACGAGTAGTTAGACAGATACCTGGCAAGATTCTTCTTCTTCATGTGCCGTGTCCTTTCAGGACGTAGGCGAACATGGCCTTCCACTTGGCTCTGTCTCTTGTCGCTCTCAGTAAATTTTCTCTTGGTATCTCTTCTAAGCCCCGCCCTGTAAACCATTTGCTCAGTCCTAACAAGTACATCTCGCGCTGCTTTCCCTTGTCTCTCCTTCCATTTATCCGACCTGCAAGTATCAAGTTCTCCAGGCCTTCCTTCCTCAATCATTGTCCCCGGAACCTCATTTGCTTCTTTCTGATATTAAGTTTTCTTCTCGATTGCATCCTTTCCAACACCTCATCTTTGCACACGTGCTCTGTCCATGGTATCCTCAGCATCCTTCTGTAAAACCACATTTCTGCTGCCTCAAACCTCTCTTTAAACATTGATGAAATCATCCAGCATTCACTTCCATACAGAAGCACAGATATCATGTAGCAATCCAGCACTCTTTACTTTGTTTCTAAGATTTTCCTGTCTTTCAGTACTCAGGTTAGCTTCTGAAATGCGTCTTTGTATCTCCGTGTCGCATTTTCCATCCTCTGTCAAAATACTTCCCAGGTTTTTGAATTTTTTAACTTGTTTTATTTTAGATTCTCCAACTAGAAAGAAAATATTTCAAATATTAGATGAACGTTCTTTCGAAGTCAACGGTCATCTGGTACACATTCCTCATTGGGAAAAAAGGGCCTTTTTTAGTATCGACTAGCCCGTGCAACTCAGAACATTTTAATTTCTTCAGCGAATGAAACAAACGCGTTTAATTACGTTGCAGACACTGAAAATATAATCTATATATATATATATAAAAGGCAATCTGTGAGTCTGTGTGTGACTGTTCCCTATGCACGCCTACATTGTTTAATATTTTGTTTCAAAATTACGGGGAAAAATATTCACATGTTTTTGTTGACCTAATGAATTTTTAAAACGTCGGAATAAAAATTAGGAATAATAATAAAGGCTCATTTTTTTTTACTAAAAAATATTTTAGTCGCGTTTGATACCTGTGATTTGATTTCTGTGACGTAATTCAGCAACCATCTTAGATCTTAGATGTTTTACGGAGTAAATGTGAACAATCGACTCCATTGGCCAAAAAGTGCGAAAGGGAAAATTGCTGAACTTAAACTCATAAAGTATGTGTCGACCTGGCTTCCCTGTAGATATGTGTCCCTAGAAAGTTTGAATGGCGTAGCTTAAAAAATGTAGGTGTGCATAGGGAACAGTCACACACAGACTCACAGATTGCCTTTTACATATATAGATTGACAACCATCCTAAGGACGCATCTCGATTAAGATACTCGTTGGTGGTAAGCTTAAAAAGGATATCACTTACGAGGAAAATGTCTATTTCTAATAATGTAAATAATGGCAGGAACGGCACTGGAACCTATGAGAAACGTGCCGCGCCCGGCATGTGTTTCACTGTGAAGCAGGGTGAGCCCGATCGTAATCCAGGGACTGCTCGCCAAAAACAAGTCAACAAACAGCGGGTAAAATAGGAGGAGGAGGAAGTAAACAAAATAGTAATTGTGGGTTAGTTCAGGAGAGAGCCAAAGAATAGGGGTTACCAGTTAAAGAAGAAAAAAGATTTGGAATGAAATAAAATTGTTTGGGGGTCACAGAACAAAGATTAGCTGACCTGGCTTGGACGGTAAAAACAAATGGGTGGTTGTTTGAACTATTTCTTCATGTGCCGTGTCCTTTCAGAACGTAGGCAGATCATGGCCCTCCACTAACCCCAATCCCTTCTCTTTCTTAACATTTTTTCTCTTGGTAGGATGTGCGTTATTATACAATGGATATCAACACAGAAATAAATCAGTTGAATTCATTGCATTCACTTCCGTGCAAATACCCTTGGGAAAGGTATTAATCCATCTCTTCCCTCCAGCTATGGGTTAAATAACAGATCAATTTACGTTCTATTGGCTACCACAGAAAGTAATGACAACCTACTGGTGGGAAATCTTTTTCCCAATCAGTCATGTCTCTCTCAAGACAAGCGTGTATCACGTATAATACATATCTGACTGAACTATCTCAAAACCCCGCTCCGCCATCCACTTGATCAAGGCCATCAAGAATGTTCCATGCTGATTTCATCTGTCTCTCTTTACACTCTATCTGTCCCGGGAGTATCAGATTCTCCAAGTCAACTTTCCTCATTACGTGTCCCAGAAATCTCAGCTGTCTCTTCCTTTTCAAAATTCCTAGCACCTGAAGAAGGCCGGGGCGTACAACGGCCGAAACCTTGTAAACAGACAACAAAAATGAGGACAATAGTCTGAATAATGTAAATACTGTAAATACTACCTCATCTCAGAAATATAGACAAATAGAACGATCTATTATTAAACGTCGTACAAATGGCAACAAAGATGAGGACAATCGTCCGAATAATGTAAATACTGTAAATACTACCTCATCTCGGAAAATATAGACAAATAGAATGATTTATTATTAAACGTCGTACAAATGGCAACAAAAATGAGAACAATCGTCCGAATAATGTAGATACTGTAAATACTACCTCATCTCAGAAATATAGACAAATAGAACGATCTATTATTAAACGTCGTACAAATGGCAACAAAGATGAGGACAATCGTCCGAATAATGTAAATACTGTAAATACTACCTCATCTCAGAAATATAGACAAATAGAATGATCTATTATTAAACGTCGTACAAATGGCAACAGAGATCAGGACAATAGTCCGAATAATGTAAATACTGTAAATATTACCTCATCTCAGAAATACAGACAAATAGAATGATCTATTATTAAACGTCGTACAGATGGCAACAAAGATGAGGACAATAGTCCGAATAATGTAAATACTGTAAATACTACCTCATCTCAGAAATATAGACAAATAGAATGATCTATTATTAAACGTCGTACAAATGGCAACAGAGATCAGGACAATAGTCCGAATAATGTAAATACTGTAAATATTACCTCATCTCAGAAATACAGACAAATAGAATGATCTATTATTAAACGTCGTACAGATGGCAACAAAGATGAGGACAATAGTCCGAATAATGTAAATACTGTAAATACTACCTCATCTCAGAAATACAGACAAATAGAATGATCTATTATTAAACGTCGTACAAATGGCAACAGAGATCAGGACAATAGTCCGAATAATGTAAATACTGTAAATACTACCTCATCTCAGAAATATAGACAAATAGAATGATCTATTATTAAACGTCGTACAAATGGCAACAAAGATGAGGACAATAGTCCGAATAATGTAAATACTGTAAATACTACCTCATCTCAGAAATATAGACAAATAACAGTTCATTTTCCACTTTAATGTGGGTGTTTTATTTTTTCCTTTATATACTAATAATATTTCGATAGAGATGTTCTATTTCTGTAGTTATTATTAAATGAAGATGTGTGTTGATAAAATCGTTTCATCAAAGAATTCTTAGTACTACCCACAAAATTCTTTACATTACTAGGGTTTTCCACTGAAGATATTTCACATTGATTATTTTTATTACATGTGTTAAAATTTTTAAAAATATTATTATTCTGATTTTTATGTTTTTTTCCAGATTATTTATACACCTATAACTTAATTTGATAGTATTTTTATTGAAAAATTTTACTTAATGAATTCTTTTCCGGAAAGTGTTTCTTAATTAACGCGAGGAACTTCTCCAATCTACTACTAATCATTTGGTTGAAAGGAGGTGTGTACCAAAATATTTCGAATAGAAATATTATTTAAATGTAAATCATTTTCACAACTAACACCTAACATTGCCTAATGACGAGATAGAAACCTCGAAACATAGAAATTTACGTGTCGCAATGTATTTTTAATTCATTAATATATATATATATATATATATATATATATATATATATATATATATATATATATATATATATTGCTACGAGGATGCATTTATATATAAAAAAATAATAATAATAATGTCTAAAAACAATTGTGGTCAGGGACTCTATTGAGTCCTACTTGTTATTACAAAAAAGTTTTAATTCCGGAAGTAGTTGTTGAATAGAGAAATTAGGAATAGAACGTTTTAGATGATTGTAGAAAATTCCATTAGATTCGAGAGAATTCGAAATGTTCTAAAAATATGTAAATTAAGTGTTAGCCCCTATAAAAATAGGTTTTGGGAAGACAGTAGTCAGTTGTTACCAGGGTTTGCTGACGTTATCAACTCCGGTTCTGATTCAAAGATTTTTATCCAGCCGAAAGAATCTCTAAGTAGTCGACAACCAACTAACACTTGAAAGAGTTGTTAAAAGGATTTGCTGACATTATCAACTCCGGTATTGATTCAAGGATTTTATATCCAGCCGAAAGAATCTCATAGAAAGGTCGTACCAACTAAAATTTGAAAGAGCTGTTAAAAAATTTGCTGACATTATCAACTCTGGTTTTGATTCAAGAATTTATACCCAGCCGAAAGAATCTCTAAACGAAAAGTTGCCGACCAACTAAAACCTGAAAGAGTTGTTCATGGAACTATATGGGTAAATACATATTTTTAACTCTTTCATTGACCAAATAAATAATTAGTCTTCATATACACATTTAAGGATTTCCAAAAAGTATAGCACTTAACTTCTTTGCCAACTTAACTGAGTAAAGATATTTGACACCTTACCTTCCCTTTCTCACCTGGTAACATTCGCCAAACTCTATGCTTCTTGTTTTGAATGCAACAAAAATTGTATATTTGTGTGTGTGTGTGTGTGTGTGTGTGTGTGTGTGTGTGTGTGTGTGTGTGTGTGTGTGTGTGTGGTTTGTAAATTAAATATCTGTTTGTGATTTAGCTCTGAGTTTTGGTCAATCATTTTTTTTTCCCTTTTGTTACACTTAACACGTAACAAAATTGGGGGCTTGTCCGGGATTAACTCGTAACAATATATACATTCTCTGTTATAATAAAGACCGTTGTGCATTTATTTGTGCATACTTTGAAGTCTTTTTTTTTTACGGCAGGGATACACACGTTTATGTATATTATTTTGAATGCACCTTTTGCATCAGGCTATCTTGAAAAGAAGGAGGTGACATTATGAATAATGGTGAAAAAGAAGCATTAGGTTTAATATATTGAGAACCACTGATATATATGATAAAAAATATGGTTTTAAGGTATCCTATATTTATGGGTAAAAAGTGTTCAGTATCAATAGAGTGTATGAAAATGGCCTAAAGATTGCTTTGAAACAGACTATATATATATATATATATATATATATATATATATATATATATATATATATATATTGTGCTCAATCAGGGTGTGAGAGCGTAAATACTATATATAGTATTTACGCTCTCACACCCTGATTGAGCACACTGGAAGAGTGGTAGACTTTGTAAACAGTAGCTACTCCGGCATTTACGCACCGCTCATTCGATAATGAATTGGAGAACTCTAGCTATTGGGCGTGTTTATACGCGCTAAAAAGCCTGCCTTCTTCTACTGGATGCTCGTGGCCTAGGGGAGTAGAATCGCCGACTGACGCCAATTCGGTCGGGTTTCAATCCTGGGTTAGGAAGCAACCGGAGTCTAAGCCGTACTGATGAGCTGTAATACAGCGAAACAGATCTGTCTGCGGATGACTATAATATATAGATATATATAACTAACACTGTAAATCTAACCACCTCACCCGATGTTGTTTTGTTTTTTTTGTTTTTTTTCCTCCCATGATTCTTTTTGTTTGGATAAATCTACCCCATTCATTGTTTTATGAATTTCGTCTGATGAGCGGTCTGTAAAGCTCTGTGAAATAAAATATACTAATGGATTTATAAAAACATCCAACTTATTTTCATTATAATACTCTGTTAAAATCTAACATTAAGTTCTCATCGGATTTAATCCCCTGTGGAATTAAGCTTACCAAGTACCAAGGATACTACTTTATATATATATATATATATATATATATATATATATATATATATTGTCATCCGCAGACAGATCTGTTTCGCTGTATCACAGCTCATCAGTACGGTTAGACTCCGATTGCATTTGAACCCAGGATTGAAACCCGACCGAATTGGCATCAGTCAGCGATTCTACCTCTGGGCTATATATATATATATATATATATCGTGTGTTAATAGTTGGTAGTAATGTTATTGATATGTTTTCAAAGAACTTCCTTCTTAAAGGGTGACGTTCTTTTTTTAATTAAAATGGCAACAGACAACAAACAACAATTTGAATACCAGGATTTGTATAATACAGTGTCTACAGTGCAATAATGTATATATTGGGGAAACATCACGAAATCTAAAAGCGCCGATATACAAACGTAAAAGAGCTTTACGTTTTGGCATACATTCCAACTCTCTTGTATTACATCGAAATAACGTAGGACACAATTTTGATTTCTCAAATGCCAGTTTAATTTTTTTTTAAAAACATAACCCTTTTGAAGAGGATTGTAGTTTGAAAAACATATTAATAACATTAATACCAACCATAAACATACGATTAAAACATTACATTACTGCCAAATTTTTTCACAAATACATAATTCATGAATCCAAAATACCAATAGATATTACAAAATAAGTTAAAGATTGTTCCTTGTATTCTTAACAATATAACATTGTTTTCCCTTATGAAGCAGATCCTATAATATATTTAATTGTTTTCTCCCTATTTTTCCCATATTTATTACTTACTATCATTATATATTTTACAGTTGTTTATTATTATCATTCTTCTTTATTATTATTATTATTATTATTATTATTATTATTATTATTATTATTATTATGTCATTTTTCATCACATTTTATTTCTGCTATGGTCGCACTACCAACCAAGTCTGCGGGAAGACCTAAGGCAGGTCGTGGCGTGTTGTTATGGCTCCATTTCATGTTTTTTCTATCTCCCCTATCATCCCTAGAGTTACATAGACAAAGTTCTCCTTAGTGTGTGGGCTGTACTTAATAAGACAATCTTTTGTATATCTCTTAAGCTTAAGTTTCCAGGGATTCTTTCAATGTGTTGTTTTGTTCCATTTTTTATCATTCCAAGTGCACCTACTATCACTGGCACAACTCTTGTTTTCAATTTCCACATTTTGTCTATTTCAATTTCCAGGTCTTTATATTTTGACAGTTTTTC
This sequence comes from Ascarosepion bandense, assembly GCA_037127315.1. Taxonomy (NCBI): domain Eukaryota; kingdom Metazoa; phylum Mollusca; class Cephalopoda; order Sepiida; family Sepiidae; genus Ascarosepion; species Ascarosepion bandense. The sequence continues at coordinate 955,230 of JBBBDQ010000837.1, forward strand.
AAATTCCTTGGTTGCTATGTTACAATCCGCTGGACAAGCCATATCAATTAATAGACAAGTTTTTTCGTTGTCATTATTATTATTATTATTATTATTATTATTATTATTATTATTATTATTATTATATAGATATAGAATTGTTACCACCACCTCCAGAATTATTGGTGCTATTGTCAGATTAAAAAAGATACCAAACATCAACTTAAACATCACGAAATTTAGAAGCCCGGATCTACGAACATAAAAGAGTCTTACGTTTGGACATACATTCCAACTCTCTTGAATTACATCGAAATAACGTAGGACACAATTTTGATTTATCAAATGCCAGTTTCATTAAAAAAGAACATAATCTTTTAATGAGCTGTGATACAGAGAAACAGGCTTATATGTAGATGACGAATACATTATGCTCTCATTACGATTGAGCTCTCTAGAGGAAATTTTTTTTTAAAAATGTAGCACTTCCGCAATTTATGTATTACTCTTTAGCAATTAATTGAGTTCTTCCGGTGACTGGCGTATATAAACCCGGCTTATATACAACAGGCTAACGTTTCCCTTCTCTGATTCCCTACGCCTATGGCATAGGGGTTTGCGACTCCGACTGACACTAAATCGAGTTTTGATCCCGGCCAGAAGCAAGTCGATGTCTAGCCACACTGATGAGCTGTGATACAGCGAAACAGGCTTGTATGTGGATGACGAATATATATATAGTCATCCGCAGACAGATCTTTTTCGCTGTATCACAGCTCATCAGTACGGTTAGACAGCCGATTGCTTTTTACCCAGGATTGAAACCTGACCAAATTGGCGTCAGTCAGCGATTCTACCTCTGAGCTATGTGCGGTCGGTAGCGTCATCCACATAGTCATTCGTCATATATATATATATATATATATATATATATATATATATATATATATATATATATATATATATATATATATATATATATATATATATGGCCTGAGAATCGCCAAATTTAAACAACATATATAAACTTTTCTGGGGCATCTCGATGTGGTGCTATGGTTAGCAAGTTCGTCTAACTAGATAAATTATGATTGAGTAGTGAGTTCGATCCTCACTGGGTGCCCCATACTTTCGGCCTTGTGCCACATCTAAGTTAAACTTTGAACATTACCGTGCATAAACGTTTTTGACTCCGACAAGGCTTCGACTTCAAACCGAAAATTGTCGTTGAACAATGACGTTGACAAAATTTTCCGACTCTTAACCGCGACAGCTGGACGTCATTACTAAATAATCATCACTCCGTCCCCCTTTTTCCGGTGTCCGAACACCTAAGAATTGCTTCCGTTGTCCTAATGCAATCAACCCGAAAAACCATCTCTTCGCCCACTTGTCAAATCAAATTCCGTGACGCGCATCTTACCGCCCCCACCCCTTGAAATAAAAGAAAAGGGAAAATAATGTGACGCGAGTCGCTCAATTCTTTCCGCCATTATGCCTCACGCTTCTTGTTATTTGACTTGCAGATGCTTTTAAGCCTTTTACATCAAGCAAACAAGACACAGACATCGACAGGCCACACACAAGAAAACAAAATTCATAGGAGGATACAAATGAATGGCGAAAGGGTGTGGTGAAAAAAAAAACGAAACGAAAATGTAAACGAAACGCATAAAAAAAGACTATGGAAAAAATAAAATAAAATAAAAACGAAAGACAAAAAATATTGACCCTGTTTTTAAGAATTTCGTCTTTCTTAATCAACCAGACGGTTTTGTTTCCCGCCGCCATCTTTACCCTGAATTTCTTATTTGCCTTATAAATTCTGGAAACCATTTGAGCCCAATCAAAAACAAATTAGCAACTTTGACGGGGGAATTTATTTTTGCGGCATTTTGGTCGAACAAAAAGGAAAAAAAAAAAATGAATGAAAGAAATTAACCTCATTCAACAATTTATGTTATTTTCTAAGTCCCATCTAATATTTCATTTACAAACATTTATTTATTTTTTATTATTCTTTCCTTCATTTTTCTTTTGCCCGTTTTGTTTTTTGTTTTGTTGTTGTTGTTGTTCTTTTGTTTGTTCATTTGCTTCTTTTTTTTTTTTCGTTCCATTTTTCTTCTTTTTTTTTTCTACTTTCGGTCTATATTTCTTTCTTTCTTGTTTTCATTTGTTTCGTGAATTCATTCCTTCCTTTGGGTTCATTCCTTCTTAATTTCTTTCTTTTTTTCTTTTGTTCGTTGCTTATTTTTTTCTTTCTTTACTACTTTCTTTAATCTACTGCATCTTTCTTTCTTTTTCTTTACTTCTTTCTCGCTTTTCTTCCCTTCATTCCTGCTTTCCTTCTTTTTTCATTCCTTTCTTTTTGTTTCCTTCTTTCTCACTTTTTCTATCCTGCTTTTGTTCCTTCCCCATTTTTTCTTTCTTTTGTTCGTTGCTTTCTTCTTCTTTCTTTCCTTCTTTTGATCTTTCTCCTTTTTTCTTTTTTCATTCCTTTTTGATTTCTTCTTTAATTTTTCTTTTTCTTTCTCTCTTTTATTTATTCATATTTTTTGTTCCTTCTGTCCCCTTTTTGTTATCCTTCTTTTATTTTTTTATTTCTTTAATTCCTTCCTTTTTCTTTCTTTTGTCCATTTCTTTCTTCATAGTTCATTCCTTTTTATTTTTTTTTGTAATTTTTCTGCCTTTTATTCTTTTTTTATTCATTTATTTAATCTATTTTTTTATTTTTGTTCATTCTTTCTCACTTGATTTCGGCCTTCTTTTGTTGCTTATAGGAAAAGCAAAAACGAGAAATGAAAGACGGAACGAATAAAGAAAGACGGAACGGGTATGAGTAGGAAAAAAGAAAGAAAGAAAGAAAAAAAGAACAAATTTAAGAAAGAAAAAGGGAAGAAACAAGTTTGTAGTTTGTGTCTTCTTTTTCTCATCTTTTTTCTTTTGTTCATTCCTTCTTTCTTCTTTTCTTTATGTTTTTTCTTTTTAGTTCATTCTTTCTTTCTTTCTTTTCTTCTTCCCTTTTTACGCTTTACTCCTTTCTTTTTCTTTCTTTCTATTGCTCTCTTTTTTATTTCATTTGTTCGACATTCATTGTTTCTCATCCATTATTTAGTTATTTTTGTCGTTTCTTCTTTCGTTTTTAAATTTGTCCCTCTTTCTTTTTTTAAATTTGTTCCTTTTTTTCTTTCTTTCTTTTTTCCTACTCACGCCCGTTCCGTCTTTCTTTTTTCGTTTTTGTTTTTCCCCACTTCGTGTTTCTTTCTTTTTCTTTTTTGTTTTTTTTGTTTTTGTATTTTACTTTCTTACTTTCCGTATTTTTAATGTTAAACAAGATCTATGTATTTAAGCAGATATCTTTTTTATGTTTCATGTAATCAACAATTCACTTCTTTTGTTTTGTAAATTAGGGTTATTTAGGTATTTTAAGATAACAAGTTTTTCTAAAAGGCATAAATTATTTCCATTTCCTATTTCATTAAAAGACTTGGTTTTCACGATGACGTCCCAGGAAATACTTGGGTTTTTATTGTTTTTTAATTGCCTAAAATATTTGGAAATGGCATTGCTATTCTTGTGTTTATTGTTAGATTTATGGTTATAGAATCGAGTTTTCCATTTGTCTTATGTTGAACCAAAATAAGTTTTAAAAACTCCTTCAGAATGAATGCTAGCTTTGTAAATTATACATTCGGTCATACATTAATCGTCAAGTGGACAGATTGTATTTTCGGCAGTTACAATTATTTTGGTATGGTTGTAGGTACCTCCGCTAATTCGCGGGTAAAACGGCATAGCGTAACGCAAAACGCCACAAACTTAACGAAAATAAAGTTTTATCGTCAAAATGTTGATATTATTATTAAAAGGAAAGATCAAAGAATTTTTTTTATTATTTTTTAATTTTTTTAATCCTTTTTAACACGTTTGAAATTTTGGTTAGAATACTTGTTTTGTTTACGTCATCGCCTTCTACAAAGTTTAACATTGATTTTTTTGGCGCATTTTTTCTGTTGAAAACATTAATTTGAAAGTTCTTGTAGAAATAAAGTGTCAGAAATCTTTTGAAATATTTTTAAAATCGATAATTTTTGTTTATTTACAAATTTCTTAAAATTAAGAAAATGGCTGTTTTTAAGAAAATTGAAGAAATCGAAATTAAATGTGACTTTCAAATCTATATAATTTCTATCAAAAATAACACCAGAAATTTTTACTTAATGGAAATAATAAATTTAATCATTAAGCATTTAATTAAATCTAAAATGAAATCTTCAAGAACTTTTTTTTTTTAATTTTAAAAATTTCATTTTAAAATCACGTATCGAAAATTTATACTGAAAGTGGCGTTACTTATAACTGTTATTGATAGTGGAGTTCATGTTATTTGCAGATTGGACATTAATTTATTTAATATCGAACTGTTATATAGTGAGGTATATTTATCGAAGTTCCTGACAGTTTGGACATTATTTTATTTAATATCGAACTGTTATATAGTGAGGTTTATTTATCGAAGTTCTTGGCAAAATTATAATTAACCTTAACACTGTTTTTGTTTAAAATGTTTTTTTAGTGCAGGGGAACGCTTGAAATATTTGTGAACTAAATTTAGGGAACTTTTTCCGATATTTGTTTGGACGTTATGACTAAAAGGTGGGTTAAACCAGATGATGTTTTTTAAGTGATTTAGATATATGTTTAATTTCCTTGTTTTTATCAAAGTATTCTAAATTTACATTGTGTTTACTTTTAGCTAACGCCTTGATATATTTAATTTTACTGTTATCAAAAGCTACCTTATTACTAGAGTTAAAAGATAATCTAAATTATGAATATTGTCTAGTATTCTATGGTAGTGGTTAAAATCTTTGTGGACGTATTGTGGACTAGCAGTATAGCCCGGCGTTGCTCGGGTGTAATGAAAGTTTTAAAATTAATCCATGGTCCTGGAGCTCAGACTCAGCTTAAAAAATATTTGTGTGAAGTTTGGTGAGAATCGGATAAAAATTGTGGATTTGTATAAAGGACATACAGACAGATAAACAGACACACACAAACATCTTGCCTTTTATATATATATATTATCGATTTTCTGCACTATTGTAAGAACTGTAACATTGAAACTTCTGAATATCGTTTCTTATGTCTTTGTCTATGAGTGTATCAAATTTGATTAAAATCGGACCACTCCTTCTATAGGGGTCTATAGGTAACGGACGGACACACAAACCTCCATTTATAAATAAGTTTAGGCTGTAAGAATCTTTAGTGTATGGTTTGTAGTGGCCATTATTTAAGCCAAAGGTTACGTCAAGGAAGTTGATCATTTTAGTCTTCGTCGTCTTGCGGCCATTCGGCCGAGATAGAACTCACTACACCCACCCAGTATTCCCTGTACATTTGGAACCCTGGCGCAGTTTTTTTTTTTTTTTTAATCGTATCACCCCGAGCAAGGCGGTAACGCCACTGATGTGCAGGGGGCTACGTAAGAGTGAAAAGATTGGAGAAGAGAAAGCCGGAAACCACATCCTAAACAGGGAACAAGGGATGAACCTCTTAACCTGTTCAATAGACGTGAGTGGAGTGTGAACCGGGCGATAGTTAGATCTATCTACTCCAATTGAGTTTTTCAGCGAAATTCTTATCTTGTCAAATAGGTGAATACTTGATGCTTCACCAGGGCTACCAAGGGTGTTTTTATTGTGATACCAATACTAGATGGGTTGCCTTCAGGCCCCATCCTGTTATTTAACCCATAACTGGAGGGAAGTGACGGATTAATACCTTTCCCAAGGGTACCAGTGCTTAAGTGAATGCAGGGTACTCAACTAGAATTTGAACTCGGCTCACCGATTTCTCTTTCCAAGCTGACATCCACTGCACCACGACGCGCATACGTCACTGAACGCTTACAGCGCCTGGTATTCCCAAGTGGTCACCCATCTAAGTACTCAACGTTGCTTAACTTCGGTGATCAAACGAAAACCGGTGTATTCAACGTGATATGCCGTAAGCCTTAATGGTGGTAGAGATTTTCAGTTCGTGTGCTTAAAAAAAGTAATCAAGTCTATTCTTAGTCAGCCAGTTTGTTGTGGGCTTGTTTTTCGCAGGAGGATTAATGCGTTGTCTCTGTGAAAAAAAATCGCCCGGTTCACACTCCACCCACATCTATTGAACAGGTGAAGAGGCTCATCCCTTGTTTCCTGTTTAGGATGTGGTTTCCGATTTTCTCTTTTCTAATCTTCTCACTCTTATGTAGCCCCCTTATGTAGCCCCTCTTATGTAGCACATCAGTGGCGTTACCGCCTTGCTTGGGGTGATATGATTAAAAAAAAGAAGTTTTTTTTGTTTTTTTGTTTGTTTGTTTATTTGTTTTTTTATCTCGAAGATATACCTAAGTCATACAATAATAATACCAAAATGCCGACTAATTCAGACGTCCGCGGAGCTCCTATAACAATGAAGAAATCTGGATTGATTTGTTTGGTCCACAAGCAGCCGTCATAGAGTAGAAAAGATTTTTGTACATGTCTGATAATTCTGAAGTTATGGCCACCAATAGGCAGTAATTTTTAGATAAGTTTAACGCATCAGATAATAGTTTTTCAGTAAGAGACGGGTAAAAGTCGCAAATATCAAACAATATGAACGTTCATTCCTTTTTCTTTTTTATTTTCATGAACCAATATTCAATAGACTAAGTTGTGTTTCTACCCTGGTTCAAACCTGAAGTATTTTTCGTGTACTTGCACACTCTGTTCCTGATGATTTTCCTAATTTTACCAATATTGTTCTTAGAAGGGTGAAGTAGACGATATTGTGGCTTGTTTACACAATTTTCTTTATGGTCTTTGACTAATGAATGTCTGTTGCTTGTGTAGTGTTTGAATTCTGTTGAAAGTCGGCTCTCTGTGCAGGGCCCGGAAATTCTTTCCGCCTGAATCTATCCTGCACTTATATAAATCCACCATCCGCCGTGTATTGAGTACTGCTGCCACATTTGGTCGGGTGCCCCTTCTATTCTCCTCGGGGTTCTTGATACAGCGAAGAATCTGTAATGTGATTGATACCGACTTGGCTGACCGCCTGCAGTCACTCTCTCACCGGCGTGACGTGGCATCCCTGTGCCTTTTCTATAAATACTTTCATGGCTTCTGCTCTGACGAACTTAAATCACTGGTGCCCCCTAGATGTGAATTTGCACGAGATACTAGATTGGCAACTAGGTCCCACTCTTTTGCAGTGAAACCGATGAAATGTAACCGCAATTTCTACTCCAACAGCTTCTTTCCTCGCACTTCCCGCCTGTGAAATTCCCTACTGCATGCTTGCTTTCCCGACGGCTACAACCTCCAGGAGTTTAAATGTAAGGTCAATAGACGCCTCCTAAGATACTAACTCACACCCTCTCTCTCCAACTCTTTCCTATGTACATCCTAAGTCGTCTATCACCCTCCTTCTGACATTTCCCATACCCAATCGCTCTATGTAACCCCCTGTGCTATAGTGACAGTGGAATGCCTTGCTTGGGGTGACACGATTAAAAAAAAATCTATTTTAATTTCTGAAGCAATGTTTTGTTTTTTGGCTTCCTTGCTGATAGAGTTTTCCCGGTTGAAGGGTGATATTTTTCTTTTGTTATCTTTATTAATTTCTCTGTGGGTTGCATTATTTTATACATCCACATCGACGATATAATGGTTTTCTGTCTCATCAGATATGATAACAGTATACATATGTGCATCTGCGTGTTTACATCCATACCGATATATATATATTATTATGGACTCTCCCGTCGATTTCGATGTATGAGTGTCTAACACAGACTGCCACACAAAGAATTGTTTTGAGTGGTGAAGGCTTGTGTGGTACCATCCACACTTTTTGAAACTGTTGATAACAAACGATTGGTGCAGAAGTTCGCCACGGATCGCCTGAACAGCAGACCTCAAATATTTAACCCATAACTAGAGGGAAGGGACGGATTAATACCTTTCCCAAGGGTACCAGTGAATAAGTGAATGTAGAGTGTTTGACTGGAATTGGAACTCGGCTCACCGATTTCTTTTTCCGAGCCGACATCCACTGCGCCACAACGCACACCCGTCAAATATAGGTATATATATGACCACTTCTTTCCCACAGGAACCACTTCTTACGGCTATTTCGGAGCCACGCGTTACAGACCATAATAGGCGCCGATTTGCCTCTGCTCTTAATAAGCGTAAGAGGATCTTGAATGAGGCTAAGCTGCTGTTTGCTGAGAGAATGAGACAGCACATCGCTGCCAACAAGTTCAGCTCCAAAGGTTATTGGAGGCTCTGAACAACAGCAAACCGTCCACTCCTCTCTTAATCAATAAATTCGAGGTCCTCACGGCATCCGTTGACAAGGCCGGGTGCTTTGCTCGCATATTTTCTTCCAACTCCACATTTGACTCATCTTGGGTATCCGGACCAGACTTCTCCCTTTAGAGCTGATGCTCAACTGAGAGATGTTCACATAATCCCCTCTCTGGTATCTAAGATTTCAAAACTTGACCACCATAAGACGAGCGAGGGCGATGGAATCCTGGTCATTATCTTGAAGAAATGTGTACCTGAACTCTCTTCTGTCCTCTCTACAATTACTGCTTCTCTGCTTCTTGTTTTTTCTGCCTGCTGGAAGTTCTCTTTTTTTTTTCCTTTTTAATCGTATCACCCCGAGCAAGGCGGTAATGCCACTGATGTGCAGGGGGCTACGTAATAGTGAAAAGATCGGAAAAGAGAAAGCCGGAAACCACATCCTAAACAGGGAACAAGGGACAAGCCTCTTAACCTGTTCAATAGATGAGGGTGGAGTGTGAACCGGGCGATAGCTAGATCTATCTACTCCAATTGAGAAAAAAAAGTGAGGAGATTAGAAAAGAGAAAACCGGAAACTGCATCCTAAACAGGAAACAAGGGATGAGCCTCTTCACCTGTTCAATAAACGTGGGCGGAGTGTGAACCGGGCGATAGTTTAGTCTATCTACTCCAATTGAAAAAAACAAAAAGAAAGTGAGGAGATTGGAAAAGAGAAAACCGGAAACCGCATCCTAAACAGGAAACAAGGGATGAGCCTCTTCACCTGTTCAATAGACTTTCTGTGGTTTCTGTATTTAAGAACTCAGGGGAGCCTTCGAACCTTTCCAATTATCACCCTATCAGCCTCCTACAAATTTTCGGCAAAATGTTCGAGACTATCACCAATGCTGGAATAGTTCAACATCTCACCGTCCATAAACCATTTTCAGACGTACAGTACGGCTTCCGCTTTGCCATGGTTACTGCCGATATACTAACGACCATCACCAAGTACATATACCATGCCCTTGATAAGTCCAGCGAAGCTCGATCTGTTTCCCTGGATATCCCCAAAGCATTTAATAGGGTCTGGTGCGTTGGCCTTCTGCACAAGCTACGGGGTCGGTGGTATCACTGAAAAATTGCAAGCTTTGATCCAATCTTTCCTATCAATGCCTATCAATATGTGGAAGCTTATCCGTCTTGAACGGGTAAGCCTTGAAATCCTACAACACGAACGCTGGTGTCCGCCAGGGCTCGATCCTAGGCTCGACGCTCTTTCTGATCTTCATAAACGATCTCCCTGACGTGATCAAATCCCAAGTAGACATCTAGGATGATGACACCACCATTTACTCCCGCATCAGTAAAATATCTTTTAAAGCGGTCAAACATAACCTCGCTGCTGGTCTTGGAAAGGACCTCCACTCTGTGGTAGACTGGGGTAAGAAGTGGCTTGTAAATTTTAATGCTTCTAAAACGAGGCTGCTATCTGACAACCACTACAGGCAGACCCTCCCGTCCCCCACATAAATATGGACCAAGAGAGTCTCCCTGAAAGCAGTACACTGCGCCTCCTCGACCTCACTCTCTCTTCCGACCTCAAGTGGAACCATTATAAAAGAAAAAGAACTTTTGTTATAATCTTCCTGGATATCATTCTGTAAAGATAATGGCGTTGTTGGGGGATCAACATAAACAAATCCCAATCTAAGGGGATTAACAAAAAATAAATGTTTTGTTGCTTAGAATCATTTGAATTATTCTTTCTGTGACTACACACGTTTTCGATAGATAGCCTAATGTAAAGAATTTTTTTAATTTAATTTCAAAATTCTTTTTTGTCGAGAATATTTTGTAAGAACACACACGTTTTGAACAGATAGTATAATGCAATTAAACTTTCGAATATAATTTCTCAGGACCAAAGAATTTTGGTCAATGCATCAATCATGTCTTCTTTTCGGTTAGAATAAAGAACCTTGGTTTTGCTCAATTTTACTGAATCTTGTCGAGCCAATTCTGTCCAAATATTATGTTTTATTAGTTTAAAATGATTTCTACTTCGCTTCTTTTCTCATTTTTTTTCTTAACCATGCAACCTACCCTCCTGAGAATTCTAATAGTTATTATCCAATTTGTAGTCTCTCCAAATCGCCATCCTGCAATTTCTTGCAATTGAATAGGTTCAGTGTCATTAAGGGATACTACAAAAAAAAAAAAAAAAAAGCGAAAAATTGTTAATGCGTAGTTTACTCTCCTGTATATATATAATTTTTTTAATCATTTCACTCCCAAGCAAGGCGGTACCGCGACTGGTGTGCAGGAGGCTACATATGAGAGTTAAAGTTTTAGACAGAGGGAGAGTGAAGACAAAGAAGAACCAGCTACAGTGGGTGAAAGAGAATGGGCAAGAGAAGGATAGGGACACAGGAGTGAAGACCATTACGAAGGTTGAGAGAAAGGAAAAGAACAAGATACACGGGGTGATGTGGAAATGGTTAGAGTTAAGTGGATAAGAGATGGGAATTGACTTTGCATTTAAATTCTTAGATGTTATAGCCAATATATGGAAGGGAGTTCCACAGGCGGAAAGCGCGAGAAAAAAAAAGTAGAATTGTCGCCTGCATTTGGTTGATCTAACTGTAAAAGGGTGGGACCTTGATGCCAGTTTGGTTGCCTGAGTAAATTCTTGTGGAAGGTGCACTAGTGACCTAAGTTCTTCGGAGCAGAAGCCATGAAAATATTTGTAAAATAGACAGAGGGAAGCCACACCCCGCCGATGAGAAAGTGGCTGGAGTCGAGCTGCCAGGTCGGGACCAATCACATTACAGATTCTTCTTTGGAGCCTGTAGAGAACACTGAGACGAACAGCAGGGGCGCCTGACCAGATCTGGCAACAGTATTCTATCCACAGTATTTAAATAAACATTTAATTCTCTTCTTCTATGTGCCATGTCCCTTCAGGACGTAAGCAATCATGGCCCACCACGTCTCCCTATCCCTGGTGGCTCTTAGAACGCTTTCTCTTGTTACCCCACCCAAACCCTGCTCTGTCATTCACTTGCTGAGGCCGGTCAAGTAAGTTACCTGCTGCTTTCCCGTCTCTCTTTACCCTCTATCTGACCTGTGAGTATCCGATTCTCCAAGCTCTCTTTCCTCATTACATGTCCCAGGGACTTTAGCTGTATTTTCCTGATGCTCAGTATTTATTTCTTTTTCGTTTTCATTCTTTCCCAAATCTCATCATTGCTCACGTGCTCGATCCATGATATCCACAGTATCCTTCTGTAGATCCACATTTCAGTTGCTTCAAGTTTTTCCTTCATCTTTGATAATATTGTCCAGCTTTCACTGCCGTATTGAAGAACTGACATCATATAGCAATCCAGTACTCACTTCTTTGTTTCTAGCGAAATTTTCCTGCCTCTTAATACTCAGATTCTGGAATGCGTCCTTCGCTATCCCAATTCGTCTTCGGATCTCAGTGTCGCACTTTCGTCTACTTTTTCTAAAATGTAGTGGTGGCGACTAAATTAAGAGTGTTAAACCTTAGTCACACTCTATCGTATCCCACTACCTTAATAGAATCAGTGTTTAGCGTGAGACGACGCTCATGAAAAATATATTTAACTGTGGGAACTGGAACGCATTGTATATGGGGGAAGGCTAAGAAATGCCGTTTTCTAGTGTCCTTTCAATTGAATAATCTCGACATAAGATCTAAATTTGTATAAATAGTTCCCGGTTGTACGCTACACAGAATAGAGAATTTTCTTTGAAGGATGCACAACACAAACTGAACACACATTTTTTTCCTATTCATTTTTGTTTATTTACTTTCATTTTTTTTTTTTTAAAGAATGCTTTCCAATTTTTGTTCTTTGATTAAATTTTTGACTTGGCCGTTGTGGCTTTTCGTACTTCATATAAAGACAAGAGGCGAATGAAAACGAGGCTGGAGATCTCGGCTCTAAACACGCCTCTCTAATTTGTTCTCTAAATAAACTAATACCCAGAAAGAAATATACAGATTAAAATGGTCTTGCGGGGATTTTGGATAACAGAAAAAATATTGTCGAACATTTCGCTATCTTGAAAGACATATCCATTTTGTGTCTTTTATTTTATCTGCAAGCAATAAAACCTAGAGGCGCCATTTTGGTATCTTCAAGACTACGGACTGACAGCTCTCTATGTAACTGTCAGCTAATTTATTTTATTATATTTTATTCTGATCATTTTGTCGCCATTATACCAATATCTCTTACTTTCCTTCACTGGAACAAATTTCTTCTTTCTTTATCAATTTCTATCATCATACCGATCTTTCTTTCATTCTTCTATGATATATATATATATATATATATATATATATATATATACACACACACACATATATATATATAAGCATATAGATATATACACACATACATACATACATATATGCACATACATATAATGAGATTGATACCGACTTGGGTGACCGCCTGCAGTATCTCTCTCACCGGCGTGACGTGGCTTCCCTGTGCCTTTTCTATAAATACTTTCATGGCTTCTGCTCTGACGAACTTAAATAACTGGTGCTCCCTAGATGTGAATTTGCACGAGATACTAGATTGGCAACTAGGTCCCACCCTTTTACAGTGAAACCGATGAAATGTAACCGCAATTTCTACTCCAACAGCTTCTTTCCTCGCACTTCCCGCCTGTGGAATTCCCTACCGCATACTTGCTTCCCCGACGGCTACAACCTCCAGGGGTTTAAATGTAAGGTCAATAGACACCTCCTAACACACTAACTCACACCCACTCTCTCCAACTCTCTCCCTATGTACATCCTAAGTCATCTATCACCCTCCTTCTGACATTTCCTATACCCTACCCCTCTATGTAACCCCCTGCGCTATAGTGCCAGTGGAATGCCTTGCTTTGGGTGACACGATTATATATATATATATATATATATATATATATATATATATATATATATATATGGCCAGCAATCTTTCATTTAAACATGTTTCGTTAAAAACGACAGACACAGAAGATTTAATTTTTTTTTTTATTAATTTTTTCTAGCATTCTTAGATATTTCCTTTTTGCTGGAGATACGGAATGTAAAAAAAAAAAAGAAAAACAAGAAAATCCTTGAAAATGGCCTGTGAAGAGGTTGAAAGCGCTTGGAAAGTCGAAAATTATGGAACATTTTTACATTGCTTATCGCCAGCAAAAAAAAAAAAATGTAAGAATACTGGAAAAACTAAATAAAAAATTAACAAAATCTTCCTTGTCGGCCGTTTCTAACGAAACATCTTCATAGACACACACACACACACACACATATATATATTTCATGTACATATATTGTATATTTGGGTAGCAATGTATCTTTCATACAGGTTTTAATGAAAGAGGATAAACAAGGTGTGATGGCTAAGTTCTTTATGTAATTTTTTTATGCGATGATGTTTTTCTTTTGAGGACATAAATGATATAAAAATTGTCCAAATGTGTTTTTTTTTTTTTTTATCCGAACGCTTTCGGCTATACTTTTAGCCATTTTCAACGATGACTATTATTTTACGAATGTAAGTGGTGTTATGCATAATGTGGATTTGTTTTATGGCATATCAACCTCGGTGGGTCATTTCTTGCCAACTAAATTGTTATTTATTTATTGCTGGTAATACCTTTTTCTTTCAACAATTTATTGTTTTTTTTTTATATAAGTTTTGTGTCTAGTAATACTTTTTTCTTTTCGAGTATCAAGATTCATTGGGGTTTGTTTTTTTAAGGGTAGGGTCCCCAAGTCCTACCCTGTTATTTAACCCATAACAGGAGGGAAGGGACGGATTAATACTTTTCCCAAGGGTACCAGTGCTTAAGTGAATGCAAGGTATTCAACTGGAATTCGAACTCGGCTCACCGATTTCTCTTTCCGAGCCGATATCCACTGCACCACAACGCACATCCGTCACTATACGCTTACAGCACCTGGTATTCCCAAGCGGTCACCCATCTAAGTACTGACCAGGCTCAATGTCGCTTAACTTCGGTGATTGAGCGAGAACCAGTGTATTCAACGTGATATGGCCGTAAGCCTGTCACGAAACGGGATTTTGTTGTTGTTCCTGAGTTCATAAATAGATTTTAGCAATAAGTTATTTTCAAAATTTGACTTCAGATTTACAATTTCGTCCCTATTTTTTTTTTCGAATTTATTTTCTTGACTTTTTTTTTTTTTTAAATCATATCACCCCGAGCAAGGCGGTAAAGATTGGAAAAGAGAAAACCGGAAACCGCATCCTAAACAGGAAACAAGGGATGAGCCTCTTCACCTGTTCAATAGATGTGGGTGGAGTGTGAACCGGGCGATAGTTTAGTCTATCTACTCCAATTGAAAAAAAAGAAAGAAAAAAAGTGAGAAGATTGGTCCCCATATAGCGAACAGAGGTGATGGAATACCAATCATTGTTGTAAAGGAATGTGCTCCTGAACTCTATAACTACTCTCTCCCTGCTTCTTGCTTTCCTGCCTGTTGAAAATCCCACTCTGTGCTTCCGACATATAAAAATACCAGAGAACCCTCTGAACCTGCTAATTATCTAAACTTATTTATAAATGGAACTTTGTCTGTGTGTGTGTGTGTGTGTGTGTGTGTGTGTGTGTGTGTGTGTGTGTGTGTATCTATAGACTCCAAAACAGCTGAACAGATTTTCTTGAAAATTTACACAGTTGTACTATAAGCGTCTGCGAGTGTTTTTAGCTAGGTTTTGTGTTGAGGGTTAGGGTTTGCAAAAAAAACTTTTACCAAACATTTTCCAAGGTGAAAGTGGATGATGACACAAAAAAGGTTGGGAGCCCCTGCCATAGATTAAATAAAAAAACATATTCAAAGGAGATTCGCAAAGAACCTGCTTAAAAATAAACAGGAGGCTAATTAGGAACAATTGAGTCACATTCCTAAATAATATATAAATACCCCCGCTACAAATAATGACTATTTTGGTATTTTCTATAGTTTTAAAGCCATTCAACATTTAAAATGTTCTTCAGATGAAATAACATTTTTCCAGATATAAATCAAATAAGGGAAAACCAAGAACAGAAAATATTTACTGAATTTTTGTTACTTGCTAGTAGCATATATTCTTTTTAATTATGAACAAAAATAATTTAATTTTTTGTCAGCATTTTCAAAGCTAGCACTAAAATTAAATTATATAGTTTTCAATGCTCAAATTTGCTTTCATTTGTTCTTTAATATGGTAGTAGCAACAGTTTTCAATGCTCAAATTTGCTTTCATTTGTTCTTTAATATGGTAGTAGCAACAGCATAAGTTGCATTATTTGTTACCGCCCTTTGGTATTTTTTACTATGTCATGATGTCAGCTGAACCAGTAACAAACTTTTACCAAACATTTTCCAAGGTGAAAGTGGATGATGACACAAAAAAGGTTGGGAGCCCCTGCCATAGATTAAATAAAAGTTCCCTGACGGTTACTTGATGAAGTCTAAGAACAATGACCAAAACAATGTGATAACAACAACAACATTTTCCAAGGTGAAAGTGGATGATGACACAAAAAAGGTTGGGAGCCCCTGCCATAGATTAAATAAAAGTTCCCTGACGGTTACTTGATGAAGTCTAAGAACAATGACCAAAACAATGTGATAACAACAACAAAGATAAGGACAATAGTCTGAATGTAAATAATTCCTCATCGAAGACATTCAGACAAGAATTACTTCAAGGGATCAGCTATATCAAAATGAAGAAGGTCACATAACTTTAACAAAATATCTCCACATTTAAACTGATAGAATAAAAAAGAAAAAGCAAAATAAAAGTAAAATGTCGATAAGATTGAGGAACAACTGAGAAAGAAAGCTATATATATATATATATATATATATAGATACAGAGAGAGAGGAAACAAGAGAATCAATGTTGGAAAGAGAGAAAATAGAGGAGAAAAAAGAGATTAATTAATAAAACCTAAAGAGTAAAAAGAAAGACATTTAAATAACAAACAGCTTGCATGCATATAAAGAATGATCTTAGCAAATATGCAAAAATACATTTTCTCACGTGTACCACAAAACAATTATGACTAGAAGACCTACCAGGATTTATTATCAGATGTAACCTTAACAATAAACACGAAATAAATTTCAAAAGAAAACTGAAAGTATTATTAGACAAAGTAGTTGGGGTAAGCTAGAAGAAAGGACTAACTTTTAAGTATAAGAAAATGGTTGTTAGCAAAAGAGACAGTTCAAGCTCTGATTTGCATATTGGAGATGTCAAATTCAGAAATTTAGCTATTTAGCTTGTGTTGTAACATACAACAGAAAGTCTAACACAAAAATCCAAAAACACATACAATATAAACCAAACATATGGTACATCCGCTGGATTTTAAAGAATTGCCTAAAAATTGAAGCTTCATGCCTTTTTCAAAACTAATTTTTTACCTCATTTCAGGCTAAAGGTACTTTCACTTTCTGAAGGGTTTTATCCTATATCTAAACTTATTTATAAATGGAACTTTGTCTCTGTGTGTGTGTGTGTATCCATTACCTATAGACTCCAAAACGGCTCAACTGATTTTCTTGAAAATTTACACAGTTGTACTATAAGCATCTGCGAGTGTTCTTAGCTAGGTTTTGTGTCGAGGTACCCCAGTCAAATATCGAAAATCGATAATCGAAAAAATCGGGTTATAGAAGGAGTGGTCCGATCTTAATCAAATTTGATACACTCATAGACAAAGACATATAAAACGATATTCAGAAGTTTCAAGGTTGCAGTTCTTACAATAGTGCAGAAAATTTGATATCAATACCAGGAAATCAAAATTTGACTTACATCCATTCATTTTTCTTTCAGTCTACGGTTTCGCTTTAACTGAAAACAATTACTGCTTTTTAGTCTTTCGTGCCAACGTCCAATGAGTCTGAGCTCCAGGACCATGGATTAGTTTTAAAGCTTTCATTACACCCGAGCAGACCGGGCAATACTGCTAGTATATATATATATATATATATATATATATATATATAGGTAATGCGATTGGTAAATTGTCGCAATTATTTTATTATTTCAAATATTCTTTAGGCTGAATCTGAGCTCCAGGACCATGGATTAGTTTTAAAGCTTTCATTACACCCAAGCAACGCCGGGCTATACTGCTAGTCTCCCTATAAGCCTCCTACTGATTTTTGGCAAAGTGTTCAAAACCTTCATCAACATCAAGGTAGTACAACATCTCACAGCCGACCAGACTCTTCTTTGACAAACAGCATGGTTTCTGCTTCACCAGGTCTACTGATATTGACTATCATCAGTCTCTTCACTACTTCAGTTGTCAAGGAGATCTAAAGGCAAAAAAAAAAAAAGACCACCTTTTCTAGCCTGATCTATCAATGGTGGATCTCAGGAGTTCCAGCATTGTCATGTCCGTTCACTCTTTCTCTAAAAGCATAGAGGGTAAGAAAGTTCCACATTCCAGTATTTGCACCCTGCATTTGTTGCTTGATGGTATCCGTTACTCCAGTTATTCACTTGTCACATCCCATCCTAGAGTCAGTCAATGGAACGTGCAGCCATTGTTGATCCTGGCCTTGACCAATTTGATAATGGTGTTGTTTTGACTCTTCTTCGTCATTATCTTTTCAGTAGGGTTTATCTTTGAAAAAACCCAATGTAATATTTCTGCCATAAATCTATTCAATCCTCACTTTCCATCCTTGACATAGTGCAAAAGCATCTACACGGCCTTGTGGGTGATGAACTATTTTCCACCCTACAACCCCTTTCCCAAAAATGAATCATTACGAGCCTCTTGCTGCACTATTTTCATGGCAAATGTTCAGATGAGAAATTTTTCTGCAGAAATGTTACCATGTGGAATATATTCCTGAAAGCTTGCCTTCTCAATCATTACCAATTTAACATCTTCCAGTTCAGGGTCAACCATTATCCATGCTACACATCATCAAAATCAGTCAGTTAAGAGACATGCGTGATACATATTTGGATGATCATGTCTTGAAAGTGATATGACTGACTCGGCAGAAGATTTTCTCATAGTAGATTAACATTACTTTCCGTGGTAGACTAGTTGCCAACCAAGGCTATAGAACTCAATCTGTCCTGCTATTTAACCCATAGTTGTAGGTAAAAGCACCAGATTAATACTTTTCCTAAGGGTATTTGTGCATAAGTGAATGCAACAAATTCATCTGGAATTCAGACTTGGCTCACTGATTTCTGTAAATCTATTCCTGTAGATTAAATAAAGAGTACAGTTAGAAATTCCCAAGTTTACTAGATCGATGGACACCTGAAGAAGGCTACGGAGCACAACAGCCGAAACACTGTGATAATAACAACAAAGATGAGATAAATAACAATACTGTAAAAAAAGAAAAAAAAAAAAAAGGCAACAGAATTATTTTTCCAATGTTTATAAAATAAAAGTTTCTGATAAGTTTATCAACCGTTTTGAATATCGTCTTTGAAAATGTCCTCATACGGCAACTCTAGATTCAGTTTTTTCAGAGTTACGGCAAAGTAATCCGGGTACGGTGCCACAATAGACAGCATCGATTTCTTCCGGAAATTTCTCAGATCTACTTTTGCACGGTGGAGATGAAGTGGCATCTGCTCATCAGGGTTCGTACGAAGGATCTTTTTCAGCAAAGGGGCCAGTCTCTGTAATCAAAGGAAGACAACTTGAATTCTTAAAACATCAGAGCCAGAAATGACAGATAGAAAACAGTGTGTTTTTGTATATGTGTACGCTTAAATAATGAATTACAACACTTCTTTCCCTAACTCAGTCATTTTTAGTCTTTTCTTTAAACATGAGAAATACTATAAGTTGTCATTTAAGTCTATTTTTATGTTTATATTTCTATAACAGTGTAATTTTTATACTTCATAGTGTTTTGACCCCAGTTTGGGGGTTAACTATTTGTCCATAGCTGGGACCCTAACAGGTGCTACCACTCCAGATCAGGGTGGACCTGGGAACAACAGCAATTAAGAGGTGGTTCCATGCCCCTCACAACCTCCCAATCAGAGGCCTTGCTACCACTTCGGGTCAGGGTGGACCTGGGGACAACAGCAATTAAGAGGTGGTTCCATGCTCCTCACAACCTCCCAATCAGAGGCCTTGCTACCACTCCAGGTCAGGGTGGACCTGGGAACAACAGCAATTAAGAGGTGGTTCCATGCCCCTCACAACCTCCCAATCAGAGGCCTTGCTACCACTCCAGGTCAGGGTGGACCTGAGAACAACAGCAATTAAGAGGTGGTTCCATGCCCCTCACAACCTCCCAATCAGAGGCCTTGCTACCACTTCGGGTCAGGGTGGACCTGGGAACAACAGCAATTAAGAGGTGGTTCCATGCCCCTCACAACCTCCCAATCAGAGGCCTTGCTGCCACTTCGGGTCAGGATGGACCTGGGAACAACAGCAATTAAGAGGTGGTTCCATGCCCCTCACATTCTCCCAATCAGAGGCCTTGCTACCACTTCGGGTCAGGGTGGACCTGGGAACAACAGCAATTAAGAGGTGGTTCCATGCCCCTCACAACCTCCCAATCAGAGGCCTTGCCACCACTCCAGGTCAGGGTGGACCTGGGAACAACAGCAATTAAGAGGTGGTTCCATGCCCCTCACATTCTCCCAATCAGAGGCCTTGCTACCACTTCGGGTCAGGATGGACCTGGGAACAACAGCAATTAAGAGGTGGTTCCATGCCCCTCACAACCTCCCAATCAGAGGCCTTGCTACCACTCCAGGTCAGGGTGGACCTGGGAACAACAGCAATTAAGAGGTGGTTCCATGCCCCTCACAACCTCCCAATCAGAGGCCTTGCTACCACTCCAGGTCAGGGTGGACTTGGGAACAACAGCAATTAAGAGGTGGTTCCATGCCCCTCACAACCTCCCAATCAGAGGCCTTGCTACCACTTCGGGTCAGGATGGACCTGGGAACAACAGCAATTAAGAGGTGGTTCCATGCCCCTCACAACCTCCCAATCAGAGGCCTTGCTACCACTCCGGGTCAGGGTGGACCTGGGAACAACAGCAATTAAGAGGTGGTTCCATGCCCCTCACAACCTCCCAATCAGAGGCCTTGCTACCACTTCGGGTCAGGGTGGACCTGAGAACAACAGCAATTAAGAGGTGGTTCCATGCCCCTCACAACCTCCCAATCAGAGGCCTTGCTACCACTTCGGGTCAGGGTGGACCTGAGAACAACAGCAATTAAGAGGTGGTTCCATGCTCCTCACAACCTCCCAATCAGAGGCCTTGCTGCCAAATGCAGTTTACCGTCATACCCACATCCTTATAAGTTGTCATTTAAGTGTACGCACAAATACACACATAAACTTAAGAAAATAATTTTCTTCATGACAAGTAAATAAAAAGAAAATTTAGCATTTAAATATTTCACACAACAGCTAAAATAAAATCAGAGCTTATTAAGAAAAGATATTAATCCATCTCTAGTTACGGGTTAAATAATAGGACAAATTGGGTTCTATAGCCTTGGCTGGCAACCAGTCTACCGCAGAAAACAATGGCAACCTACTGCGGGATAAAGCGGGTATCACGTATGGCACTTAACTAACTGAATATAATAGTTGAAAACATGATTAAGGCTTCCACTGGGCATAAAGTGGGGATCAGTTTTATATTGTTCTGAAGTAATAAACTGATTCCCCACTAATTACTACTTAATAATATAATACATTTCTTCCCCCTCTAGTTATGAGTCAAATAACAGGACAGATTGGGTTCTATAGCCTTAGCTGGCAACTAGTCTGCCGCAGAAAGCTACGCAATACACTGTAGGATAACCGTCTGCCCAGTCAGTCTTGTTACTTTCAAGACATGATCACCCAAAGCGTGTATCACATATGGCACTTAACTGACTGATCTGGATAAAAAAATTGAATAGCAGGACAGATTGGGTTCTATAGCCTTGGCTGGCAACCAGTCTACTGCAGAAAACAACGGCAACCTACTGCGGGATAATCTTCCCAGTCAGTCATGTCTCTTTCGAGACATGATCGCCAAAGCGTGTATCACGTATGGCACTTAACTGACTGACTGAATATAATAGTTGGAAACATGATTAAGGCTTCTCCTGGGTATACAGTGAGAGGGGGGGGTCAGTTTTATATTGTTATGAAGTAATAAATAGATCCCCCACTAACTGCTACTTAATAATATAATACATCTATTCTTTCTCTAGCTACGAGTCAAATAACAGGACAGATTGGGTTCTATAGCCTTGGTTGTCAACCAGTCTACCACAGAAAGCAATGGGAACCTACTGCGTGATAATCTTCTGCCCAGTCAGTCATGTCTCTTTCGAGACATGATTGCCCAAAGCGTGTATCATGTATGGCACTTAACTGACTGACTGACTGAATAGGCTTTTTGGTATATCTGAATGCCTATAAACTTCAAAAAAGACAAAAAAAAATGATTGTTGAATAAGTATGTATTTTTTAAACAAGTAAATTTTTGTCATGAGCCTCACCTGCTTACCAACTTCAGCACAATGTGGTTCAACTTTTGTAGGTACATGTGAAATTCTTATAACTCTTGATGAATAGAGGTAATCTCCAAGAATACTGCAGAGTAATTGTGTGGCAAATACTTCAGTACTATGCCATTTGTCTGCAAAGCAAAAAAATAAAAGATAATATTATTGACAGGCATAATCTCAACAAGATATGCAAATGACACAGTGTTGATAACAGACACAGAATGGAAATTGCAGAAGGTAATGAAGGAAAGCAAGAAGAAAGGACTAATCATCAATTGCAAGATATAACGCAGGTTTTCTTAACAAATGAAGAGCCCAACATGCAAATTACAAATTGTAAACACCAAAAATGAACAACAATTTAAATATTTCATTAGTGTTTTAAAAGAAGATGGAATGTGTGACACAGAAATCCAAAAGCACATTGGGATAGCCAAAGATGCCTTTAAAAACTAAGCAAAATATTAAGAAAAAAAATTTTGTTAGAAATGAATTGTTTCTTTTTATTTCTTTAAACATTTTTTAATGGCTACACATATTTGAACAGACAATCTGTTATTATTATTAAACCGCATATTTATTTACAACTTCTGACCTGTTTAATCAAGGGATCTTGTTAAGAAAACATGCAACCTAAAGCAGGTTTCGAACCTGCATCCATGAGAGGAAACTGTCATTAGATCTTACGTATCTTAGACGTAGGACCTCCCGATCAGAGAAAGCCCAAATAAGGTTTTTAAACTCACATCTTTCTCGATTTTTTTAAATATTCATATTTGCTGCTTTATATCCTAGTGGAAACAAAGACAATTTATTTACAAAGTGGATTAAATCTGACATTTTTAATTTATTTAAACCTTATTTTTTAATGGATGCCCATATTTGAGTAGATGTTCTGTTTTTTATTATTGATATTTAGTGTTGGTTTTTTCTTTGTTATTAATAATGCTGCCACTGTTTTTAGCTTCCCCCCCGCCCCCCATGTGGCTGAGGCTATTATATTTGTATTATGAATGAGTATGTCATAGACAGAATTTGGCAGATCTCCATTTGTATTTAAATGAGACCCAATAAAGCTATGGTCAGGGAGATGTAACGTGAAACTTTGTGTAGGTGAAACTCGCTCCCATATTCTTGCTTTCCTGACGGCTACAACCTCCAGAAATTTAAATGCAAAGTCAATACTCATCTACTAACCACTGGACTCTAGCTCTCTCCCCACCCCCGTATATCCTTCCCTTCTCTCCACCTATGCATCTGTCATCGCACCTGCTTTCTCAGCTTTCTATTGCTCCTTTCTAACTAGTTTGTACTTCTCACTCTTTTCTAATTAATCTTTTTACATTTATGTAGCCCCCTGCACATCAGTGGCATTTCCGCCTTGCTCGGGGTGAAATGATTAAAAAAAAAACAAAAAAAAGTGCTTGAATAAATCAAACAATCAGACAATTTTTATATAATTCTGTCATTTTTAACAAAACTTACATAACAGAGGAATTGCTGCCTAAATACACTATATATATATATATAGAGAGAGAGAGAGACTTTGTATGCATGTGCATGCTATAGTCCAAATGGTTTGGTCAATTCTCTTGATTTTGAATATTTACATTAAAAGTGATAAGTCCGCTAATTTATATTCAATACCTAAAGAACAATTTAACAGTGAATTAAAAAATTCGGTAATTAAACATTATAGAAAAATAGCACCGGATATTATTTCTAACATAAATAACGAAGCTACTTCATTGGTAGCTAAATTTAACCTACATAATAGGGTGGAAAAAATAACCCTAAAGAATTGTTTCCTTACGGTCAAAGACCATAAAAATTCATTCCCTAACCACCCCGAATTTAGACTTATAAACCCAACTAAGACGGAGCTTGGTAAAATAAGTAAAATTATTATTCAAAATATTTGCAATAACTTACGTATGTTCCTTAACATTAACCAGTGGAAATCAACTGGTGACTGCATTAAATGGTTTAAATCCCTAAATTTCAATAAGAACTCAGCATTTATCAAATACGACATTAAAGACTTCTACCCCTCCATAACAGCTGAACTACTTTCAGAGGCGTTGGAGTTAGCTAAAGAATATAATGATATAAAAGAAGCAGAATTAGAAATAATTTGGCACTGCCGCAAAACACTATTATATTTTAATGATGAGATATGGGTAAAAAAAACTGATGCCCAGGGATTTGATAATCCTATGGGGGCATATGATGGGGCGGAGGTGGCCGAGCTGATAAGTTTATGAAGCAGTAGACAACCTAACGACATCATAGATTTCCATAATCACGGTTTATACCGGGACGATGGATTAATTATTATAGATAAATGTACACCTAGAATAGGAGATAAATTTAGAAAGGAAGTGCAAAAATTTTTCAAATCTTATAAGTTAGATATTGAAATAGAACATAACATTAAAATTGTTAATTACTTGGATATAACATTAAATCTTAATAACGGATATATAACACCCTACATCAAAAATAATTACACTCCCAATTATGTTAACAAAAATTCTAATCACCCTATGCATATTCTTAAAAGTATCCCTAATGGTATAGCTGTTAGATTGTCCACCAACTCTTCCAATAGTGAAATTTTCGACAAATACAAGAAAATTTACCAAACTGCACTAATAAAAAGTGGACATTCGCAAACGCTAAAATTTTCTGACCAAAATATTACTAAAAAAACCAATAACAACAGATCCAGAAATATTATATGGTTTAACCCCCCATACAATAATGAAGTTAAATCTAAAATAGGCAAAATGTTTTTTAACCTAATAGATAAACATTTTAATTCTGATAGCAAACTTAAAAAAATATTTAATAGGAACACTATTAAACTCAGTTACTCTTGTTTACCTAATATTGGCAAAATAATTAATAATGCCAATAAAAGTAAATTGAAAAGTAGTACCAATATTCCTAGTACTAATACCGGCAACAAAAATAATTGTAATTGTAGAATTAAATCCGATTGCCCCATTAGAGGTAATTGTAATCAAGTAAATGTAGTTTATAAAGTTAGAGTCTACATTAATGAAAATGATAAAAACCCTAAAACATACATAGGAGCTACGCATGATAATTTTAAAATTAGGTTTTACAACCATAAAACCTCCTTTAAAAATGAGAAGTATAAACACTGTACGACTTTATCCAACTATGTATGGGACATAAAAACCAAAACTAAAAGAGACCCCATTTTGAAATGGGAAATAATAAAAAAATGCCCTAACTATAACAAGGGCAGTAAATTCTGTAGGTTATGTGATGAGGAGAAATTAGCGATAGCTAGATTCGAACCTGCCCACAAACTTATTAATGCCAAAACTGAAATATTGAATAGGTGTAGATTCCATAAAGCTAAATTTCTTGCTTAGAGTGTTTGGCCTTTTTTTTTTTTTTTCTTTTTTTCTTTTTTTTTTTGAACCTCCCCCTCCCCCGTCGGGTAGGCTGGTCTGTTAGTCTTTGTTTGGTGGTGTCTATTTATTTGATTAGTCCTTGGTTTGCCTTTGCCCTGACGAGCCGTTGTGTGAAACCGCGGTAGGTTTTGGCGATCTTGTGATTTTTTTACGTATATATATATATATATATATATATGTAAACTTGTCAATAAACTCCTTTCAAAAAACCCTCCAAGTACATACACGGAAGGAAAACATGGTAATAAAAAAAGAACGAGCTAAGCACGTAGCCCAAAGAAAAAATACCCGAGTAACCTAAAACAAAAAGCACTCAATATGCAAGTAGAGCAAACTAAGTAAATAACTAACCTAGAGAGCCAATGAACCTACCAAGGTTTCACCAAATTGGATCTTCAGGCAAAGTTGGCTCCTGAAGATCCAATTTGGTGAAACTTTGGTAAGTTCGTTGACTCTCTAGGTTAGTTATTTACCTATATATATATATATATATAACAAGACCGACTCTGTAAGTATCTAAATCCTAAAATTATACGAAAATAAACTTTGAGGACAACAAATAACAGACAGAATCTAACTCCGTTACTGTCCGTCGCTATAAGGCGTTGGACAAGAGGGGGAAAAAAAAAGAAAACTGCGGAATACAGACAATACATACAATACCCCGCAGTAAAGAAAAAAAAAAACCAAACGGAACCAACCAGAAAGAAAGAAAAAGTGCTCGATACAGAACTAACCAAAGCGGAATAACAAAGAGGAAGCAATGTAGAGCAAAGACACGTAAAAAAATCACAAGATCGCCAAAACCTACCGCGGTTTCACACAACGGCTCTCTCCCTCTCTCTCTCTCTCTATATATATATATATATATATATATATATAGAGAGAGAGAGAGAGAGAGAACTATGAATATTTGCATAAAATTCAGTAGCAATTATATCATGTAATGTCTCCTATTTATTATACTGACCTATAACATCATTTTTTGGTGTGGCAGTAGAAGTTGAACCTTCCTGCTATAAACCCATATGTAAAGGAAAACTTGCTCTATGCTTTCATCATGTTTCCTGTACTTTTATTGCCCTCTCTCCTTAATAATGTTTTTTTTCATCATATTCTCTCATACAAAGTAACCTTTTGCATCTTAGTAGCTTTACTGTCTTATTTGTAATGAAATTGTTGTATTGCCAAGATGGATATGATACACAGAGAAAATGTGCTTCAGTATTATTAAGCACAATACACTACGCTAAATGGATAGACACAAAACGGTGCAATAATTACAACGACAGACAAGACAGAACACGCAACAAAGACTGAAGTCAACAATAGTCGGCAAAGTAATATTACTTGAATGACACTCGAACATTATGCCTTGAATGCTACGATTCTTTACTTAAATAGGTCATTTCAGGTCATGGGCCATTCCATTATTGTGAGTGCGGCAAGGGTGTTAGCCACTCTACAACAGAAATGATTGTTAAAAAATTTTGTTGTTCTTCTGAACTTACATAGGTACATTACTTTGAAAGCAAAAATGCAAATAACATCTTTCTACATGAACTGGACTCCTGAAAAAAACAAAAAAACAAACATACCAACGTGTGAAAATAGTGATACCTAGATGAGAACTTGCTCTATCCCAGGCATTAAAAACTTTTTTCTCATGAGTTGGCTTCACTAATAAAAATAATTCAAAGTAATTTTCTGTTGAAAGTAAAGCAGAGACATTTTCACTACAAAAGACCATACATGTAAGAATCAGTCTCAGAAATGGGGGAAAAGTTAAAATTTTATTACTGTGAGAAAAAAATTCTCCCAAAAATTGAATATTTCATTTAATATTATCACTGATGACACAGGTTAACAAATGCTATTGCATGAGATTTTTTTCTAATTTATTCATTTAAAGATATGAAAAAATTCTTTTACAAAAAAAAATTCTTTTAAAAAAAAACAAATTTCTTTTCCAGATAAAAGAAAATTGATATGCATTTCTCTTGTTTTTAAATCAAAATATTTTTACACTTATGAACTTCCTTAAATGGTAACTGCCAATAGTTTAAAATGCTGAGAACGTCACTTTCAACAAATCATTGTTATATATATGGTTTAGTCAAACTGTAACCAAAACACAACGGACAGTAATAAGGGTGGTAACTTAGGGATTTAAGAGAGATTGCCCTTTGACAATAGAACTTCCTTGAGAGAATATGGAAGTGAACAAGTGAGAAGGAAACAAAATATAAAATTTTAACATTATTTTCCTTATTAATGTGTCTCTCAGAAAGTCAAATCTACTGCATGTAACCCATACGTTGCATTTCTATTCAACAGCATTATTATATAAATACATTGCTCTCAGTGAGGCATGGGCCATTGATGACCCCTTACTATTGACAAGAGGTTTGTCAATGCTTCTATAAATTGTCTTTTTTTACAGGTATGGGTGTTTACACCTATGCAAATCTCTTTTATCCTAAGGTAAAGTAGACTGGTTGACAACCAAGGCTATAGAAGCTCATCTATCCTGCAATTTAACCCATAGCTGGAGGGAGAAAAAAATAAATTCTCGAGGCAACACAACTTGAAATTTTATATATATATTTACAGTCTCACACACTGATTGAGCACTCTTTAAGAGTGGTAGACTTTGTAAACAGTAGCTACTCCGGCATTTACACACCACTCATTCGATAATGAATTGGAGCACTCTAGCTATTGGGCGTATTTATACGCGCTAAAAAGCCTGCCTTCTTCTACTGGACGCTCGTGACCTAGGGGTAGAATCGCTGACTGATGCCAATTTGGTCGGGTTTCAACCCTGGGTTAGGAAGCAATCGAGTCTAAGCCGTACTGATAGGCTGTAATACAGCAAAACAGATCTGTCTGCGGATGACTATAGTATATATATATATATACACTAGCAGTATAGACCAGCGTTGCTCGGTTGTAATGAAAGCTTTAAAACTAATCCATGATCCTGGAGCTCAGATTCAGCCTAAAGAATATTTGTGTGAAGTTTGGTGAGAATCGGATAAAAATTGTAGATTTGTATAAAGGACATACAGACAGATAAATAGACACACACACACACACACACAAAAATCTTGCCTTTTATATATATATATATATATATATATATATATATATATATATATATATAATCGATTTTCTGCACTATTGTAAGAACTGCAACCTTGAAACTTCTGAATATCATTTCTTATGTCTTTGTCTATGAGTGTATCAAATTTGATTAAAATCAGACCACTCCTTCTATAACTTGTTTTTTTCGATTATCGATTTTTGATATTTATCAGGGGTACCTCGACACAAAACCTAGCTAAGAACACTCGCAGACGCTTATAGTACAACTGTGTAAAGTCTCAAGAAAATCGGTTCATCCATTTCAGAGTCTATAGGTAACAGACACACACAGAGACAAAGTTCCATTTATAAATAAGTTTATATATATATATATATATATATATATATATATATATATATCTCTAAAGTAGAATCCTTGAAATTTGGTAAGATATATTTCAATCGAAACAAACTCCAAAGAGAACACAGTGTTAAAATTTATTGTTAAATTTAACAGAGTATTATAATCAGGAAACAAAAGTTAGATATTTTTACAAACCCATTGGTAATAATATATTTTGCGGCTCCACAGCTCGTCAGACCAAATATATATATTTTGTAATTTGCTTGAAGCATTGTGCATATTAGGTGTATGGTTAGGTCTTGAAGACTGTCACAATGCATTTAGTAAAATAAAAGAATGTAAAGAAGATGAGATTTTCATCTCGAAATATTAATGTATAATAAATAGGTAATACCCAACAACTTCTTTACCTTCCTTTATTTTACTAAATGCATTGTGACAGCCTTCAAAAACTAACCATACACCATATATATATATATATATCTGCAGACAGATCTGTTTCGCTGTATCACAGCTCATCAGTACAGTTACACATCTGATTGCTTTTACCCAAGATAGAAACTCAACCAAATTGGCATCTGTTGGCAATTCTACCCCTGAGCTACGGGCGCTCGGTAGAAGGAGCTAGATTTTTAGCATATGATGTATCATACGCCAGTAGTTAAAGTGCTCTAATTCATTACTGAATGAGAGATGCATAGATGCTAGAGTAGCTACTGTTTTTTCAAAGTCTACAATTCTTCCAGGGTGTGAGATAAATACTCTAAGCATATATATATATATATATATATATATATGTGCTTAGACACATATGTATATGTACAAACACATACACACAAACATACCTATATATAAAACACAGAGGAAAGCTGAAAACAACCACTCCCAAGATATGATGCAATAGAAAAGTGCTCGATACAAAATTCAGCAAGAAGAAAATAAACAAAAATTTACTTAGTAAATAAACTGTCACACCAAGCTACCCAGGTTTCTGGCTGAAGGTACCTTACAGTTGAAACCTAGGTAACTTGGTGTAACAACTTATTTGCTATATATGCAGATTAATACTTTTCCTGGAGGTATCTGCACATAAGTGAATGCAATGGATTCAACTGGAATTTGAATTTGACACTCAGATTTCTTAATCGAAGCCGATATCCACTGCACCACAAATGCACATCCAATCTTGTTGTTATGCTCCCTGTATACATTGTTATTTCCATGGAAATAAAAATACGAGGCCATACTTTTATAGCGCATTCATTGTTTCAACCAGATACACAAACTCGGAGCTTCATATATTAGATGTACATCGATAATTACAGGAAGAAGTTGAAAACATCAGAGTGCTGAGGTCTGAATCGATTCAGATTTGAATAGCGATCAAGTTGTGATCAAATGATTCTATTTCCCTCTTCTGAGTTGCTTGTTAACAAAATATTGATTGCTTGAAATTTATTGATTTTTTTTCCCTAAACGTGTCCCTGACTTGCTTCCCGAAACACAAAGACCTTTCATCTGATATGTAATTTGATGGTTGCAACGATTATTAAAATTAGAGATTTTTATCTGAAGAGAACATATCAATTGCATTACACCATTGCCTGATCCACGCAAACAACGAGCGTCAAGTCCAGAGTTCTTTTCTAATCATGCTTTTGTTAAAGTTCAATGCTTGTGAACATCAAATTGTTCCTCTGGGCCACAAAACGAAGGCCATTTGTATTTCTGAGTCATTGGAGATCTTATCATACAGTAAATCACATTTTCCATTCATAACATTTAAGGATCAGAAACAGTCATTTTTCATAAAATTTTATAAATGAATTTATTGAACCATTTTATTAAAAAAATCAATTACATTTTTTTTAGGAGGTGCTTCTTTTTTGTCTTCACCCTGTTCACCCTGTAACAAGGCCCAAGGTGATTGATTGGTTTATTTTTTCGCGGCTTATCAAGGTTTCACAGGAAAGCCAGAAATTTTGATTTTTAGATTGTAAAATTTTTTGAAGATAATGGTTTTCAAGTCTTAATTAAACCATAACTAGGGGTGGGGAAAGGGTGGATTCATACCTTTCCCAAAGTATTTTTTACAATAATATTCACCCAGTAATAAGGCGCAAGATGATTGGTCGGTATGAATTTTTTTACAGTTTATCATCCTTTTGCAGGTTATTTAAATCTGTTTTAGATTGGAAGAGATTTTGGAAGATAATGATTTATATACACAAGTCCTACTAATTAACCCCTGGCTAGAGAAGAAAAGATAGATTCAAACCTTTCCTAAGGGTTTTTTTTTTTTACAATAAGGTTCACCCCTGTATCAGCAAGACCCAAAGTGACTAATTTGTTATTTATGGTTTATCAACCTTTTGCAGATTATTCAGCACCAGAAAATTTTTTTTTTTAATTGTAAGAATTTTTAGGAGATAAGAACGATTTAATGACACAAGATCAACTAATTAACCCATAGCTGTGGAGGAGAGAGAAAAAATTGATTCATTTCTTTTTCAAGGTTATCTGTGTATAAGTGTGCATAACAAACGTGACTGAAAAACTTGTCTCTCTAATTTCCTACAGTACCTGGAATTCCCAAGCAACCACCCATCTTGGTATTGAACAGACTCAACATTGCTTAACTTTGGTGATCATATGAGAACCATTGTTCCAATGTGCTATGGACAATTATGATAAATTATATTAATTAAAAATATATCCAGGGAACAAAATATCAGCTATGTGAAAAGAGTTTTTATAAAAACACGAGAGTATGGGTTCAAACTCAGTGAGGAAATGTGTGAATATCAAGTACCTAGAACAAATCATTGACAAAAATAGTCGACAAATAGATCCATCAAGGTCAAGTACAATTAAGAATATGCCCCTCCCATCAACAAGCATTACTAGTTTACAAGTATTCCTGGAACTAGCAAACTATAACCAAATTTAAGTTGTTGTTTTGTTGTTATGGCATATCAACACCTCGGCGGGTCATTTATTGCCAACTAACTTTTATTTATTTATTGCTGGTCATAACTTTTTCTTTCAACAATTTATTGTTTTTTATATAATTTTTGTGTCTGGTAATACATTTTTCTTTTCGAGTATCAAGATTCATTGGGATTTCTTTTTAAGGGCAGGGTCCCCAAGTCCCACCCTTGTTATTTGATCCATAACTGGAGGGAAGGGACAGATTAATACCTTTCCCAAGGGTACCACTGCTTAAATAAATGCAGGGTATTCAACTGGAATTAGAACTTGGCTCACTGATTTCTCTTTCCGAGTCGATATCCACCACACCACAATGCACATCCGTCACTATACGCTTACAACACCTGGTATTCCCAAGCGGTCACCCATCTAAGTACTGACCAGGCTCAATGTTGCTTAACTTCAGTGATCGAGAAAGAAGCGGTGTATTCAACGTGATATGGCCGTAAGCACGCACATCCGTCACTATACACTTACAGTACCTGGTATTCCAAAGTGGTCACCTATCTAAGTACTGACCAGGCTCAACATTGCTTAACTTCAGTGATCGAGCGAGAACTGGTGTATTCAACGTGATAGGCCGTAAGCCCAAATTCAATTACCTAATATGCAGAATTTAATAGCTCCACTGAACAATTTACTTAAAAAAAGGCCTAAAGTGAAACTGAACTGATAGAGATTAGAAGGCATTTTTAAAAATCTCCCATAAATAAAAAAAAAAAAAGAAAAGAAAAATACTAACATCAGTTTGGAGTCAATCTTCAGAGTATTTCTTGACAACATGACAGCAAGTTCCTATGCACAGACAAAAATATATATATTCTTGACAACATGACAGCAAGTTCGTCAGCAAGAATAATATTATAACCAAAAAAATTGAGATATAATGCAGACATAGGGTCTTCTAGCAGCCACTTCAGCACTATCTTCCCAAAGCACTTGATGTAGGCCCTGTGTTGAGTCTATATATATATATATATATATATATATACACACACACACATATATATATTCAAATGCACTGACACAAATAATTATATATATATATATATATACACATTCAAACGCCCAGACACAATTCTGGAACAATTTTTTTCATTAATTTCCTACAAGTTTTAGAGAAGAAAAAAAAAGGGGGCACAAAATGGAGGAACAATTTGCTATGATGTTGTATGGGAGGCTGGGCACCCCCTAGGAATCTTTAAGTATTGAATTTTTTCCAAATTTTTTTGAGAATTGGAAACTTTATGTACTAGTCAATGAGAATACACAGAAGAATGTAAAAAAAAGTGATAACAAATTTGCAGGAGGTGGTACTGTCACACAGGTCCACCAAAAATTCAAATAGTAAAACTAGAATTTTCACTTTTTTTTTTTTTTATAAGCGTTTCACCCCGAGCAAGGCATGTCACTGCCACTACTGTGCAGGGGGCTACGTAGAGTGGAGAAAGGCTGGTTAAATATAGGAAATAACAGAGGGTGGGTGATAGGCGGGTGAGGATACCGAGAATGAGGGTTGGGTAGATGAGAGTGTTCTGAGAATAGTTGGGAGTTAGTGTGATAGGAGGTGTCTATTGACCCTACATTTAAACACCTGGAGATTGTAACTGTCGGGAAAGCAGACTTGTGGAAGGGAATTCCACAGGCGGGAAGCGCGAGAAAAGAAGCTGTTGGAGTAGAATTTACGGTTACATCTTATTTGTTTAACTGTAAAAGGGTGGGACCTAATTGCTAATCTAGTATCTCGTGTAAATTCGTGCTTGGGCGGCACCAGTGATCTAAGCTCATCGGAGCAGAAGCCATGAAAGTACTTGTAGAAGAGGCACAGGGAAGCTACATCAGGCCGGTGTGAGTGCGGCTGCAGCCGGTCTGCCAAGTCAGTATCAACCACGTTACAGATCCTCCTTTGTATTTTGTCAAGAAGCCCAAGGAGAGCAGCAGGGGCACCCGACCAGATATGGCAGCAATATTCAATACACGGGCGGATGGTAGATTTGTATATGTGCAGAATAGTTTCAGGTGGGAAAAATTTCCGGGCCCTGCACAGAGAGCCGACTTTCATAGCAGCAGATTTGGCAATGGATTCAATATAGTCATTCCATTTGAGGTCCGCCGAGAGTGTAAGGCCAAGGAGGCGTAGTATTTTACTCTCTGGGAGGCTAGCCTGTCCCATGCTAATATTTCTAGTAGACATAATAAACACATACAAATTGTGTACATGCCTCCTGCAAACTGGTGGCAGTCTCGCCTTTTTGGGGAGGAAATGATTAAAAAACAAAAAATTAAATGAAAATGAATATTTTAACAAAAAAAAATGTCATATGTATGCATGTACATTTTTTTAATCATTTCTCCCCAAGGAAGGCGGGACTGTCACTAGTGGGCAGGGGGTTACTGTGAGAGAAAAAACTGGGTACAGGAAAAAATTAAGGAAAGGATAAAAATTAATGGGATTGAAGAAGATAGAAGATGGCAACTGATGTTGCATTTAAATTTTTAAAGATTGTAGCTATCAGAGAAGCAAGTAAATGGAAGAGAGTTCCAAAGGCAAGAAAAGAAACTGTTGGAGTAGAAGAGGCAGTTACATTGAACTATTTCAGCAGTAAAAAGGTGGGACCTACATGCCAACCTATTAGTACCCTTAAATTCATGTGGGTGGGGCACCAGAAAAAAAAAAAAAAAAAAAAAAAAAAAAAAGCCCGCCAGATCAGTTGCCATGAAAATATTTGTAGAAAAGACAGAGGGAAGCTACATCACACTGATGAGAAAGTGACTGATACACATACACACATTCAAATGCACAAACACAAATATATATATATATATATATATATATACACACACACACACATCTCACTTGTCGATTGAGTACACTGGAGAAATGGCAGAGTTTAAAAGCTGTAGCTACTCACTGCTATTTACGCATTGTTCTCCAGCAGTGGATTGAACACTTTTGGCTCCTGGCCTTTGCATCAGTCAGTTAAGTGCCATACGTGATACACGCTTTGGGCAATCATGTCTCAAAAGAGACATGACTGACTGGGTAGGAGATTATCTTGCACTAGGTTGCCATTACTTTCTGCGGTAGATTGGTTGCAAGCCAAGGCTATAGAACCCAATCTGTCCTGTTATTTAACCCGTAACTGGAAGGAAGAGACAGATTAATGGTATTTGCACGTAAGTGAATGCAGGGAATTCAACTGGGTTTGAACTCAGCTCCTCGATTTTTCATTCCAAGCCAACATCCACTGCATCACCCACGCACATCCTGGCGTTTGCATACATTGTGCATATAACATGCTAAAATCTGCTTTCCACCACCGTATGGTGATAGCTTGGACATAGAATTTCTGACTGATGTTAAATCAGTTGAATTTCAATCCTGGCAGGAAGCAATCGGATGTCTAATCATACTGATGAGCTGTGATACAGTGAAACAGCACTGTCTGCACATGACTATATGTATGTGTGTGTACACACACATACATATATACGAGGTGCGATGGATAAATTGTCATCTGAATTATGCCAAAATGAAAATAACCCTAACATTGCTTTTAAACAGATATACTTACCAAAATTATACAAAAATATAATCCTGACATTTATCTTTACAAAGTCCCAGAAAGGATGAAACCTGCCAGCTAAAATAAGTTTGCCTTTTGTTTTTTTCCGCATTGTCCTTTTACAGAAATATATTTCAGTTAAGTGAAATCACACACACACACACATATATATATATATATATATATATTAAAACTTTCAACGCAAGTAAAAATATTATTTACAATAAGGCCCTTCAAAAAAGTGGATATAAGAACAAGTTAACATATAATAAACCTACAATAGACTCCGAATCATCCAAAAAAATTGACCGTTGTTAACCTTGCCCCTTCCCCCTTTACCCCAGGGCCTTCGCCATTTGGAACAAAACAATGTCGCTGACGTGGAATCTCTGTTAGAGATCCCATGTCGAAATGTGCATCCGACACCTTTGAATTTTGAAAATTTTCTCTAATATATATATATATATATATATATATATATATATATATATATATATGCATGTGTTTTTGTTTAGGTTACTCATCTCGGGTTTTTTCTTTGGGCTACGGACTTTGACTGATGGTCAAGTGCTTAGCTCTTTCTTTTTTTATTACCATTTTTCCCTTCCGGGTATATTCTCGGAGGGTTTTTTCGAAACGAGTATAGTGATAAGTTTATATATATATATATATATATATATATATATATATATATATATATAGAATAAAGAACAAGTAGGAAAAAAGCGTGTTTAATCTAACATGTTTCACTTATAACAAGCTTCTTCAGAGATTTAATAAGGACAAATGATTTAAAAATCTGAGAGAGTAAAAAATACTGTCTCTTGGATTTTTAAATCATTTGTCCTTATTAAATCTCTGAAGAAGCTTGTTATAAGTGAAACATGTTTGATTAAACACACTTTTTTTCCTACTTGTTCTTTATTTATTCTATTCATCTTGTCGGATTTCGATCCATATATTCAATTCATATATATATAACTTTTTATCTAAGTCTTAAGATTTTGCCTACTTTCCTGTTCATTTCAAACTGGAAGATGACAAACAATGCTTTTTCTTCATTTTCTTTTAAGTTTTCTTTTTATTTCCTAAATAAACAGCATCTGGGTGGTGGATTCCAAACATTAGGAGGATGGAGTAGATGATAAGTCTGGAAGATGGATACTGTTTGGCCTGGCACTGACAACCACAAAACCAGATAAAAACAGTCAGAGAGAAACTTCCATGGTTGGAAAATTAATGCTTCTTTCCTGGCAGACTTTCAGAGAACACAACACCCAATTCCTTATTTTTGACATTTGTTTTTAAAAATACCAATTTGTTTCTAATATTTCTGTTTAAGGATGAGAACTTGACATTAAAAATATTGGCTAAAGTCCACACTTTACATCCCTACAAGCAGCAAAATGACACGCAATTGTTTCCAGAGACATTTTTCTGAGATTTAAATGCATCTTAACACAAAACACTAACTATAATCAAACAAAAAACAAATCCTATCCATTTAGACCTAGAGCTACATTTTTCTTATCTATATATATATATATATATATATATATATATATATAGATATATACACTACCGGCCATAATTATTAGGCTACCCCAGTTTTTTTTTTCAGAAAAATGATGTATTTCATACTATTTTTAGTATTCATTGGATAATTCTAAATGAAAATAGAATTGTTCTTTTCTTAATACTTCACAATAACATGTGCATCAAATGAACTGTTCTGGTGTCCGGGTTTTGTGCTCTCTTCCCTATGCCAGTCTCTTCTTCTTATTGGCTGGCCGAAGCAAAGGCTTCCTGGCTGCTTTGTAAAATTTTGCAAAGTAATAATAACAAAAGAACCATTCTATTTTCATTTAGAATTATCCACTTGGCAACAAATACTAAAAATAGGGTGGCTTAATAATTATGGCCAGTAGTGTATATATATATATATATATATATATATATATATATTTGCAGTTTTCATTAAAAATGGCAGACAAGGTATTATTGTTAAGTTTTCTTTCTATAATTTTTGTGAGTTCTTATGATTTCTTTTTTTCAGGATACAAATGATATAGGAATTGTCCATATGTTTTGTTTTTCCAAATTGTTTTGGCTATATTTTTAGCAATTATCAAGGGCAAATTTTATTTTACATGTAACTGAATATGTGTATAGTTTATGTACATAGAGTCATGTGTGTATTATAGTCTAAACATGGAATGCACATTGTTACCGTGTTCATAATTGATATTATTAACTGTAAAAAAAAAAGAAAAAAAACCCTAAGAACAGAAAAAATTCATATATATATATATATATATATATATACACACACACACACACAAACACACATATGTATATACACACACACACAGACAGACAGACAGACATATAGACACACACAAATAAATATAGATACACACATACACATCTAAATGGAACTTTGTGTTATCTGTGTGTGTCCGTTACCTATAGACTCCAAAACGGCTGAACTGATTTTCTTGAAACTTTACACAGTTGTACTATAAGCGTCTGCAAGTGTTCTT
This sequence comes from Ascarosepion bandense, assembly GCA_037127315.1. Lineage (NCBI taxonomy): Eukaryota > Metazoa > Mollusca > Cephalopoda > Sepiida > Sepiidae > Ascarosepion > Ascarosepion bandense. The sequence goes on from JBBBDQ010000837.1 coordinate 993,116, forward strand.
AGCTAGGTTTTGTGTCAAGGTACCCCTGATAAATATCGAAAATCGAGAATCGAAAAAAATCGGGTTATAGAAGGAGTGGTCTGATTTTAATCAAATTTGAAACACTCATAGACAAAGACATAAGAAACGATATTCAGAAGTTTCAAGGTTGCAGTTCTTACAATAGTGCAGAAAATCAATTATATATATATATATATATATATATAAAAGGCAAGGTGTTTGTGTGTGTGTCTGTTTATCTGTCTGTATGTCCTTTATACAAATCCACAATTTTTATCCGATTCTCACCAAACATCACACAAATATTCTTTAGGCTGAGTCTGAGCTCCAGGACCATGGATTAGCTTTAAAACTTTCCTTACACCCAAGCAATGCCAGGCTATACTGCTAGTATATATATAAATATATATATGCACACAAATATATACACTGACACACACACACACACACACACTAATATATATACACACACAAATATAAATATTTGCCCACACAAATATATATGTATACATATATGTATGCACAGACATATATACACACACGCACACTAATATATATATATATACACACACAAATATAAATATCTGCCCACACAAATATATATGTATACATATATGTACGCACAGACATATATACACACACGCACACTAATATATATATATATATATATATACACACACAAATATAAATATCTGCCCACACAAATATATATGTATACATATATGTATGCACAGACATATATACACACACACACTAATATATATATATATATATATACACACACAAATATAAATATCTGCCCACACAAATATATATATATACATATATATATATATATATACAGACATATATATACACACACACACACACATATATATATATATATATATACAAACAGAGACTTTATCTCTCTCTCTCTCTATATATATATAGATGTCTCTGTGTGATTATATATATATATATATATATATATATATATATATATCACACAGAGACATATATATATATATATATATATATATATATATATATTTGTATTCTTTATGTTTTATGGTGGCTGAAGGTCTCTGTCGTCTCAGATTTCTTTTAAACAATTCTAAGTATGCTTCTAGATATCACGAATCATTCACCAAAGTTTTCCTATTTCGGGTTTTGAAGTCTAAATACATAGAAGACTTATCACTCCAAGTTTTATTCTCACCTCCTATACCCCGTTGCCCCCCTGCCTCTCCCAGGATTCCTTCACTGTAAATGTCATGCAGAATTTCCCTTCTCTGAATCAGGAAAATTCATATCCGATGCCAACGTCTTAGACTGAAGACAAATTTAATTACAGCCAAACCCAGCACTCGTTTTCAAAAATAAATACATTTTGAACCCAAAGATCTCTGGATTAATCTCTAACATACATACACATGAACAGTGTCCCACGCCTAATCATTAAAACGAAATGGCATTTCCGTAGAAATGCCCAATGTCAAGAAACAATCATTTTCATCTATCTTTTTTTTCCCTATGGCTATCAATTATGCTCCATAGATTGTAATTTTTTTTTTTCCTAAATTTTAAGAGAGGATTCAGTTTGCTATGCAAATTCATTGTAAAATGCCTTCCATATGCAAGCAAAAAGTAAAATAAAACCTAAATAAGAGAAATGATAATAATGATTTTATGTATTGAGAGAATCTGGTGCAGATTGTTCTCATTCCAGAAGTCATGCCACTTCCAGATGTCTTAGTTATCTCTAATTCCACACACTAAGTGTTTTTGTTGTTTTTTTTGTTCACTAATAACTGAACAGTATGAAAAATAAGAATTAGACAAGATAGCCCTAGACAAGGTCAGTCAAACAAGAACAGTCTCCCTCCATAGATTGAATAAAGGGTCCAGTTCAGGATTTCCTATAGATTACCCAGATCAATATACACCTGATGAAGACTGGAGGGCTCAACAGAAAAAAAACAATGTGATAACAACAACAAAAGATGAGGACAATAGTCCAAGTGTAAATAGTGTAAGACGGATTTACACTCTCTGACAAAAAAACAATTTAAGTGATATCTGACAAAAATGACAATTCAAAGGCATTTTTAAAACATAAGCACCACGATTGGAACAAATTTTATTGATGGGATTACTTTATTTTAATATTTTGTTTTGTTTTTTTTTACTAACTGTTCACTCAGTACAAGGCTCAAGAATCACTCAAGATAGAGGATTACTAAATGGGGTTCTTGTATGAGAATAAACTGAAGAGGTAAGAAGTGCAGTTCATGAGGATATGTAAGAAACAACGGTTGATTCTAGACTTGAAGAGGTTAAGACTATAGTCATCAGGAAAGCATCCCCTCAGGAGGCTGTTCCACTAAGTAGCAGTTCTTAGAAGAAAGCTGTCTAAATGGAACCGATGAATCATAATATGTTACCAAGACCAAACTCAGGAACTCAAGAAAATTAAATGAAGTACTTTCAGTCCCATCTTGAAATGACTACAAAAACATATTCTACCCCAAATTTAAACTACATCTGGGAGAAAGGCCTCTCATCTAGAGGCTTTGAAGAGCATGGAGCCACCACTTAACTGCTGTTATGCCTAGGTCCACCAAGACCTATGTTGGTAGCCACTGTTAGGGCCCCAGATATGGGCAAATAGTTAACACCCCAAACTGGGGTCAAAACACTATGAATTTATAAAAACAGATTTTTACAGTTAAAGGATCAGCAATACAATTTTTTTTCCAAAAAAATATTACCATCATTACATTTTTTTTTTAATTAAATTGCTAGCAATACAGGATTTGCATTGTCGTGCAGTGGATATTGACTCAGAATGTTAAATCAGGGAGCCGGGTTCAAATTCCTGTTAAATTCCTTGCATTCACTTATGCACAAATACCCTTGGGAAAGATAGTAATCCATCTCTTCCTTCCAGTTATGGGTTAAATAATAATGGGATTCTATAGCCTTGGCTGCCAACCAGTCTACCGCAGAAAGCAATGGCAACCTACTGCATGGTAATCTTATGCCTAGTCAGTCATGTTTCTCTCGAGACATGATCGCCCAAATCACGTACAGCACTTAATTGACTGACTAGCAATACATCTAAAAAAAATATTACCAATAATAATTTTAAAATATATATATGACTAGCAATACATGTTTTTCTCATAAAACCTATTCTAAGAATCTTGTGTGCCTTAAGAAATCCACTGTGGTTGATATGCCATAAAACAAAATAAACTAGTAAACCAAATTTACAGACAAGTCATACAGATGCATGTTGAAATTTTTTTCCGAGACAATAAGATAGCTTTTCCTTATTTTACTATTGTTTTTTTAGAAAAATTTTCCCTCCATTTAGTTTTGTAAAATTTTCTTCTGGTCTAGGTAAAGAATAATGATAGTCTTTGAGTACCGTTGAGAAATCGGTGCAGACCTGGATCTTGTTTGAATTCTTCACGTTAATGGTTGGAGAAGCCCATTGACTGTACACAATTTTTGACAAGACATCGGTTCTTTCTAGTCTGTCGACCTCTTTATTTGGTTTCTTAAACACTCACTGGATGTCATCTTTTAACTCAAATTTTGCCGTCATCTTATTACACCGACCACTTTTAAATCTTGTATTAGATTATTCGCCTTGGTGGTCAAGTTTTGTAGTTTTTGGCAAGTTTTTTTTAGTTTTAATGTTCTTTCTTGAAAAGTTACATTCGTGATAAGTAAATTTGATTTTCTCCCTTGTCACGGACCTGGCCATTTTATTCCTTCTTAGCAAGGTTAGTTTTCCCAACTTTTTCCAAGTGTGTAGATTTATGATTGTTAAATGTGAACTAAAATCCAACTGTAGTTTAATAACTAAATCGACTGCTAAGAAGGTTGGGTCACTGTGTCGGGCCAGGAAGTTTTTTCCACCTGAAACCATCTTGCACATGTACAAATCAACCATCTGACCATGCATGGAATACTGCTGTCATATATGGTCAGGCACTCCAGCTGTTCATCTTAGTTCTTGATAGGCTCCAAAGGAGAATCTGTAAAGTGAGAGATCCCGACGTGGCAGCTTGACTCCAGCTACTTTCTTACCGGCGGGATATGGCTTGCCTCTGTCTATTCTACAAATATTTCCATGGCTTCTGCTCTGACAAACTTAAGTCACTGGTGCCCCTGCCACTAGAATTTACTCATGCAAAATTTTCCAACAAGTAATGAACACTATTCTGAGTGGCCTTGACTTAGTGCTTGCATATTTGGACGACATATTAATGATCAGTCAAAATGTAGAACAGCATAAAAAACATGTGCAGAAAGTCTTCTCAAGAATTCAGGAGTATAGGTTCAAATTGAAAGAATCCAAATGAGACTTTTTTATGGAGAAAATTAAATACATAGGATACATTATCAATAAAAATGGCATAAGACTGGATCCAGAACAGGCTACAGCAAGGATATGCCAGCTCCCGAAAATGTCTCTATCTACAAAGTTTCTTAGGATTGGCAAACTACTACCAGGTGTTTATACCAAATATGCACAAACTATGTGCTCCGTTAAACGAACTTTTGAAAGGAAACAAGAACTGGGGGTGGACACCTGAATCCCCAGAAGCATTTGTCAAAATAAAGGAAGTCTTGATGTTGGACTTGTTTCTCAACAACTATAACACTTGTCATTATAGTTGCCAGTGACAACAGCTTGTAGCATGTATTATATACACAACATGCCAGATGGATCTCATAAACCAATAGCTCAGGTGCCAAGAATGATTCTTCCTGCAGAAAAGAATTACTCGCAAATTGAGAAGAATTCATTAGGGATTATTTTTGCAATCTCATCCCTTGTTTCCTGTTTAGGATGCGGTTTCTGGTTTTCTCCTTTTCCAACCTTTTCACTTTTCTTTTTTTTATTTTTATTTTTTTCAATTGGAGTAGATAGACTAAACTATCGCCCGGTTCACACTCCACCCACATCTATTGAACAGGTGAAGAGGCTCATCCCTTGTTTCCTGTTTAGGATGCGGTTTCCGGTTTTCTCTTTTCCAATCTTTTTACTCTTACGTAGCCCCCTGCGCATCAGTGGCATTATCGCCTTGCTTGGGGTGATATGATTAAAAAAATTTTTAAAAAAAAGAAAGTTTCACCGGTACATTCAAGGTAGACACTGTACATTGCAGATAGACCATAAACCATTACCATCTTTGGTTCTAAAAAAAGGTTTTCCTGTGCATTCAGCAAATAGACTGCAGAGATGGGGAACAATCCTTTTAAATTATAAGTTTAAAATGAAGTTCCTGCCATCTGAAAAACTGTTATGCCAACAGACTGTCCAGATTAATCCCAAAACATGGAAAACCTCTTGATAATGTGATTGCTTCTCTTTGAACAGAAGGAGAATTTAAAACCACATTGGGCAACACAGTAAGGGAACTCCTTGTAACTCTCAACCAAATCAAACGAGAAGCTCTAAACAATGAGTTTATCAGGCAAACCAAAACCAAAATTTGTGAAAAGGACAAACAAAATACTGCTATATAGTGAGCGAGTTGTCATTCCCACAACACTACAAAGAATTTTAAAAGATTTCCATGCTGGCCACCCAGGGATTACAAGGATGAAAAGCTTTATGTGCAGTTATGTATACTGTGCCGAACCTGGATATGGATATCGAAAACATCATAAAATCCTGTAAAGACTGTGCCCTGGCAACTAAAACACCTCCAATCAAATATAATCCTTGACCCAAAATGGATCGACCATGGTCTCAGATTCATGTAGATTTTGCAGGCCCACTAGACAGATTCTACTATCTTATAGAAGTAGATAGTTTTTGTTTTTTTAAGTGGCCCAAAGTTCTTAGATGTTGAAATCTCACTACAGAAGTGACATTCAATTTCCTAAACAAACAGTTAGCCAGATTTGGGGTAGTCAATTGTTTAGCATCAAAAAATGAGACACCCTTTACATCTGGCAATTTTAAAGGTTTTTGTGAAACCTTCCAGATCAATCATATTACAATCACTCCATATCACCCAAGGTCCAACAGTGAAAAGAGCCTCTGAAGAAAGCTAAGGGCACACTCACAAAAAAAGGTTAACTACAGTTCCTTCAGGTGTATAGAATCATGTGCCGAGGTAAGGTTTGCACGTAAAATCAGGCCTACGTTCGACAAGCTACTTCCCAAACAAATAAAACCTGGATGAACAAACATGGTACCTACAAAACACTACTAACCTGGAAAGAAAAAAATTTTTTCTGGATGTTTCAGGATAAATCTTTCTGGGAAATGGGTAAAATTGAAAAAAGAGTAGAAAATATAGTTTACATAATTAAAGGTCCCCAGTTTAACTCATAAAAGACATTTAAATCAAATCAGGAAACCCCTGTCAGACAATGCTGAAGAGAGAGAAGTCATGGATGTCATTTATGATACTTTTGACATGCCACTTCCATAAGCGGCTCCAGAACATCACCATTTAAAAAGAAAAAGAAAATGACAGATTTTATAGTTGTTAATCCAAAGAGAAAAAAGTATTAAGACTATTGCAAAGTTGACACATGAACTTTTCTAACTATAAATAAGCAGCAGTTTCTGCTTTGTGGCAGAAGTCTATTCCAGCAGATAGTGCTGACAGCCAGACCAAACAGTCAAGCAGGTTAACTTCTCACTTGGTATATGATTAGTACTACTGTTCTTTGCTAATATATTTGTTTAACTATTCCTTCTTTGTGTCTTTATTTCTGGCCCCTAACAAGACCAGAACAGATACAATTTTACTATAAATATATCTCATTGGTAATTTTTTATGCAAAATATATTGCTGCTAGTTTTACTATAAAAATGTAATTTTATACTTTCATAGTGTTTTTTGGGGGGGTTCACTATTTACCTATAGCTGGGGCTCTAACAGATGCTACCACCCCAAGGGAAGTTGGACTTGGGAACAACTGCAATTAACAGGTGGTTCCATGCTCTACAAACCATCCAATCTCTCGATCAGAGGCCTTGCTGCCGGATGTAGTTTATCATCATACCCAGGACCAGCCTTTGAGATTTCACTCACCCAATCAGACAATTAAAAACTTTATTAGACGATTAAAGTTTATTGCTTTACTCACCTGTCTATTAAAAATCTCTCAATAAAATATGTTCAAATATAGAAAAACCCAACCCAACTTTTACAACCCAAAAGTATGCCATTTAAGATTCACAAGTTACTTAAAATGACCTACAATGACATTATTGAACTCTTTGGCCTCACTTTTATTGTCCAAATCAGTGTAAACATTTGTTTAATTAACTCTTCCAGAGTGGAGCCAAAATGTCTGTCACCCAGATTGCTTATGAAAAGTAAAAACAAACATTTGAAAAAAAAAAACCCCCACATACTTCTTTCAACCAAAATCTTCAAATTTATTCACGCTGATTAAATTGCTAACTTGTGTGATAGAATTGGTTTAGAACACCCAGATAATCAAAATGGAGATGTAAGAGCTTCAAAGTAACCATCAACTCTGCAATTAAGGTAAAAAGAAATGAAGTGAATAAATAAATGAAAGCTTTTGAGAGTAAGTGCCAAAGAGACGGAAGGTAAGGAATTCCAATCCTAGGTTTATATAATCAGAGTTCTTGAGTGGGCAGTAATAATTAAATTGAAATAAAATCTCTAATCCACAAAAATAAGAAAAGTATTCTATTTCACAACTTCAGGCATTATTATTTTTAAGTTGATGTTTTTCAGGCAGAAATAGTTAAATTAGATTAGGGGAGGCACATAGACACAAAGAGAAAGGTTTCTTTTAAACTATTCAAATTTATTCACATTGATTAAAAATGCTAACTTGTGTGATAGATTGAGTCTTGATTGGTTGAGAATACCCACATAGTCAAAATTGAGATGTGAGAGCTTGAAAGTAACCAACCACTGCAGTGAGGGTAAAAGAAAATGAAGGAAAATAAATTAAAAGATTTTGGGATCAAGTGCCATTCAGTTGGAAGATAAAGAATTCCACTCATGGGTTTAAATAGGCCTTGTTCTAGAGTGGCCAGTGAGTTTAAGTTTGAATTTTGTTTAATGGCATATCAACCTCTGAAAAACAGATTATACAAGTAATTGTTTTTTATAGAAAATCATTGACAAAATCAGATATGTTATTTTTTTTAATGTCTATGAGATGGAGGTTGCAGTCAAACAAAAGAAAGAAACTACCAATTTAAATACCTCCACTCAATTGCCAAAAAAAAAACAAAAAAAACAAAAAAACTACCATACCATGATGTTAAAAGGGCTCAAACTTAATACAAAGTTTTTATCATCAAAATGTTTATGCTATTTATTAAGAGGAAAGATTAAATTTTGTTTGTTTGTTTTTTAATTTTTTAAATCCTTTCTAACAAGTTTGAAATTTTAATTAAAATTTCATTTTTTGTTTTCCATCAGCGATTCACGCTATGTTTACATAAGGCGACTTTTAAGAAAATTGAGTTGGTCGAGTAAAATGATTTTGGGGCAAGTAAATTTTCCCTTGCTCTCGACCACCAGTCAAGTGATATCTTTTCCAAATCTCAAAGGCTGCCCAGGACTATATATAGTGGTGACATAGTTGTGACAAGTAATATACCAGATTCACATTCAGTCAGTTAATTGCCATATATGGGATACTTGGGCAATCCATCTCTTCTCCATCCAGCTATAGGTTAAATAGCAGGATAGATTGGGTTCTATAGCCTTGGTTGGCAGTCTACCACACAAAGACATGACTGACTGAGCAGAAGACTTTCCCACAGTAGGTTGCCATTACTTTGTGTGGTAGACTGGTTTCCAACCAAGGCTATAGAACCTAAATCTATCCTGCTATTTAACCTATAGCTGGATGGAGAAGAGATGGATTAATAACTTTTCCAAGGGTATTTTCGTGTATGTGAATGCAACAAATTCAACTGGAATCCGAACTCGGTTCACCAATTCTTTGTCCCAAGTTGATATCCACGACTCCACAATACACGTTCATTCACATTAATACTGCCAAATAATGATGCAAGGGAGATAACTCCAGTAAAAACAGTGAGAAAAATTTAAAAATTGATAAGACCCTCTTGAAAATTATATTTGACTACTGCATTATGCATTGCAATATTCAAATATAATTTTCAAGAGGGTCTAATACATTGGATGTGTGTCGTGGTGCAGTGGATATTGGCTCGAAAGGTGAAATCGGGAAGCCGAATTCGAATTCCAGTTGAATTCCTTGCATTCACTTACGCGCAAATACCCTTGGGAAAGGTATTAATCCATCTCTTCCCTCCAGTTACGGGTTAAATAACAGGACAGATTGGATTCTATAGCCTTGGTCGGCAACCAGTCTACCGCAGAAAGCAATGGCAACCTACTGCGGGATAATCTTCTGCCCAGTCAGGCATGTCTCTTTCGAGACATGATCGCCCAAGCGTGTTTCATGCATGGCACTTAACTAACTGATTCTACAAATATTTTCATGGCTTCTGCGCTGAGAACTTAGGTCACTGGTGCCCACTCCACAAGAATTTACTCAGGCAATCAGACTGGCATCAAGGTCCCATCTTTTTACAGTTAGATCAACCAAATGCAGGTGACAATTCTACTCTATCTGCTTCTTTTCTAGCACTTCCCGCCTGTGGAACTCCCTTCCATATACTTGCTTTCCTGATGGCTATAACCTCCAAGAATTTAAATGCAAAGTCAATTCCCATCTCTTTTCCACTTAACTTACTACCATGTTTTTTTTGTTTTTTTTTTTTTAATTGGAGTAGATAGACCTATTGCCCGGTTCACACTCCACCCACGTCTATTGAACAGGTTAAGAGGCTCAACCCTTGTTCCCTGTTTAGGATGTGGTTTCCGGCTTTCTCTTTTCCAATCTTTTCACTAATACGTAGCCCCCTGCACATCAGTGGCGTTACCACCTTGCTCGGGGTGATATGATTAAAAAAAAAAAAAACTCCAGCCCTTTCCACATCACCCCGTGTATCTTATTCTTTTCTTTTCTCTCTACTTTCGTAAATGTCTTCACTCCTGTGTTCATATTATTCTCTTGCCCTTTCTCTTTCTCCCCCTGTAGCAGGTTCGTCTGTCTTCACTCTTTTCCTGTCTAAAACTTTAACTCTCTTATGTAGCCCCCTACACATCAGTGGCAGTACCACCTTGCTTGGGGTGAAATGATTAAAAAAAAGAAAAAAAAATTTGATGGAGTGAGCTGAAACTAAGAATTCAAAAGATGAATCCACAAAACCTGCAGGAACGAAAAGTATCTTGTTGCGAAGAATAGAAAAATATTAGCCAAGAAACAAGCATGAAATTCATAGGGAACGACTCTAAATGCCTACATGCACTAATTAGCAATAACGGTTATGTTACACAATATTAAGAAATGATTTAATAAATGTATTATATACCTTTTCGATATAAATAGTTTTTTTTCGTGGGATATTTTTATTGATTATTTTTTTTAAATCTGATTCTTTGACTAAAGGCTTCAAAATATGTATTATTAGCAGTACAAGTTTCATTAATCTGTTTTAGAAATACCTAAAGAAACAATTTTAAAATTTGCTGTAAACTTTTGCATGGCACGATAGATAGATAGATAGATAGAAGGAAAAGTGCATGAAGCCATGAACGTTTAAAGTGTAGACTTATTGTTATTATTAATATTACTAATAGTAATAATAATAATAAATCTACACTTTAAACAAAATGTTCATGGCTTCTTGCACTTTTTTCTCCTATACTAATCTCTCTTGTTGAAACAACCCCTATTTCTGTTTTCAATATATATATATATATATATATTTATTAAGCTCTACTTTGTATTGGGCACTCTTCATAAAAGTAAGTGCTTGAATAGTGGATTTTTAATCTACGTGTTCTTCCACTTTTTGTTATATATATATATTTTTTTAAAATCTGATTCTTTCCGATGTTATATATATATATATATATATATATAAGCTTCATATTTTCATTGGTTGTTGATAAGCTACATTTCTTAATTAAATGTAAATGTTTTCACAAATATATTTTTATTAAAGTAACAGTATTCTATATATTTTTAACTCTTTTCTATCTGAAGATTTTGCCCCGGAGTTTTTATATATATATATATACACACACATACATACATACATACACACAATCATCCACATACACAGCTCATCAGTGCAGCTGGATTAACCGTTTACTTCAAGCCAGGATCAAAATTCACCTGATTTGTCATCAGACAGAGATTATATATATATATATATATATATATATATATATATATATGAATTTGAAAAATACATCATTTAGATGCGGTTAGGACACATCATCAGTGATGTTACCCTGGTTCATTGACGGTTTCAGTCCTTTAAAAACATACCTTCTCCCCAGATTGACCCAGCCAAGGTTGATCAGGCCCCAGCCTGTGTCCTAATCTCTTTTTGCTAAGTTATTGGAATGCAAGATGTTTTTGGTTGCACAGGAGAAGAGGAAAAATTTCTAGAATAAGGTCATCCACAAATAAATGAATGTCCAGTGATTAAATGTGTAAATAGTTCCAGTAAATATCTGGGAAAAAAAAATACATATAAAATCTGCTGCAAGCATTTCTCCCAAATTTGTCGATCATTATAAATACTGTATAGCCATTACAACACTTTACTTAAGAGTTGCCAAAGCAGACAGCACAATGTTTATTGGCAAACTAACTCAGTAGGTTAGCTTTCAGCATATTTTCTTGGAATAATACAATCATAGAACATACGGCTTAAAAACTTTCTCATACCACTTTATACAAGATCAATCAGTTAAGTGCCATACGTGATACACACTTTGGGCGAACATGTCTCGAAAGAGACATGACTGATTAGGCAGAAGATTATCCCGCAGTAGGTTGCCATTACTTTCTGCAGTAGACTGGTTGCCATCCAAGGCTATAGAACCCAATCTGTCCTATTATTTGACTCATTGCTAGAGGCGGAAAGAGATGCATTATATTATTACGTAGTAATTAGTGGGGGATCAGCTTATTACTTCATAACAATATAAAACTGATCTCCCACTTTATGCCCATTAGAAGACTTAATCATGTTTCAACCATTATATCTAGTCAGTTAAGTGCCATACGTGATACATGCTTTGGGCGATCATGTCTCAAAAGAGACATGACTGACTGGGCAGAAGATTATCTTGAAGTAGGTTGCCATTGCTTTCTGCAGTAGACTGGTTGCCAGCCAAAGCTATAGAACCCAGTCCGTCCTGTTATTTAACCCATAACTGGAGGGAAGAGACGGATTAATACCTTTCCCAAGAGTATTTGCGCGTAAGTGAATGCGGGGAATTCTACTGGAATTCGAACTCGGCACCCCAATTACTCGTTCCGACATCCACTGCACCACAACGCACATCCATGCTTTGGTAAACACATTAAAACATTGGTTAGAAAAAAAAAAAGTTATCTCCTTTCGGTTCTGTGTGTAATTTTAAGATCAGGTGTTAAAATGTTATTTTTTATTTATTTATTTATTTTTATTAGAATCCTGCAATCAGACCTTCAGTAAGATTTAAATGCAGATTTTAGAGAGAGTATTTTGGAACACTTTAAATTTCTATTGCTACGGAATTTAAACTGTTTGGTGAGCACAGGGGTCATTAAATTTTACAAAAGAAAGGAAGTCGTGAAGAACCATTTAAAGCATATGAAAAAATAAAAGAAAAAGGTTTTAATTTTACATACCTTTCGATGTATCAAAACGTACCAAGGCGCAGTTTATGGTATTGTTTCTTTTAAGAACATTACATCTGATGTTGACTTTCTGAATCAAGCCATATTTCCTTTGAGTCTTTGAGGCTGACGGACAAGGGAAGGACTTGAAGGGAAAAAAAAAACAGAAAAATTAGGCATCGATTTGTTAAAGTCTGAGTGATTCATTTTTTATTGCTTATCAACCTTTTGCAGGTTATTTAAAGCCAGAAGTTATTTTTAGATTCTAAGAATTTTTGGAGATAATAATTAATAACAATTAATAGATCTAAACTTATTTATAAATGGAACTTTGTGTGTCTGTGTGTCTGTGTGTGTCTGTGTGTCTCACTTACCTATAGACTCCCAAACAGCTGAACCAATTTTCTTGAAAATTTACAAAGTTGTACTATAAGAGTCTGAGAGTGTTCTTAGCTAGGTTTTGTGTTGAGGTACCCCCGATAAATATTGAAAATCGATAATCGAAAAAAATCGGGTTATAGAAGGAGTGGTCCGATTTTAAACACATTTGATACACTCATAGACAAAGACATAAGAAATGATATTCATCACCTGGTCCTTCCAAGTGGTCACCCATCTAGGTAATGACCAGGCTCAACATGGCTTAACTTTGGTGATCATATGAGAACCAATGTTTCAACTTGATATGGCCATCAGTTTTCAAAGAGATCTAAAGTGATTATCAAACAATTTTCCGCTGACCTGAAATCAAACTGTTTTATTAAATGAACCGTTACGTCTACTGCTATTAAAGTTGGTTCACCAAGTTGTGCCAGACAATATTTCTGATTTGGTCTTCATGCTCCATATCTTGAGATTCTGGACTAAATTCAAAGAATCTGCAAAATTATCAGTCCAGACGTAGTATCTCAGGTTCACTCACTTTCTCACCGCCATAATATAGCTTACCTGTGTCTTTTTCTATGAGCATTTTCATGGCAATTTAAGTACTAGATTGGCAACTAGGTCTCATTATTTTACTGCTGAAATTGCTACACATAAATGTAAGTTCTATTCTGATAGTTTCTTCCCTCTCACTTTTCATCTGTGGAAATCTTTTCCGACTTCTTGCTGTCAACTACGATCTTCAAAAATTTAAATGCATCTATTACATTTGTAACGTGGACCTTCCGTCATCAGGAACAAATTCATTGGACACCGTTTTTTTGTTTACCTTTCTAACTCTTGTCTCACTGCGACATCTTTTTCTTGTTACTGTTTTTATTTTATTTTTTGCTTCCCCTTCTCTTTCATTCTTTGTGTTCTCTAGCATAGACTATGCTTCCTTTAGCTTTAATTTCTTTTTTATCATGCAATTTCTACTCCAACAGCTTCTTTTCTCACACTTCCCGCCTGTAGAATTCCCTTCCATATACTTACTTCCACGACAACTACAATTTCCAGGAGTTTAAATGTAAGGTCAATAGACACCTCCTGACACACTAACTATCCATTCTCTCAAACACTCTTCCTATCTACCCAACCCCCATCCTTGGTATCCCCATCCGTCTATCACCCTCCTTCCGACATTTCCTATAACTAACCACTCTTTCTCATCACTTTCCCCTATGTAACCCCGTAACCACTCTTTCTCATCACTTTCCCTATGTAACCCCGTAACCACTCTTTCTCATCACTTTCCCCTATGTAACCCCGTAACCACTCTTTCTCATCACTTTCCCCTATGTAACCCCGTAACCACTCTTTCTCATCCTTTTTCCCTATGTAACCCCGTAACCCTCTTTCTCATCACTTTCCCCTATGTAACCCCGTAACCACTCTTTCTCATCACTTTCCCCTATGTAACCCCGTAACCACTCTTTCTCATCACTTTCCCCTATGTAACCCCGTAACCACTCTTTCTCATCACTTTCCCCTATGTAACCCCGTAACCACTCTTTCTCATCACTTTCCCTATGTAACTCCCTAACCACTCTTTCTCATCACTTTCTCCTATGTACCTCCCTAACCACTCTGCCTCATCCTTTCTATCTCTTAACCCCGTAACACTCTTTCTCATCTTTCCCCTATGTAACCCCTTAACCACTCTTTCTCATCACTTTCCCCTATGTAACCCCGTGACCACTCTTTCTCATCACTTTCCCCTATGTAACCCCCTAACCACTCTTTCTCATCACTTTTCCCCTATGTAACCCCCTAACCACTCTTTCTCACCACTTTCCCTATGTAACCCCCTAACCACTCTTTCTCATCACTTTCCCCTATGTAACCCCGTAACCACTCTTTCTCATCACTTTCCCCTATGTAACCCCCTAACCACTCTTTCTCATCACTTTCCCCTATGTAACCCCCTAACCACTCTTTCTCATCACACTTTCCCCTATGTAACCCCCTAACCACTCTTTCTAATCCTTTTCCCCTATGTAACCCCGTAACCACTCTTTCTCATCACACTTTCCTATGTAACCCCGTAACCACTCTTTCTCATCACTTTCCCCTATGTAACCCTAACCACTCTTTCTCATCACTTTCCCCTATGTAACCCCTAACCACTCTTTCTCACCACTTTCCCCTATGTAACCCCCTAACCACTCTTTCTCACCACTTTCCCCTATGTAACCCCTAACCACTCTTTCCTCATCCTTTCCCCTATGTAACCCCCTAACCACTCTTTCTCATCACTTTCCCCTATAGCAACCCCTAACCACTCTTTCTCACCACTTTCCCCTATGTAACCCCCTAACCACTCTTTCTCATCACTTTCCCCTATGTAACCCCGTAACCACTCTTTCTCATCACTTTCCCTATGTAACCCCGTAACCACTCTTTCTCATCACTTTTTCCCTATGTAACCCCCTAACCACTCTTTCTCATCACTTTCCCCTATGTAACCCCGTGCTCACTCTTTCTCATCACTTTCCCCTATGTAACCCCCTAACCACTCTTTCTCATCACTTTCCCCTATGTAACCCCGTAACCACTCTTTCTCATCACTTTCCCCTATGTAACCCGTAACCAAATATATACTTAACTCCCTAACCACTCTTTCTCATCACTTTCTCCTATGTAACTCCCTAACCACTCTTTCTCATCTTTCCCCTATGTAACTCCCTAACCACTCTTTCTCATCACTTTCCCTATATGTAACCCCGTAACCACTCTTTCTCATCACTTTCCCCTATGTAACCCCCTAACCACTCTTTCTCATCACTTTCCCCTATGTAACCCCATTAACCACTCTTTCTCATCACTTTCCCCTATGTAACCCCTAACCACTCTTTCTCACCCTTTCCCTATGTAACCCCCTAACCACTCTTTCTCACCACTTTCCCCTATGTAACCCCTAACCACTCTTTTCTCACCACCACTATGTAACCCCGTATATATCTTCTCACCACTTTCCCCTATCTTAACCCGTAACCACTCTTTCTCACCACTTTCCCCTATGTAACCCCCTAACCACTCTTTCTCACCACTTTCCCCTATGTAACCCCCTAACCACTCTTTCTCACCACTTTCCCCTATGTAACCCCGTAACCACTCTTTCTCTCACTTTCCCCTAGCACGCTTATTAACCACTCTTTCTCATCACTTTCCCCTATGTAACCCCGTAACCACTCTTTCTCATCACTTTCCCCTATGTAACCCCGTAACCTCTTTCTCATCCTTTCCCCTATGTAACCCCGTAACCACTCTTTCTCATCACTTTCCCCTATGTAAACATTAACCACTCTTTCTCATCCTTTTCCCCTATGTAGCTTGTCTTCCTCTTTCTCATCACTTTCCCCTATGTAACACGTAACCACTCTTTTCTCTCTCCTTTCCCCTATGTAACCCCGTAACCACTCTTTCTCATCACTTTCCCCTATGCTAACCCCTAACCACTCTTTCTCATCACTTTCCCCTATGTAACCCCGTAACCACTCTTTCTCACATCACTTTCCCTATGTAACCGCTCCCTCTTTGCCATCACTTTCCCCTATAGCAACACAACCGCTCTTTCTCATCACTTTCCCTATGTAACCCCGTAACCGCTCTCATCACTTTCCCCTATGTAACCCCGTAACTTCGCTCTTTCTCATCACTTTCTCCTGTAACCCCCTAACCGCTCTTTCTCATCACTTTCTCCTATGTAACCCCCTAACCGCTCTTTCTCATCACTTTCCCCTATGTAACCCCCTAACCGCTCTTTCTCATCACTTTCCCCTATGTAACCCCGTAACCACTCTTTCTCATCACTTTCCCCTATGTAACCCCGTAACCACTCTTTCTCATCACTTTCCCCTACTCTTGACCCATTAACCACTCTTTCTCATCACTTTCCCCTACTGTAACCCCGTAACCACTCTTTCTCATCACTTTCCCCTATGTAACCCCCTAACCACTCTTTCTCATCACTTTCCCCTATGCTAACCCCTAACCACTCTTTCTCATCACTTTCCCCTATGTAACCCCCTAACCACTGTTTCTCATCACTTTCCCCTATGTAACCCCGTAACCACTCTTTCTCATCACTTTCCCCTATGTAATCCCCTAACAACTCTTTCTCATCACTTTCCCCTATGTAACCCCGTAACCACTCTTTCTCATCACTTTCCCCTATGTAACCCCGTAACCACTCTTTCTCATCACTTTCCCCTATGTAACCCCGTAACCACTCTTTCTCATCACTTTCCCCTATGTAACCCCGTAACCACTCTTTCTCATCACTTTACCCTATGTAACCCCCTAACCACTCTTTCTCATCACTTTCCCCTATGTAACCCCCTAACCACTCTTTCTCATCACTTTCCCCTATGTAACCCCGTAACCACTCTTTCTCATCACTTTCCCCTATGTAACCCCGTAACCACTCTTTCTCATCACTTTCCCCTATGTAACCCCGTAACCACTCTTTCTCATCACTTTCCCCTATGTAACCCCGTAACCACTCTTTCTCATCACTTTCTCCTATGTAACTCCCTAACCACTCTTTCTCATCACTTTCTCCTATGTAACTCCCTAACCACTCTTTCTCATCACTTTCCCCTATGTAACCCCCTGCGCAATAGTGGCAGTGGAATACCTTGCTTGGCGTGAAATGATTTTTTTTAAAAAAAAGCATTACCTTTATTATTCCCTCTTGGCAACGTGAGTAGAGCTTTCTTTTTGGCGGGATCTTCAGATTCTTCGTGTTTCAGTCCCTGCATGCACATACACTTTACTTGTTTCTCCGCCATTCTATATAACTTTGGTATGTTTAATTTAATTGTTCTTTAGCCTTTTCATCGCCTTCGTATTGAAAATGTATTATTGTGGCATAATGAATAGTTTATTCCCTATTTATTTTTGTGTTGCTCATTTAATCAGCTCGTACCTTCTAGGAAAGAAATATGGGACTTTTCTATACAGAATTTGCTCAGTCGCTTAGTCATGCTCCTTTACCATGTCTAATATTGTAAATTGCCTCTTTCTAGTTCTCCATGCTGAGGTGCCTTTCCAAATACGAATCTGTTGCTTTCTCAAATCTAATTTCAATACGACCCTTGCCTTGCACTTCATAGCACTTCTACTATTGCCAGGCCACCTCATGGCTGCTGGTAGGCATGGTTAGCTTATTTTTTCCTTCTTCGTTCTCGCTTAGGTGAACCTAAAGCAAACTACCACCATGTTTAATTTTGTTGTTTTTCATTTTTTTTATAACTTTTTTCAGCACAGTCCTATCAATTACCCACTTAGCTTTACGATTGCCAAAAAAAAAAAAAAAAAAAAAAAAAAAAAAAAAAAATTCAATATTTAAACATTTTCTGGGGAGAATCAGTTTCTCATACAACGTTATAGTAAATCAATCCTCTATTTTGAAATCAGTCACCGGTACGACATTACCGCCACCTGTAAATTTGTTCATTATCAAATTTTTTGGACTTGTTTCAATGCAATATTATTTTTTACACGTTAAACTTTACAAATGACAAAAAAAATTTGCAAAAATTTCAATATTTAAACGATTTTTTTTTTTGCAGGAGACAGTTTCTCATACAACCTTATAGTGATTTGAAAATGGAGGATTGATTTACTTTAATATTGTATGAGAAACTGACCCCCCACTAAATTTGTTTAAATATTGTAATTTTTCCAAATTTTTTTTGGATAATTGGAAAGTTTAATTAACAGTCGATAGTACTGTGCGGAAAAAAGTATAAAAAAATGAAAAACAATAAAATTAAACATGGTGGTAGTCTGCTTCAGGTCCACCCTCGCTTGCTTCCTTCTCTGTATTTTGCCTTTCCCTTTTCTTCTTTTATTTCTGTCTCTTTCATCGCAGTGGACTTGTCTTTTTTGCTCATTTTTCTTTCAGATTTTTTACCTGGTTCACAGAATAAAATCTTTTGTTTTCCAATGAAATTTATCTGTGTGTTCTTGTGAATTCAAGATTACACTGGCTGTCTAAAGCAAGATGTTTTTCAGCATTTTGTCCAGGGCAATACAGCATCATTGATCATCATCATCTGTCTTCCTGAATTCTGTTCTTTTACTGTGCTTTCTCCTCCCTAATGTTTTCTCATTTTCTTTCACTCACAATAACCCCCTCCTGTCTTAATGGATTTATTGCCTTGCTTGGAGTGAAATGATTTCAAAAATTAAAATAAAATAAAGATGATGAGCATTTTGATAAATCTATTTAAAAGTACCTGCATTAAAATAAATATCACCAAACAACGTAATTGAAAATCACAAGAAATCAGACAAACCCTGAACAACAACACAAAGGTGATATACCACGTAAACTGCAAATAGCAACTTCAATTGCTCAAGGCATTGAGCATAAAAAGCAAGCAACCAAAGATCAATAAAATTACATTAAACTCTGGAAGGAGGCAAGCGTATGCCAGTCTTCAAGAACATGTGCAAGCAATCCTCTCTCTTCCCAGTATAGATCTATTATATTTCTCAGCATCATCGGTAAGCTTTTTGAGGCTTTAATCAACAAAAATGTCATCGAGCACCTAGATAGAAACCTCTTATGCAACAAGCAGTATGGGTTTCAATCAGCCCGATCCAGTGCTGATATTATATAACTACCATTTGTGCAATGCACATACCTAGAAGATCATAGTATTAGATATCTTGAAGGCCTTCCACATGGCACAAAGGTTAATTTGTTCCTCTTTCTTTTTGCTCTACTCTCATGTAACCCCCAGTGCACCAGTGGCAGTACTACCTTGTTTGGGGTGAAATGATTATCAAAAGAAAAAAAACAAAAAGGCAATAAACGCTGTATTTATTGTCATTTAAAGAAGTACATCTTTCAGGGACATCCTGTAGTTCTAAAAACTTTTAAGATAACTGTTTTAAAGCTTTAATAAAATTTTGTTGCCACCACATTGTAGAATTCAAGTTGACATACCTTAGCATCATGAATTATTTTTTAAAATTTTAATTATTTAAAAATTGCTTCTTACCAAAAATTCACCTTGGTGTTTTTTCTGAACAAGGTAAAGTGTTGATTCTTTAACATCTTCAATTTGTGGGATTCCATGGGTCACAGCTCTAAAAATAATTAAATATAAATACATATATATATATATATATGTGAATTAATAAACTTACATATGGAAATACACACACATGTATAAAAATATTATTCAGATGTTAATAAAAGTGCTCAATGTAGTACAAACAGAGCTATTAATTATAAAAATTAATAAATATACATATTACCTGACATCAGTAGCACAACACAGAGTTTCATGCACTATGCAATTACCATGTGCATATTTTAAACTGACCATTTAAGAAATTTGAATTTAGGTTCATGCAATGTTCTGAAAGCTAAATCTTATAATATTAGGATATTATTTTTTAATTTATCAAGAGCATAATATAAATGCTCCTCACAATCTCTAAATCTGCCAGATGCAGTTTACTGTCATACCCAGGACCCCTTCCATGAGAGTATTTTGGTCAGCCTATGAACTTTTCAGTTGATACTCAGACAAAATATATGTCAAAAGCAGACAATGTAAGTTTCATAAAGACATCTAAGTCTATCCATCACAGCCGAAATGTTAATATCTATATTTGGTTTGTTGATCATATGATCTGAGTACATATACGCAAACTCCTTTAACCTTCTTATCTTCCAATACTGTTCGTTATCATTTTGACTTCATTCCATAAAAATTGGTGTGGTCCCTTTTCCCTCTATTCATAATAAGCATCCTTACATTTGTTGCTTTGATCTTTGTGTTCTATCTGGAACATTTATGGCAAGAGACACATGGTTCTCCACAACTTCCTCTTCATTGTTGCTCTTAGCTAGGCAAATCTTTATCACTTAATCATTGAGAAGGCAGGTAGTGAAGATAAAATTATTTTTAAAAGTATCTGAGAAAAGCTGGAGAATCAATTTAAATGCAATGATGAAAACAACAAAGATGAAGATATTAGTTTGAATAATTTGACAAATCAAGTGTACAATGATTGCAAAATTAGCAACTTTACATTCCCTAGCTAGGGGTTAAATAGCAACGTAGATTTGGTTCCTTAACCTTGTGTGGTAGCCAGTCTAGAAAAACAACTGTGAATTCAAAACTGGAGGCAATAGAAAACCACTCCACCATATATATTTAAAAGAGAGAAGATGTGCAGATCCATGACTGCCTAAATGCTGTGGGATATGACATTTAAAAAGAAAAAGTAAAAAAAAAAATAACTTACAAATATGTCTGATAAGGTAATCTCAGACTCTTGGAACGGTCAAATGCTTGTATCACTGCATCTTTTGCCTTTGTGTTTTTTGTCATAATTAGGACACCTGTGTAATACCTAAAAAACAAGCAACATAAATTGTCAATTGTCAGGAAACTTAAAGAGAAAGTGCCTAAAATATATATTAGGTTGTCCCAAAAGTTCGTAAACACTTGCGAAATGGGTCTATCTGGTCCAATACAATCAAGACAAGCGATGAGTTCAGAAAGGACAAGAGACACCGTCAGTTCCAAAACAAGATCGATTCGGCAAGAAAGTCATGTTGTGCGTTTGGTGGAACTTTGAAGGAATTGTGCATTTTGAGTTGGTTCTGAATGGCCGTGCCATCAGTGCCGAACTTTACTGTCAGCAACTTGAGTGGGTCTACGAAAAGTTGAAGCAAAAGTACCCGGCTCTGATCAACCGAAAGTGCGCTTTGATGCAGCAGGACAATGCCAAGCCACACACCGCCAGGAAGACCAAAGACAAGTTTGAAGAGCTAGACGGCATTGAGGTTCTGCCACATCCAGCCTACAGTCTTGACTGTGCTCCATCAGATTACGGTCTTTTCCGCTCGATGCAACACTTTCTGAAGCGCCGCCGATTCGACTCGTTTGATGAAGTCAAGGAAGTGTGTCAAGAATTCTTTGATTCAAAGCCAGCTGAATGGTACTTTGACTAGATCCAAAAGCTTGCAGATCGATGGCAGAAAGTCTTGGAAAATGATGGTCTTTATTTTGAGCAATAATTTTTGTTTTTTTTGCGAGTAAAATTTCAATTTTTTGCAAGTGTTTTCTGGTAACCTTAGATTACTTGACAAGTAAAATTTCAATTTTTTGCAAGTGTTTACGTACTTTTGGGACAACCTAATATTTAAAATGTAAAATTCACTTTCTGTAAATAAGTATTTTTTTTTAAATTTTACTCCTAACAGTCATATGACTTATATCGTCCTGACATAGATTTAAACTGACACTTTCTTTTCACGATTTTATTTTAATTTTTTTTTATAATTATTTATTAATCACCCTAAGCAAAGCAGAAATGCCATTCGGGCACAGCGGATTAACATGGGAAAATAATAAAGTACAGTGGATGTCAAAGAAACAATAATAGGTGGATGGGAATCAATTTCGGAAATAATAGAGATTGTAACTATCAGGGAAATAAGCGAATGGAAGAGAGTTCCACAAATAAGAAGTGTGAGAAAAGAAACTGTTAGATTAGAAGAGGGGTTGCATTTAACTATTTTGATAGTAAAAGGGTGGGACCCTAATGCCAATCAAGTAGCATAAATGAATACATGTGGTTGGGGTACCAGGTAAAAAGCTCATCAGAACAGTTGCCATGAAAATATTTATAGAAAAGACAGAGGAAAGCTATATCACATCAGGGAGAAAGTGACTGCAAGCAGTCTGCCAGGTTAGGATCAATTATATTGCAGATCCTTCTTTGAATTTTGTTGAGAACCTAATGACGAATAACAGGAGCATCCAACCAGATATGGCAACAGTATTCAATGCACAGACGAATTGTAGATTTATAAATGGATTCTGACAAGAAAAACTTCCTGGCCTGACACAGTAAACCAACCTTCCTAGCAATAGATGCAGCTATGGATTCCATCTGAGGCCATTTTGAGGAAGTTAGGCCAAGGAGGCACAGTGTGTTGCTCTCTAGGAAATTAGCTTCATCCATTCGGATAGTAAGCAGCAATGCTTCTCTATGGTGGTTAAAGGAGAGCAGCTTTGTTATGGAGGCATTAAAATTTATGAACCATTTCCTACCCCATTCAATCAGAGATTGGGGGTCATTTTGAAGGGCAGCAGCCAGGTTTACTGTGTCGGCCTTGGTAGATTTTCTATTGAGATGAGTAGCAGAGCACCTGACCAGATATGGCAACAGTATTCAATGCGAGGACGAACAGTAGGTTCTGGCAAGAAAAACTTCCTGGCTTGACACAGTAACCCAACCTTTCTAGCAGTAGGCGTAGTTATGGATTCAATGTCGGCACTCCATTTGAAATCATTTGAGAGAGAGTAAGGCCAAGGAATCAAGGTGTGTTGCTCTCTAGGAGACTAGCATCATCAATTCTCATGAGAGACAAGAAAGTTTCTTCATAGCGATTAAAGGAGAGCAGCTTCGTTTTGGAGGCATTAAGATTTACTAGCAATTTTTTACCCCATTTAATCACAGATTGGGGGTCATTTTGAAGGGCAGCAGCCACATTTCCTCTTTGTCAGCCTTCAATTCATGCATCACACCCTGTATTTAAAATGCATCAAGGGAATTTCCACAGAATATTTTATAATCATGGAACTCACAAGAAGCTTATTCCATCGTTAACTTAAATATGATGATTAATTTTTTTTTTTTTTTTTTTTTTAATCATATCACCCCAAGCAAGGCGATAACGCCACTGATGCGCAGGGGGCTACGTAAGGGTAAAAAGAATGGAAAAGAGAAAGCCGGAAACCACATCATAAACAGGGAACAAGGGATGCGCCTCTTCACCTGTTCAGTAGACGTGGGTGGAGTGTGAACCGGGCGATAGTTTAGTCTATCTACTCCAATTGGAAAAAAAAAAAAAGTGAAAAGATTGGAAAAGAGAAAGCCGGAAACCACATCCTAAACAGGGAACAAGGGATGAGCCTCTTAACCTGTTCAATAGACGTGGGTGGAGTGTGAACTGGGCGATAGTTTAGTCTATCTACAATTGAAAAAGAAAAAAAAGAGTAAAAAGATTGGGAAAGAGAAAGCCGGAAACCACATCCTAAACAGGAAACAAGGGATGAGCCTCTTCACCTGTTCAATAGATGTGGGTGGAGTGTGAACCGGGCGATAGTTTAGTCTATCTACTCCAATTGGAAAAAAAATAAAAATAAAAGAGTTATTTATAAATGGAACTTTGTGTGTGTGTGCATTACCTACAGACTCCGAAATGGCTGAACTGATTTTCTTGAAAATTTACAGTGTTCTTAGCTAGGTTTTGTGTTGAGGTACCCCCAATAAATATCAAAAATCGATAATCAAAAAAATCTGGTTATAGAAGGAGTGGTCCAATTTTAATCAAATTTGATACACATAGAGACAGAAGAAATGATATTCAGAAGTTTCAAGGTTGCAGTTCTTACAATAGTGCAGAAAATCGATAATATATATAAAAGGCAAGATGTTCATATCTGTGTCTGTTTATCTGTATGTCCTTTATACAAATCCACAATTTTTATCCGATTCTCACCAAACTTCATACAAATATTCTTTAGGCTGAGTCTGAGCTCCAGATCTATGGATTAGTTTTAAAGCTTTCATTACACCCAAGCAACGCCGGGCTATGCTGCTAGTTAATGAGATAATTACAATGTTGACTTTTCAGTCAGTTAAGTGCCATACGTGATACATGCATTTGGCGATCATTTCTTGAAAGGAACATGACTGACTGGGCAGAAGATTATCCCACAGTAGATTGCCATTACTTTCTGCAGTAGACTGGTTGCCAGCCAAGGCTATAGAACCCAATCTGTCCTATTATTTAACCCATAACTGGAGAGAGGAGAAGGATTGATACCTTTCCCAAGGATATTTGTGTGTAAGTGAATGCAAGGAATTCAACTGGAATTTGAACCCAGCTCCCAGATTTCTTATTCTGAGCCGATATTCACTGCATCGCAACGCACATCTGCAAACTTCCATCAATACAAGAATTTTTTTCGATAAATTTCAACTGACTGCAACAACATTCGTTCAGTGAATGCCAAAATTCCCTTACTCGTATCTGATCTTATAAAAATATTTTTTCAGAAGGATATTCATCAATTTTTTTTTAAAATAACTGAAGGACAAATGCTTACATTTTGACTGAATGAGTGATTTGTAAATTCGGGCACTGAAAATGTTGTCTAAGGATTGGCATGATATCCGCAATACATGCGTATGGCTGTTGAGGTAAGTCCGGAAAAATTGGAACACCATAACCGTGTTCGTCTTCCTGGCCAGGTATGGTCTGACCTTTAAAGAAAAAAAAAACAATAATCATATAAATACAAACAGTAAAAATACTATAAAAATATTATCTAATCTAAATCTAATCTAAACTTATTTATAAATTTTTTTTTTTTTTTTTTTTAAATAAACCCAACCCCAAGCAAGGCATTCCACTGCCACTATTGCGCATGGGGGTTCATAGGGGAAGGTAAAGAGAAGGAGTGATTAGACATAGGGAATGACAGGAGGAAGGTGACAGATGAGTAAGGATAGCGAGGATGAGGGTTGGGCAGATGGGAAGAGTGTTTGATAGAATGGGAGCAGGTTAGTGTGTTAGGAGGTGTCTATTGACCTTACATTTAAACTCCTGGAGATTGTAGCCGTTGGGGAAGCAATCGTTTGGAAGAGAATTCCACAATCGGGAAGTGCGAGGAAAGAAACTGTTGGAATAGAAGTTACGGTTGCATTTTATTGGTTTCACTGTAAAAGGGTGGGATCTAGTTGCTAATCTAGTATCTCGTTCAAATTCATATTTAGGGGGCACCAGTGATCTAAGTTCATCAGAGCAGAAGCCGTGAAAGTATTTATAGAAAATGGAACTTTGTCTCTGTGTGTGTGTGTGTGTTCATTACCTATAGACTCGAAAACAGCTAAACCGATTTTCTTGAAAATTTACACAATTGTACTATAAGCGTCTGCGGGTGTTCTTAGCTAGGTTTTGTGTCGAGGTACCCCCAATAAATATCGGAAATTTGAAAACATCAAGTTATAGAAGGAGTGGTCCGATTTTAATCAAATTTGATACCCTCACAGACAAAGACATAAACGATATTCAGAAGTTTCAAGGTTGCAGTTCTTACAATAGTGCAGAAAATCAATAATATTATATATATATATATATATATATATATATATATATATATAAAAGGCAAGATGTTTGTGTGTGTGTCTGTTTATCTGCCTATATGTCTGTTTTTTTTTCAGCTCTTTTATTTTAGTTTTTGCTTCGGGTTTGGCTCTAAGTAGGTATAACTGTAGTTCTTAGTCTCAGCCATGATATCATTTACTCAGAGGGCTTATTTAGCCTTCAAAATTCAGTTTATGATGAAAAGAACTTATTTGATGTCAATACCAGGAAATCAAAATTTGACTTACATCCATTCATTTTTCTTTCAGTCTACGGTTTCACCTTAACTGGAAATAACTATTGCTTTTTAGTCTTTTGTGCCAACGTTCAAAGAGTCTGAGCTCTAGGACCATGGATTAGTTTTAAAGCTTTCATTACCCCCGAGCAACGTTTTTTATTAGTAAATATAGTCTTCACTTAATAATTTAATAACTAATGCCAACAAATTTTTTAAGTATTTCAAAAATATTTTCAAATATTATAATTATCATCAAAAAACTAATTAAAACAGTTCTTTTAAAATTTCATTATTAATCAAAAAGTTTTTCTTCAGAAAGCCCTTTCATAATCATTTATCCGTCACACCCAATGGTGCATAGGGTAGCAACTTTTTGTTGCTGTTTTTGTAACAAACTGTTTTTTATGGGCCAGGGTTGTTAGCCCTGCACCCAACCTCCAAACCTGGAGGACCGGTGGACTATTCTTGGTCCTTACGTTTACAGCACCTGGTATTCCCAAATGATCACCCATTTAAGTACTGACCAGGTTCGATGTTGCTTAACTTTGGTGATCGGACGGGAGCCAGTGTATTCAACATGATATAGCCGTAGACCTAGAATGTCCTTTTAATATATATTATTTATCAAAGCAATTAAAAGCCTATCAAATTAAAACATAGTATGAAGAAAAGAAGTCTCAAACTTTAGAAATACAAAGTTTTCTTATCAAAATGTTTGTTATTATCAGCAGTAAAGATGCAAATATGCTATCCATTACTTCCCCCCCCCACACCCGTCTCTTACATAATGATAAAACTAAAATTACATCTTAGACCCATTACTCTGCTCCTGCTCTTTATGCAAAGATAGACTTACTGCAGTTTAGTTAGTAAACTTGACCAACTAGTAAAATTTCTTTTTTGAAACAATCATCATTTCTGTGTCAAGATAAAGAAAGATGTTAACTTTTATCTCTGCCAAGATATTTTTAAAAATAACAACATACATACCAAAGACATGTACTCCAAGCGGTTTGTTGAAGGCTATTAAGTCTTCTGAAAAGGAGAGAAAAGAAGAAATCCATAAAATGGTATTATCTATTATATATCAAACACAATGGGACTGTATTGGTCATGCAGCCTCATCTTCCCTACTTCATCCTGGGTATGATGGTAAACTATACCTGGCAGCAAGGCCTCTAATTGGGAGGTTTTGAGGAGCATGGAACAACCTCTTAATTGCTGTTGTTTCTAGGTCCACCCTGACATGGAATGGTAGCATCAGTTACAAATCAAAACGTACAAAGGCAAAAACAGCCAGAGACAAAAAGGTCCAAAGATAAAAAGGGCCAAGGACAAAAAAGTCTATAGGCTACTCAGTGTTGCTAATATGTCAAACTTAAGTTTATTTACAGTAAGCATTTTTTAAGAGGGGAGAAACAAATTTAATTGGATGTTGATAAGATGTTTATGGGCGCAAATACTCATTCTCATTATTTTGACTGCTCTATCTTATTATTGTGTGCATTTTTATTTTCAACTTCCCTTTAGTAACTACTAGCAGTATAGCCCAGCATTGCTCGGGTGTAATGAAAGCTTTAAAACTAATCCATGGTCCTGCAGCTCAGACTCAGCCTAAAGAATATTTGAAATAATAAAATAATTGCGACAATTTACCAATCGCACCAATATATATATATATATATATATATATATATATATATATATATATATATACTAGCAGTATAGCCCGGCATTGCTCGGGTGTAATGAAAGCTTTAAAACTAATCTATGGTCCTGGAGCTCAGACTTAACCTAAAGAATATTTGTGTGAAGTTTGGTGAGAATCGGATAAAAATTGTGGATTTGTATAAAGGACATACAGACAGATGAACAGGCACACACACACACAAACATCTTGCCTTTTATATATATATATATATATATATATTATCAATTTTCTGCACTATTGTAAGAACAGCAATCTTGAGATCTTCTGAATATCGTTTCTTATGTCGTTGTCTATGAGTGTATCAAATTTGATTAAAATCAGACCACTCCTTCTATAACCCGATTTTTTCGATTATCAATATTTATCAGGGGTGCCTTGACACAAAACCTAGCAAAGAACACTTGCAGATGTTTATAGTACAACTGTGTAAATTTTCAAGAAAATCAGTTTGGCCGTTTCAGAGTCTATAGGTAACGGACACACACACATACACAGAGACAAAGTTCCATTTATAAATAAGTTTATATATTTATATTTCTAGTATTTCAACACATGCATGATCAACCTTTTGTTGCATATTGGTTACAACAGTATGCAACAAAGGGTTAATGTAAAATTATATTTGCATCATCTGAACTTTTAAATATTTGTTCTCAACGTGTGAAATGTCCCTCTGATTTGTGAATGTTTTTTTTTCCAAGATATCATCTAATAATCTGTTCTGTAATGATTCTGAATTGAAAATCTCAAAATAAAATGGTATTCATTCATTAGTTTTTTGTTATATTTATTCATTTGTTTTTCGCTTTGTTTATATTAAATGTTTGTCTTGTTCCTTTTATTCAACTGTTGACTTAATTTGTAGCTGCAAGAATTATCCTCCTCCACCAATTGGTACTTTTATTGTTTAGTTTGTTGCGGACAATTTAAATCATTGATGAAACCCTGTTTTTTTTTTTTTAAATTTAAATATAATTAAGAGTAATTTATCAATGTTATAAATTTATTTTTTTCAATACATGCAGTGAAAATTACAAATCATGAAAATGTACAAAAATGTGATAAACATTTTCCTTCTGTGTATTTTGGATAAAAAAAATCCACTCAAATTTGTATTTTTAACATTTAAGGAATTTTCAATTGCATGAATGAGTCTAGAAAATTTCATATGGCTACTACAAATCTCATTTTATATATTTTTAAAGATAAAATTCAAAGGATGTTTGAAGAAAAAATTCTCACTTTGTTTTATGGCCCCACCAACCCACAGAATGGTTTCTATAAATAATAAGATCAGCAGCTTCATTCCCCAACAATAAATGATTTGGGGCCCGTAAACATCTTATCAATATCCAATTAAATTTGTTTAGCCCCTCTCCAAAAATGCTTACTGTAAATAAACTTAAGTTTGACATTTGACACCAGTAGCCTGTAGACATTTTTGTCCTTGGCTGGATTTGCCTTTGGACATTTTGATTGAGCACTGTAGCATTTTTTAGGGTCCCAGCTATGGACAAATAGTTAACCCCTAAACTGTGCTCAAAACACTATGAAAGTACAAAAACAGATTTTTTATATCGAAAATTCCAGTAATACCTTTTCGGAAAAGAAAATATTACCGGCAATACATTTTTTAAAAAAATAAGATAAAATTAGCAGCAATACATTTTTGAAGTAAAATATATATACCAGTAACACATCTGACTCTCAAGAAAACCCTTTTTACAAAATATGTCAATGAAACCTGATCTACAAACTGATTTCTTAGAAAGAATACACATAGTCTATTCATACAACTCTATTGTAAAAATCTTGTCAGCATTAAATAACCCATTGAGGTATTGATATGCCAAAAAACAAAATAAACCCAAACCCTGATCTACAAACTTATTTCTTACAAATACATAGTCTATTCATACAAATCTATAGAAAAAATCTTGTTGGCATTAAATAACCCATTTAGGTGTTGATATGCCGTAAAACAAAATAAAACAAAACCCTGATCTACAAACTGATTTCTTACAAAGAATATATATTCTATTCATACAAATCTATTGTAAAAATCTTGTCGGCATTAAATAACTCATTGAGGTGTTGATATGCCGTAAAACAAAATAAACCCAAACCCTGATCTACAATCTTATTTCTTACAAAGAATTCATATTCTATTTATACCATCTATTGTGAAATTCTTGTCAGCATTAAACAACCCATTGAGGTTGATATGCCATAAAGCAAAATGAATCAAATGAACTTCCCTACTTATTAATGAGATATTCCATTGTTAAGGTTAAAGGAGTTGATAAATTATAATTATTAGATAGTTAAAATCGAATATATCTCACCAATTGCAATGGTTTACCTTTTTTTATGTGGGTGCAAAGATGCTGACAGGCATGCACCCTGCGTCCCTGATGCATAAAAATATAAAAGGACACAAGAAAATCATATCCATGCGTCCCAGGACATATCTCAATTATTCCATAATAAAAAAAAAGGTATATATGGGTTTACAGCTGAGTGGCAGAGAGTAGCTTTGTTTTATTTTTAACCGGAAATTTCCGCAGAAAATTTCATGAGGAAATTTACCACTTTTTGTGTGATTTCTTTTTTTTTTCTCCCCACCATTTCAAGCTTTTGTCTGCTTCCTTGAAAATTGAACAATTTAAATTTGTGAGAAGGTCAATGAGATAAAATGAATTACATCGAATGTGGTACAAGGTGGGGGTTAGACAGCTTTAGCTGTTTCATCAAAGAAAGCTTTCCCTGTTCCCTTCCCCAGAGAAAAAAATAAGTTGCTTTGAACTAATTCCTAATTTAAATAAATTAATTTTCTTCAAAATAATTTAAGGTCATCGAAAATGAATCTTACCAATAGCATTATTGGGGAATCGATAAAGCCATGAGTACCAACGACTCCTTCAAATAATCATACGTACAAAAGCCTCAGGTTGCCGTTATTTTAGCGTCTAGAAGAAACATTCAAAAATAAATAAAACTGATCGTTTTTGTTAATACAATTCAATATAAAAAGCCTGGTAGCCAGTAATTAGGTAGCTCCACTCATTTTCAATATCTAAGTTTTAAAATTAAATTTAAAAAATGAAAAAGTTTTATTGAAGCTTTTATTTTAACTTTAATTAAAAGCTAAATGATTAAATTTATTATTTCCAGTAAGCCATATACTCTGCTGTATTCAAAACATAAATTTAAATTATTATTTATAAATGAAACTTTGTGTGTGTCCGTTACCTATAGACTTCAAAACAGCTGAAGCAATTTTCTTGAAAATTTACACAGTTGTACTATAAGTGTCTGCGAGTGTTCGTAGCTAGGTTTGTGTCGAGGTACCCCCGATAAATATCGAAAAACGATAATCGAAAAAATATCAGGTTATAGAAAGAGTGGTCCGATTTTAATCAAATTTGATACACTCATAGACAAAGACATAAGAAACAAAATTCAGAAGTTTCAAGGTTGCAGTTCTTACAATAGTGCAGAAAATCAATAATATATATATATATATATATATATATATATATATAAAAGGCAAGATGTTTGTGTGTGTGTGTGTGTCTGTTTATCTGCTTGTATGTCTGTATTTTTTTCAGCCCTTTTATTTTAGTTTTTGCTTCAGGTTTGGCTTTAAGTAGGTATAATTGTAGTTCTTAGTCTCAGCCATGATACCATTTACTCAGAGGACTTATTTAGCCTTCAAAATTCAGTTTATGACAAAAAAAACTTATTTGATATCGATACCAGGAAATCAAAATTTGACTTACATCCATTCATTTTTCTTACAGTCTACAGCTTCGTTTAACTGGAAACAACTATTGTTTTTTAGTCTTTCGTGTCAACGTCCCAAGAGTCTAAGCTCCAGGTCCATGAATTAGTTTTAAGGCTTTCATTACACCCGAGCAACACCGGGTTATACTGCTAATAAATTATATTGATTGGAATCTAGAATTTTTCAATTTTGTTTAGCAATCGACACATTTGTAAACAAAAGTTGATTCTCAGCTTTAAAAACCTTGCAAAAATAAAATATACTTCTGGGACACATAAATTTTGGAAAATTTGCAAATTTAATGTTAAATTATTCTGACTTCAACAAGTTTTACTTAAAGCATGAAATTTAGAATGAAACTATTTCTGAAACATGGAATGTTGATCTTTGACTTTACCCCTCATCCATATGATTTGACATTTGAGAACAGCCAGATGTGACATAAGTGTCTATGGTGATCACAAGTGACATAATTGTCCAACTTTTTTCCTGTAAAAGGGGAAAAAAAAAAACAATGAGACAACTGAGCTTTAAATGTACATACAGAAATTACCATACAAAAAAATAAATTCAAATACACAAATTTTTTTTTTTTTTAAATAGAAAGAGTCAACAATTTGTATTAAACTTTTCAATTTTCTATTAGTAAATATAGTCTTCATTTAATAATTTAATAACTAATGCCAACAAATTATTTAAGTATTTTAAAAATATTTTTGAAATATTATAAATTATTATAATTAAAAAACTAATTAAAACAGTTCTTTTAAAATTTCATTATTAATCAAAAAGTTTTTCTTCAGAAAGCCCTTTCATGATCATTTATGCCTCACACCCAGATGTTTTTGTAACAAACTGTTTTTTATGGGCCAGGGTTGTTAGCTCTGCACCCAACCCCCAAACCTGGAGGACCGGTGGACCATTCTTGATCCTTACGTTTACAGCACCTGGTATTCCCAAATGGTCACCCATTACTGACCAGGCTCAATGTTGCTTAACTTTGGTGATCAGACAGGAACCGGTGTATTCAACATGATGTAGCTGTAAACTTAGAATGTCCTTTTAATATATATTATTTATTAAAGCAATTAAAAGCCTATAAATTTAAAACATTATGAAGAAAAGAAGTCTCAAACTTAATAAATACGAAGTTTTCTTATCAAAATGTTTGTTTTTTTTTTAATCATATCACCCCAAGCAAGGCGGTGACGCCACTGATGCGCATGGGATGAGCCTCTTCACCTGTTCAATAGACGTGGGTGGAGTGTGAACCGGGCGATAGTTAAGTCTATCTACTCCAATTGAGAACAAAAAAAGAGAAAAGAAAAAAAAGTGAAAGAAAATTGGGAAAAAGAAAAAAAAAGAAAAAGAAAAAGCCGGGAACCACATCCTAAACAGGAAACAAGAGATAAGCCTCTTCACCTGTTCAAAAGACGTGGGTGGAGTGTGAACCGGGCGATAGTTAAGTCTATCTACTCCAATTGAGAACAAAAAAAGAGAAAAGAAAAAAAAGTGAAAGAAAATTGGGAAAAAGAAAAAAAAAAGAAAAAGAAAAAGCCGGGAACCACATCCTAAACAGGAAACAAGAGATAAGCCTCTTCACCTGTTCAAAAGACGTGGGTGGAGTGTGAACCGGGCGATAGTTAAGTCTATCTACTCCAATTGAGAACAAAAAAAGAGAAAAGAAAAAAAAGTGAAAGAAAATTGGGAAAAAGAAAAAAAAAAGAAAAAGAAAAAGCCGGGAACCACATCCTAAACAGGAAACAAGAGATAAGCCTCTTCACCTGTTCAAAAGACGTGGGTGGAGTGTGAACCGGGCGATAGTTAAGTCTATCTACTCCAATTGAGAACAAAAAAAGAGAAAAGAAAAAAAAGTGAAAGAAAATTGGGAAAAAGAAAAAAAAAAGAAAAAGAAAAAGAAAAAGCCGGGAACCACATCCTAAACAGGAAACAAGAGATAAGCCTCTTCACCTGTTCAAAAGACGTGGGTGGAGTGTGAACCGGGTGATAGTTAAGTCTATCTACTCCAATTGAGAACAAAAAAAGAGAAAAGAAAAAAAAGTGAAAGAAAATTGGGAAAAAGAAAAAAAAAAGAAAAAGAAAAAGCCGGGAACCACATCCCAAATAGGAAACAAGGATAAGCCTCTTCACCTGTTCAATAGACGTGGGTGGAGTGTGAACCGGGTGAAATACTCAGGGGCAAAAAAAAAAACGTTACTTTTTGCCGATTTGTAAAATTTAAGACACTCCCATAAATATTCATCAGGTTAACAAAAAAAAGTGAAAGTAGCGAGGATGCTAAGTGAAGTCATGTCTAACAAACACACACAAAAAAAAATTGTATAGCTAAAAGTTGGTTGGTGATTCCAACCATCATTTTATTTTTTTGTTAACTCCTAAGTTTACATATTTTTGTTGTATGTGAATGTTAAGCATTTTATGTGTATTTTGGTGTTAAGGTTTAATAGCTTATATGTGATTGTGAATATATACCAAGAGTAAAGATCAAAGTATTTTTAATTAATTTTAAATTTCTTAATCCTTTCTAACACGTTCAAAATTTTGGTAAAAATCCATCTTTTATTTTCGTTAGTGGGAAGCCAAATCATTACAAGAGTTTACAATGAAAAATGAAAAGAGTTACTTAATAACTCGGGTTTTTTTCTCGTGACGAACACATTAATTTGGAAATTCTTGAAAAAAAAAAAAAAAAAATCAAATAATCGTTAGATTTTAATGAAACCTCCTGGACTTCTTCACAAATGAATGAAATTATTTTTGAAATCATTATTTTAAAAACTTCTTGGTGGAAAGAATTTTCTTTTTTTTTTTTTTTACATCTATTCCTCCACCTCCTCATAAATTCATGAAATTTCAAGACATTAAATTCTTAAGGCAAAATTGGTTTTATTAGTTAAATGCAAGACTCATTGGGGAGTCTCATCTATTAATTTTTCAACCATTTAGCTCCTTTTACCTAAAATCTGCTCCGAGTAGTAAAATAAAAAATGCAATAAAACTGTGACATTATTTAAGTCGATAAGGTTTTAATTGCTTTTAATAAATATAAATTAAGAACATTAAAATCTGAAGAAAAAAAATTTTTTGATTAATAATAAAATTTTAAAAATATTTCCAATTCTTATTTGTTAAAAAGTAAAGACTATTTTTCTCATCAAAAATTGAACAGTTTAATACAAATCATCTAGCCATTGTATTTTAAAATAATTTAAAATTTTTTTTTGCGCATTTGAAGTTTCTTTTCTATAAAAATTTCTAATTAAAAGGTCATGTGTTTCACAGTTTCTTTCCCTTACAGGAAAAAAATCTGTACAATTATGTCACTTGTGATCACCATTCTCACATCTGTCAAGCTGTCATCACATTTCAAATATGAGGGAAACAGTCAGAAAGTTCAATTCTATGTTTAAGAAATAGTTTTATTCTAAATTTTATGCTATAAATAATACTTGTGAAAATCAGATTAATTTAACATTAAATTTGCTAATTTTTCAACAATAACATGCCACAAATGTATATTTTATTTTTGCCAGATTTTTAAAATCGAGAATTAACTTTCGTTTACAAATGTGTCGAATACTCAGAAATGGCTGAAAAATTGAAAAATTTAAGAAAATCTCAAAATCTTTTATTCCAATCAATATAATTCTTGTTTCAAATACACCAGAGTATTTTATTTACTGGAAATAGTAAATTTAATCATTCAGATTTCAATTAAAACTAAAATAAAAGTTTTAAGAAAACTTCTA
Source organism: Ascarosepion bandense (assembly GCA_037127315.1). Lineage (NCBI taxonomy): Eukaryota > Metazoa > Mollusca > Cephalopoda > Sepiida > Sepiidae > Ascarosepion > Ascarosepion bandense. The sequence continues at coordinate 1,028,975 of JBBBDQ010000837.1, forward strand.
ATTTTTAAAAATTCAATTTGAAAGTTAGTTATCAAAAATGAGTGGAGATATCTAGTTTGGACCGATAGAATTTCCTGGGGACTCATTCAAGACCTCCTATATATTTACTATATATATATATATATATATATATATAATAGCGACGGTCTCGACTCATTCCAATCAAATCTGTAGGTCCCAGAGTTATTAAATTAAAGAGCTATCAGCATCACTGTGGGTGTATTGTAATTTAAACTATTTACATATTTTTCATTTTTTTTTTTTTGTTTAAACATTATTTTTAATGGATACTCAAATTTTAGGTTTAAAATTAAGCAGTACATTTATTTATACTTACTGGCCTGAATAATCAAGAGATCTTGTTAGAAAAATGTGTGTGCTCCTATATGTTGTCCTAACAAAATTTCTCAATTATTCATTTTGGTAGATACAAATAAATATACTGTTTAATTTTTAAAAACAGAGTATCTATTCAAATATGAGCATCAATTAAAGATAATGTTTAAACGAATAAATGAAAAATGTGTCAGATTTAATTAATATCATAACAGATTTTGTGAAATTTCTGAAATTACTATTTACACTGTTCGAAATGTCCTCATCTTTGTTGCCATATTCACAACATTTCGACCATTGTATGCTTCATTTTTCTTCAGATGATTGGAACTTTGAACTGAAAGTTTTATTTCATTCGCTGGGGGTAGAATGTTCTTGTTCCATGTACTATGCCTCTTCCAGATACTTCATTATCAGTTATCTCCCTTTTAACTCAGCTCTTCAAGATTTTTGTTCACCTTTTCTGTAGCCAGGTTTTGAACTCACAACACTGAGTCTCCCCGAAAGCCATATATTGTGCCTCCTCAGCCTTACCCTATCTTCCGACCTCAAGTGGAATCATTACATTGAATCAATAGCTATATCCACTGCTAGGAAGGTTGTCACTGCGTTGGGCTAGGAAGTTTTTTTACGCTTGATTCCATCTTGCACATATACAAATCAACCATCCATCCGTGCATGGAATACTGCTGTCATATATAGTCAGGCACCCCAGCTGTTCGTCTCAGCATTCTCGACAGGCTCCAAAGGAGAATCTGTAACGTAATAGATCCCGACTTGGCAGCTCAACTCCAGCCACTTTCTCACTGGCCGGATGTGGCTTCCCTCTGTCTATTGTACAAATATTTCCATGGCTTCTGCTCTGACGAACTTAAGTCACTGGTGGCCCCGCCACTAGAATTTACTCGTGCAACCAGACTGGCAACAAGGTCCCACCCACTTACAGTTAGATCAACCAAATGCAGCTGTCAATTCTACTCCATCAGCTTCTTTTCCCGCCTCTCTTCCATATCCTTGCTTTCCTGACGGCTACAACCTCCAGGAATTTAAATGCAATGTCAATACCCATTTCCTATCCACTTGACTCCAGTTCTTTCTACATCACACTGAGTATCTTGTTCTATCTTCTTTTTCTTTCTCTCTGCCTTAGCAACTGTCTTCACATATGTCTTTTCCGTCCTACTCTTGCTCTTTCTCTGACCCCCACTGTAGTTGGGCCATCTTTCTCTTCGCTCTCTTCTTGCCTAAACTTTTGCTCTTATGTAGCCCCCTGCGCATCAGTGGCAGTACTGCCTTGCTTGGGGTGAAACAAAAAAAAAAAAACTTTAATCCACTAGACCAGAAGTGAACAAAAAACTTCAAGAGTTGAGCTAAAAAGGAAATAACTGATGCTCTCGCCTTGATCAAAAATCTGCTGAGGTTGACAAAGCAAACCGCGCTGCCAAGCTTGAGAAGGACCTCCAATCTGTGGTGTACTGGGGAAAGAAATGGCTCGTAAATTTTAATGCTTCCAAAATGAAGCTGCTATCTATTAACCATCATAGACAATCACTCCTAACCACCATTAGCATGGAACAGGCTAGCCTCTCTGAGAGTAAAACACTACTACTCCTTGGCCTCACACTTTCAGCGGACCTCAAGTGGAATGACTATATCGAATCCATTGCTAAATCCACTGCCAAGAAGGTCGGTTCACTGTGCAGGGTCAGGAAGTTTTTCCCACCTGAGTCCATCCTGCACATATATAAATCTACCATCCACCCGTGTATTGAATACTGCTGCCACATCTGGTCGGGTGCCTTTGCTATTCACCTTGGAGTTCTTGAAAAAATTCAACGGAGAATCTGCAATGTGATCAATACTGACTTGGTGGCTTGGCTGCAGTCACTGTTGCCCCCTAAGTATGAATTTACACAAGCTACCAGATTAGCGAATGTGCGTTGTGGTGGATTGGATATCGGCTCGGAATGAGAAATCGTGGAGCAGAGTTCAAATTCTAGCTGAATTCATTGCATTCACTTATGTGCAAATACCCTTGGGAAAGGTATTAATCCATCTATTCCTTCCAGTTATGGGTTAAATAACAGGACAGCTTGGGTTCTATAGCCTTGGTCAGCAACCAGTCTATCGCAGAAAGCAATGGCAACCTACTGCGGGATAATCTTCTGCCCAGTCAGTCATGTCTCGAAAGAGACATGATCGCCCAAGCGTGTATCATGTATGGCACTTAACTGACTTACCAGATTAGCAACTAGGTCCCACCCTTTTACAGTGAAACCGATAAAATGTAACTGCAATTTCTACTCTAACAGCTTCTTTTCACGCACTTTCCACCCGTGGAATTCTCTTCAATATACTTGCCTCCCCAACAGCTACAATCTCCAGGAATTTAAATGTAAGGTCAATAGACATCTCCTATCTCATTAACATGCATCCATTCCCACAAGCTTTCTTCACCTACTCCACTGACATCCTCGGTATCCGCATCCGTCTATTACCCACCTCCTGACATTTCCTATAACTCCTCATTCTCATCACTTTTCCCTATGTAAACCCCTGCACAACAGTGGCAGTAGATTGCCTTACTTGGAGTGAGATGATTAAAAAAAAAAAAAACATATTTGGAAAAGGCATGACACGTGGTACTAGAACAGTCTAACCCATTGGATGAACGGTTTAAAATTCCAATCACCCAAAGAAGACTGAATATAATAGTTGAAAACTCAATTTAAATTTGTACTGGGCTAAAGTGGGGGATCGGGTTTGTATTGTTATGAAGTAATAAACTGATCCCCCACCAATTACTACTTAATAATATAATACATCTCCTCCCCCTCTACCTATGAGTCAAATAACAGGATACAACAGTTTGAACAATGTAAATAATTACAATATTTTGTCTCAGAAGTATAGACAGATACTGAAGAAAACCAGAGTTTTCTTCAATGGTCGAAACATTGTGAATATGGTAAAAAAGATAACAGTTCAAGCAACATTATTAAATAACGCATTCACTTACGCACAACTACCCTTGGGAAAGGTATTAATCCATCTCTTCCATACAGTTATGGGTTAAATAACAGAACAGATAGAGTGGGTTCTTGGCTAGCAACCAGTCTGTCACAGAAAGCAATGACAACCTACTGCGGGATAATCTTCTGCCCAGTCAGTCATGTCTCAAAAGAGACATGATCGCCCAAAGTGTGTATTACATATGGCACTTAACTGACTGACTGAATATAATAGTTGGAAACTCAATTTAAATTTGTACTGGGCATAAAGTGGGGGGTCGGTTTTATATTGTTATGAAGTAATAAACTGATCCCCCACTAATTACTACTTAATAATATATCTCCTCCCCCTCTACCTATGAGTCAAATAACAGGATAGATTAGATTCTATAGCCTTGGCTGGTAACCAGTCTACGGCAGAATGTAATAGCAACCTCCTGTGGGACAAATCTTCTGCCCAGACATGATCTCCCATGTATATATCACGTATGGCACTTAACTGACTGACTGAATATAATAGTTTAAAAACATGATTAAGGGCTCTACTGGGCATAAAGTGGGGGATCAGTTTTCTACTGTTATGAAGTAATAAACTGATCCCCCACTAATTACTACTTAATAATATAATACAGCTCTTCGCTCTCTAGCTATGAGTCAAATAACAGGACAGATTGGGTTCTATAGCATTGGCTGGCAACCAGTCTACCGCAAAAAGTGATTGCAACCTACTGTGGAACAAATCTTCTAGACATGTCTCTTTTAAGAAATTATCTCCCAAGCACGTATGGCACTTAAATGACTGAAATTAAATAATGTAATAACAATACCTCATCTCAGAAATATAGACATGGTGTATTGTTGCAAAAAGAAAGGCAGTCACAAGCCATCAACGTAAGGGTGTCCCTCTATCTCCGCCACTAGTCAAAGAAATGATTCTGATTTCTGAAGATTTTCCATCCCCAGGGGGAGACAACTTTCTAAAACAATATGCACAGTTACTCCCCTTGAACTATGAACAGAGCTAATACATTAAATTTTCATTTTAATTTGTTTAACGACATTAATACCTTCTGGGTCATTTAATAAAGAAAATTTCATTTTTTTTTTATGGCTTTGAAATAATAAAAATATGATATGTTATTCTACTTTCACAATTGAATACGTGGTAGATGATACTTAGCTTTTATGTATATACGTATTTGTGTAGACATAATTACGAAAGGTGGCGATATGTGGGCTTTATATTGTAGTTTTGCTAAAGTAATATTTTGAAATACAATTGGATTTCTTTAAGAAATTGTAGGATATTATATGGACAAATGTTACAAAGGAGTTCTTTCATGTTGGTTGCTTGCTTGTGCTTAGTGGCATATCAACCACTATGGGTCATTTAATGCTGAATTGGATCCAACTAACACTTCACAGCCCTTATGGATAAAAGCATTGGTTGGATCCGGTGACTTGACCCAAAGGGTTGTGAGTTCAATACCTGTCAACAACATTAAGGAACATAGAGAGTTGAATTAAAGGGCAATAACTAAAACATCTGGAAGTCGCATGACTTATGGAACGAGAACAATCTACCCTGGTGATTGAAATAAAGGGCTTGGTTCAAAATTCCAGTCACTTGAAGAAAATCAGAGCGTACAACAGCCGAAACGTCGTGAATATGACAATAAAGATGAGGACAACAGTCTGAACATATCTCATCTCAGAAATATCAAAAGATAAATATTTTGAGCATTGGCTTCAGCTAAATATATTTTGAACATAGTTGTATGCCATTTCCTACAGATGAATTGTTGGTCATTTTTCTGTGCCAGTATAGTATTTAGCCTACGTCTCTGGCACACTCTGAGGGCTTACTGCCTCCGGATCGGGCACACTCTGCGGGCTTACTGCCTCCGGATCGGGCACACTCTGCGGGCTTACTGCCTCCGGATCGGGCACACTCTGCGGGCTTACTGCCTCCGGATCGGGCACACTCTGCGGGCTTACTGCCTCCGGATCGGGCACACTCTGCAGGCTACACCTTTGGCTCTGGTACACTAGTGGACTACGTCTTTGATTCTGGTATAGTATGTGGCTTACTCTGTTTGAATGTGTCCTATTGCAAAAAAAATATATTTCTGGATATAAATATTCTGCTATTTATTGAAATTAATTATTTTCCCTAACCCTTACCAGATAGTCATTTATAATACGTCCTTATAACACACTTGTTAATATAGATCACAAAATATACCAGTGGCAGAATTTTGTAGGCCACATTCAAAAGTTAGGTCACATACTATACCAACACCCATTTTTCTTTACAATAAATATGTATTGTTAGTATTTTTACTATAAAATGAAAATGTGTTTTTATGCTTTCATATACTAATAGGTGCGACTACCTGAGTCAGGTTAGACCCGGAAACAACAGAAAGTAAGAGGTGGTTCCCTGCTTGTCAAACCCTCCAATCTTTTGATCACAGGCTATGCTGCCAGATGTAGTTTATCATCATACTGAGGACTAAAAACTTTAACCAGAATCATTACTTGACAGATAACAACACCAACAAATCGTTGATTGATATTTTGTGGGTTACAGCTTATCAACATTCTCTGTGCGATATTTAAAACCGCAACATAGGAAACTGCTTACGAAACCGGACAGACACATCGTAATTTTTTTCTTTTTTTTTTTTAATCATATCACCCTGAGCAAAGTGGTAGCACCACTGATGTGCGGGGGGCTATATAAGAGTAAAAATTAGATAGAAGAGAGTGAAGAGGAAGAGAAACCAGTTAAAAAGGAGCAAGAGAAGGAAGGGAATATAGGTGTGATGACAGGTGCAGAGGTGGAGAGATAAAAAAGGATATACGGGGTGCTGAGGAAAGAACTAGGGTCAAGTGGTTAAGAGATGAGTATTGACCTTACATTTGAATTCCTGGAGGTTGTAGCCGTCAGGAAAGCAAGAATAAGGAAGCGAGTTCCACAGGCGGGATGTGCGAGAAAAGAAGCTGCAGGAGTAGAATTATCATCTGCATTTGGTTGATCTCATTGTGAATGGTCTCAAGAAACTTCTACAGGGTTCTAGAGCAGTTCTGTGGACTGTATATTTTTTTTTTTTTAAATCGTATCACCCCGAGCAAGGCGGTAATGCCACTGATGTGCAGGGGGCTACATAAGAGTAAAAAGATTAAGTAGAAGAGAGCGAAGAGAAGGACAAACCATTTAGAAAGGAGCAAGAGAAGGGAGGAGACACAGGTGTGATGACAGCTGCAGAGGTGGAGAGAAAGGAAAGGATATACAGGGTGGTGAGGAAAGAACTAGGGTCAAGTGGTTAAGAGATGAGTATTGACCTTGCATTTGAATTCCTGGAGGTTGTAGCCGTCAGGAAAGCAAGAATAAGGAAGCGAGTTCCACAGGCGGGAAGTGTGAGAAAAACGCTGCAGTAGTAGAACTGTCGTCTGCATTTGGTTGATCTAACTGGTAATGGGTGAGACCCGGTTACCAGTCTGGTTTCAGCGATCAAAGAATATCACCTCCAACAACTGAACATGTACCATATTACTATAACAATGGAATATCTCATTACTAAGAAACCACATAGAGAGTTGCCAAGGCATTGCTTTTCATTTTTGTTTCATATTATCTCTTGTGAATATTTTTACTTTTAATGATTTATAATTTTTGGTGCTACTTCATGAAGGATTTTTCTTTGATGTGTTATCTACATTTAAGAATATCATCCACACGTGCAATTCTACTGAAGTGTGTGATCTGCACTTTAAAAATAATAACGAAAACAATGTTTTAAAAACATTATGACACATATGACCAGAAATTATTTACGAGTAGGTATATTCAAACTGTGTACGCATCTACACCTTTTCATGAGCCAATTGAAAAAGCATATATTTATTCATTCACCAATAAAAAAGCACTTTCCATGCGACAGCTAGCTTACCAAATTTTACCATGTGTAGATGTCTTTAAGAATAAATTGGATACAATTTCTCATTTATTAACCAATAAAGATTTAGAGAAAATACCTAGAAGTTCCATCTTTCAAAAACATATAGGTACCTCCACGCAATTGCCAAAAAAACAGCATATCATGATGTTAAAAAGGCTCAAACCTAATAAAAAAGTTTAATAATCAAAATGTTTGTTATTATTAAGAGGAAAGATCAAAGTTTGTTATTTTTTCATAATATTTTAATCCTTTAATCCTTTCTAATACATTCCAAATTTTAATCAGCAATTCACCCAATGTTTAATAGAGCTTACTATTGTGGCAAATGTAATATAACACAAGTTGTTTTTTGTCATTGAAAGAAATATTAATTTGGAAATTCTTACAAAAATCAACTGTCTGATTTTAATTAAACTTTTCAGACTTACACACAAATGAATGAAGTTATTTATGCAATTATTATTTTTAGAAAACCATGGTAAAAATATACTTTTTTTTTTCTTTTACATCTGTTACACCTCCCCCCACAACACACCCTCACTCAATTAATTGCATAAAACTAATAAAAATTCATTATGGATACAAATTCTTTTTTTTTGTTGTTGTTAATTGCAAGACCCTTGAGGAATATAAATCATGTCATTTTTTTTTTTTTTAAGGAGATTATTTTTCTGAAAATCTGCTCTGAATAGCAAAATAAAAGATGCATTAAAACTATGTCATTTTTAATTTAGATAAAATTTCAATTAATTTTATAATATATATTAAGGATATTATATTCTGAAAAAAAAAAATTTATGAATAATGAGTTTTTATAAGAATTGTTTTCATTTTTTTTCTGTTAATTATGATGATTTATAATGTTTTCTTACAATCATTCAGTATCTTCAGTTATTAATTTTTTTTTTTTTTTTAATCATGTCACCCCAAGCAAGGCATTCCACTGCCACTAGTTCATGTGAATTATCCTAATTTTGTGAAAGTAATAAAAATCATTTCAAGATTGTTTCTTGTAGTTTAATTGCCTAGAAATGAGGGAAGAAGAAAAATGGCAGTATATTGAATGTCTTAAAATATCAATTTTTTGCCATCATTGAATGGCACATCAGGAAAAGTGTTAAAGTTTTTAATGTTTAGCACTCTGCATCATTTATAAATATTACTTCCCTTTTACTATATATGAAATTCCCTCAAAACATAGTGTTTTATATATTAGTTTTACATATTTGAAATTACAGTAGCCTGGCTCTCAATTTCAGTCAAGATTGTTTTAGGTTTTGTTATAGAAATTCAAATTCATCTTGCATTGGCAGGACTAACATTTTGCCTGGTGAAAACAGTCACCTACAGAGGGCTAAAGAAATTGAAATCTTTTCATCAGTTTTTAGAAATAAAATACCTCGCTTTCCTTCATACTTGATTTTAAGTAAAAAATAATAAAAGGTAAAGCATTTATCTTTAGCACATAAAGAAGTCAAATAATAAAGATTTTCTTTTCTTATCTTAAATTTTCTTTTTTAAAAACTTTATCACATTTTGGCTGGCTGCTTATCCTTCCTTTATCAGATGTTTGTAGTATCAAGGGAAAAGTTCTTTTGTTTATAAGGACACCATAAATGCGTGATTCATTAAGTAAAAAATATATTTACAAATCGAGAATTGAAAAGCTTAATACAAATCATTTAGAATTAAGACTCTTAAAATAATTTTTTTTTTATGTTAAACTGCAGATTTTCTTTTTACTATAGAAACTTATAAGAGACTTATCATTAAAAGGTCACACATTTCAAGGGTTCTCCTCTTTACAAACCTTACACTTGGGTTATGTCATTTTTTGGTTACCATATTTCCAGATGTAAAAATTGATTAATAATAGGGGCTGTCATTGCTTGAAAGGACAAAAAAGCAGGTCTTTCTGATTAAGAAATACTTTTATTCTAAATTTCATACCATAAACAACATGTGTTTCAAATCAGATTAATTTGACTTTAAATTTGCTAATTTTCCAAAACTAACATGTCACAGATATATATTTTATTTTTGCAAGATTTGTAAAACTGAGAATTAACTTTTGCTTACAAATGTGTCAATCAGTAAAAAAAATGGACGAAAAATTGAAAAACATTTCAAAATTTTAGATTCCAATGAATATAATTTCTGTTTGAAATACATCCGAGTATTTTGCTTACTGGAAATAGTAAATTTAATCATTTAGCTTTTAATTAAAAGCTAAAATGAAAGCTTCAAGAAAGCATTTAATCAAAATAGAACAATTATTTGATCTTTGCAAGAATTTCCAAATCAATGTTTCTTTATTTGTTTTTGTTTCGTTTTTTTTTTATTGCGCAATTAAAAAAAAAAAAAACGATAAATTTCCGTTCCCATACTAATTTTTTGGCCCAGCAAAACAAGAATTTTGGCAGACCTGAAGCAAACTACCACCACGTTTAATTTCGTTGTTTTTGTTCTTTTACTTTTTTCATTGCAGTCCTATCGATTACCCCCTTAGCTTTACGACTGACAAAAAAAAACTTTTGAAAAATTTAAATATTTAAACATTTTCTGAGTGGGGGGATCAGTTTCTCATACAACGTTACAACTTACACTACAGTAAATCGAGCCTCCATTTTGAAACCAGTCGCCGGTACAACATTACCCACCGCAACCAGTAAATTTGTTCATTATCAAATTTTGGACTGTTTTCAGTGCAATATTATCTTTCACGAATGACAAAAAAAATTAAATATTTAAACGATTTTTTATGGGGGGAGGAGACAGTTTCTCAAGCCGGAAATCACATCCTAAACAGGAAACAAGGGATGAACCTCTTCACCTGTTCAATAGACATGAGTGGAGTATCGCCCGGTTCACACTCCATCCACGTCTATTGAACAGGTGAAGAGGGTCATCCCTTGTTCCCTGTTTAGGATGTGGTTTCCGGCTTTCTCTTTTCCAATCTTTTCATTCTTACGTAGCCCCCTGCACATCAGTGGCGTTCCCGCCTTGCTCGGGGTGATATGATTAAAAAAAAAGAAATACAACCTTAATTGAAAATGGAGGGTCGATTTACTTTAACGTTGTATGAGAAACAGACCCACACACAAATTTGTTTATTGTCATTTTCAAAATTTGTTTGATAATCGGAAAGTTTAATAATTAACAAGCAATAGGACTGCGCTGAAAAAAAATAAAACAAAAACAAAATGAAAAGCAACGAAATTAAATGTCGTGATAGTCTGCTTCAGGTTCGCCCTATAATGAAATAATTAAAAAAAATACTTTTGTTTTCCTCTTAATAGCATAAAAGATTTTGACGATAAAATTTTATCAAATTCGGGGCCTTACGTTCTTTTCTCATCGAATTAATGGAGGTACCTTTAAAAACCAAATCATTTAACAAAAAAAAAATACTTACGATCCTCGTAGATGACAGAATCAATCATCTGTTTGCACAATGCGACTTCTTTCAATGTTGCAGGAATTCCGTACTCAGTATCCACAAAATCTGAAAGTTTGTATCGCGAATAAACAGAAGGACGATTCGTTTGCGAAGACATGAATCTGCAAGCAATTCTTACAAAGTCCAACAAATGACCGCCCGACGGTGCGGTTATCTTTTTCTGTTGGCTTGAGAAGGGCATCAAGTGACCCTTTGAACTGACAGCTACCAAATTAAAAGAAGACAAATTCATTGAAATGGCTGGTTGATGAAGAAATAATGATTTTTCTTTCGTTTTCATTTCCACGTTCAAATTCCTGCCCTTGAGACATGTTGACAATCGACAAAAAGAAATATTCAACCAATGCAACCTGCTTATCAGTCGATTTAAGCCTGTTAAATTACCTGGATGGGCCATTTTAACAAAACTGCAGTTGTTTTGAATTCTGAAACATAAAGTTATTTAAATTACAATCAAGTTTGTAATAATGACTTTTGTTTATGCGAAGTTGGCCGGTGTTAAAGTATAACATCCGGTGAAGCAAATAATTTTCCCTTCTTAAAAAAAAAAGGGTGATATCGTTCCAGTGGGTTATTCCCCTTACAACATTCATGCTGAGAAAAAAATGCGACGCTTCCCAAAACTAAAGTTAAACATTAAAAAAAGAAAAGTTTCTTTAGAAACAAAGAAAGGAGTACTGAACTGTTTTGTAATATCGGTGAATGCTAGACAATCTCCTGTTAAAAATGTTATGGACGTTAAGTAACAACGAAGTTTTAGAGAAAATAAAAACAAAAAGGACACATGCTTCAGAATCCTGAAATTTCCAGGGTAAGGACTTGAAAAAGTTGGCACTCACAGGATATGTCGAAGGCAAGAACGACAGTGGACAGCAAAAAAATAAAATTACTTATCTATAAAAATTGTGCAACTAGTTGGCAGAACAGGGGGGTAAAGCAGAAAGACAAACATCGCGAAGAACTATAAGGGACAGAAAGTTATAATAGAACCATGGTCGCTCATGTCTTGAAGAGAACAGATTAAACGTGGGATTGACGTCAGTCAGTCAGTTAAGTGCCATACGTGATACACGCTTTCGAGACATAACTGAATGGGCAGAAGATTATCCCGCACTAGATCGTGTAATAACAATATATATATATATATATATATATATATATAAATTTAGTATATCGAGGCAGCAAGTAATTTTCTAGACATATTCTATTAAATATAAGAGACAATGAATGTCTATTATGTTTAATCATGAGCCGTTCTAAACGTCGTATTTTTGCTTTAATTTCAGTTGAAAATAAAGACAAAAATTCTCCAACATTTGGATAATTATTTATTGGTTTTCTTCTAAGCTTTCGGCTCACATGAGCCATCTTCAGAGAGGTAGTTTAAACTGAAATATTATAAAATCCACCATCACCGACGATTTTATTTTGTGTTGACATAAAACTCCGCTTGGCAACGGCAATAGTTACCAAAAAGAATAAACGCAGTTCTTAAGTTTGCGATGCGGTTTTATGACGTCACACCGCGGGATAGCGCGAAATGACAACAAAACCATGTAGTCAAATGCAATGTAATATGTTATTTCCTGTTTTAAAGTTGATTTTATTGAGTGTTGGTTGTTTTGATTTGATGTACATGGCCTCCAATATCTGCAGGTTCCTCTTACTGTGTGTATGAGTAAGGATCACCGTATTGTTGACCAAAATCTGTCTGATATTACCTACATGTTTATGTTTTTCAGAGAAATGTTGTTTAATAGTACTCTGATCAGAAAGATGACATGTAAGTCTACGGGAGAGCGTGGTTGTGGTAAAACCAATATATGTACTAGGTTTTTGAGTAGTATCAGAGATGCAATCTCTGAATGGGCATGTAAATTGGTACACTACATTGGTTTTTTGTAAAGAATTTAGTTTAGTGCCTGTTGGGTTATTATAGACTATGAGGTCAATTGTTTTAAACTTTTTATAATATATAATGAGTTTAATTTGATTATTACTTTCGACTGGTTTAACATTTCTACGTATTATGTTTTTGAGAGTTTTTTCATCTTGTTTATAATTATTATTTATTTGGTTGCAATAGTATAAGTTAATAGTGTTATGTTTATTTTGATGTAAACCATTATTATTAATATTATCATTATTGTTAGAGCTATTGTTGAGTTTGTTGAGATACATTTTAATTTGTTGATCAATAACGGAGTTAGGAAATCCATTATTGACTAGTGTTTGCTTAATGTTGTGTAATTCTTTATAAAATATAGATTTGGAAGAAGATATCATTTGTGTGCGTTGAAGTAAGTTTTTTATAACAGCTAACTTATATCGTTGGGGACATTCACTATTATAATTAAGAAGACACGAATTTATGCTAGTTGGTTTCCTATATAGAGAAGTAGTAAATTTATGTGTGCTAGAATCAATGAATACATCAAGGAATGGGAGTTTGTTATTAATATTGAGTTCTAATGTAAATTTGAGGACGGAGTGACTTTCAAATTTGTTTTTAAGATATTTTTAAGATATTTAAATATTTTTAAGATATATATATATATATATATATATATATATATATATATATATATATATATATATTCTAAACATATTTTGTTAAATATAAGAGACAATGAATGTCTATTATGTTTAATCATGAGCTGTTCTAAACGTCGTATTTTTGCTTTAATTTCAGTTGAAAATAAAGACCAAAATTCTCCAACATTTGGATAATTATTTATTGGTTTTCTTCTAAGCTTTCGGCTCACATGAGCCATCTTCAGAGAGGTTGTTTAAACTGAAATATTATAAAATCCAACATCACCGACGATTGCATCTCTGATACTAATCAAAAACCTAGTACATATATTGGTTTTACTACAACCACGCTCTCCCGTAGACTTACATGTCATCTTTCTGATCAGAGTACTATTAAACAACATTTCTCTGAAAAACATAAATATGTAGGTAATATCAGACAGATTTTGCTCATGATTAAACATAATAGACATTCATTGTCTCTTATATTTAACAACATATGTTTAGAAAATTACTTGCTGCCTCGATATACTAAATTTATATATATATATATATATATATATATATATATATATATATATATATATATATTGTGTGTATTTTGGCAGCAATTTTTCATTAATACAGGTTTCATTGAATAATATAGACAAGTTCTGTCTATTTATTTTTCATTGAATAATATAGACAAGATCTGTCTATTGTGTAAGATCCGTTCGTATGATCTGATTAGCTTGATAGTGTTGTCATGGAAAGACGACAAGAAATCGCAATAATTGTTGATTTTTTTATCAGGTCTGAGCTTTCGGCTTACATAAGGAGAGGTCATAGTTATTATACTTACCCCCTACACCATAGTAGCAGCAGTTCCCAGACCAATCCCTCATGCCACTATACACTCAATTGAACAAAAAACCCATTACCACCATTCCTTCTCGGCCTACAGCCATGTGCGACACAAAAAATGGACCAGTCTAATTTTCTCTGTATAACTCCACTCTGTTAAAAATAATTTAAATGTTCTATGTTCACTGAACATTAAATGTTCATCCTTTGATAATGGCTTATGTAAGCCGAAAGCTCAGACCTGATAAAAAAAATCAACAATTATTGCGATTTCTTGTCGTCTTTCCATGACAACACTATCAAGATAATCAGATCATACGAACGGATCTTACACAAAATAGACAGAACTTGTCTATATTATTCAATGAAACCTGTATTAATATATATATATATATATATATATATATATATATATATATATATATTAATGCAGGTTTCATTGACTAATATAGACAAGTTTTGTCTATTAATTTTGTGTAGGATCTGTTCATACCGTCTGATATACTTGGTGGTGATATCGTTGAAAGACAACAAAAAATCACAGTAATTGTTGATTTTTTTATCGGGTCTAAACTTTCGACTCACATAAGCCATTATCAAAGAGTAAATATTAACACACAATAAACATAGAACATTTAAATTATTAACAATAAAGAGAATTAAATTGAAGAGACAAGTCCATCCCTGCCGTGGCGGATGGCCGCAGACAGTGACAAAATGGTGGCGTTGTGGTCCCTGATCCGATTACAGGCATTTGAGTATGTTAGTTGAGATATCAAAATTTATCGTATTCAAACCAGGTTTAAGTTGTTTAATGTAGATAGCTTCCAGGATTTTGAGTTTTCGTTTATTATTTTCTTGTCTAAGTATATATGCGTTTTCAACGAGCGTTTTTCTGAGAAGAGTGTGTTGATAAACGTGTTGTTTTAAATGTCGGAATATATTTGAATTGTCATTTAAGTGTAACGTAAGACGCCGTGAGAGCGAGTTGGTAGTATGGCCAATGTAGATATTATTTAGTTTGTTAGAGATACATTCTCGAAAGGGACATTTGAATTTATAAACAACATTGGTTTTTTTGCAAATCGCTAACAGTGGGGGAGTCGTTGCGGACGAATGAATTGGATGTAGTGGATTTAGCGTAATATATGATAAACTTAATTCTTTTGTTAGGGTCTGTCGGAGAAATATTAGTGTTTACAAGTTTTTTTTAGGATATTTTCGTCTAGTTGGTAGTTGGAGTGCATCTGGCTACGATATAAGAGAGTGATATGTTTAGGATTGGTTGGGCTGGTATCATGTGCTATTTTTTCCGTGTTATGGTTTTTAAGAAAATGTTGTATTTGTGCATCAACTATGTAGTTGGGAAAATTATTGTTGATGACTGTTTTATGTTTTTTTAGTTCACCGTGGAAGTTCTGTTTTGTAGACGAATTGGTTTTTGCACGATATAGTAGATTTTTTATAATGGCTATTTTGTAATAATGGGGGCATTCGCTAATATAATTGAGTGTGGAGGGATTCTTGTTAGTGGTTTTTTTTTATACGGTGAGATAGTGAATTTACTGTCATCGGTGTTAATTAGTATGCCAAGGAAAGGAATTTTGTTATCATTGCTAAGTTCATAAGTAAATTTTAAGACTGAGTTATTCTGAAACTGTTTTTGAAGTTGTAAAATTTCGTCGGCATTTTTAATTAATAGTAGGATATCATCAACGTATCGTAGATATATTGATGTTTTTTTAAATTTTGTAAAGGTAGTATTTTCAAGGTTAGACATGTAGAAATTACTAAAAGTCGGACCGAGCACTGAACCCATGGAGACTCCGTCACGCTGTATATATATAGTGTTGTTTGGATCAACAAAAGGCACTTCAGTAGTACAAGCAAGTAGAATTTTTCTTAAGATGTTGGGATTAATTTTGAGTGGGGGTAATGAAGGATTACTGTAGACATTCCTTATAATTATATCAATAGTTTCACTGACGGGTACATTAGTAAAAAGGTTTTCCACATCAAGTGAAGCTATGATTTCATTGTTAGGTTTTTCGCTCTTGAGGATTTGGATTGCCTCTAGGGTTGACTTAATGCTGTATTTACTCGGAAGGTAGGGTGTGATAAGCTGGTTAATATGTTTAGTTAAATGGTAGACAGGAGTAGGAAATTGGGATATGATAGGGCGGAGAGGATAGTTAGGTTTATGAGTTTTTATGGTTCCGTATATGTAACCAGGTTTATAGTCACCAATAATTTTAGGGAGTTTTAAGGAATTCTGATCAGCGTTGTTGGCGCTAATGAGTTTAATAAGTTTAGATTTTAGTTGGTGTGTCGGGTTTTTGTTAATTCTTTTACATTTTGTGTGGTCATGAATTATGTGGTTGAGTTTTGTGTTGTAAACTGATTTGTTAAGTACAACAAAGATGTTAGCCTTGTCAGCTTTTTTTACAATTATGTGAGGATGGCTGCGTAGTTCGTGCGCGGCACTTTTTAGTTGTTTCGACAGAATTTTTGAGGAGCTTCTGCTTTTATCATAGTGATCTTTGAGTGCCTCAGCCTTAAGTAGGTCTTTTAGTTGGGATTTAGCTGTTATAAGTTTTTCATCTTGTAGTTTAGTGATGCTTTGATAGAGTGTTTCTATTTCATGTTTTTTTTTTTTGTTTTTTTTTAGTAAGCTGGTTGTACTTACGATATATATAGCAGTTGGTGCTTAGTTAGTTCGTGGTTGGAAAGGTTTATGAATTTATCGAATTTTTTGGGAAGAGTGATCGTGCCATTGTATAGTGAATTAAGATTTTTTACAATTTTAGCACGGTGTTCAACTTCGGATTTTACGGTGATTTTTAGATAGCATTATTTCTTCTAGTTGGTTTGAGGTAGTTATATCTTTCAGTTTGTTGTAGAGGTCATGTTTGTTCTTGTATAGTGTGTCCAGATTTTCTTTCGCTATTTCAATTTGCCTTTTCACAAGGCTCCATTTATATTTGAAGGTGGTGATGGTTTGTTGGTCTGCTGGATCATGTAATTTAAATTTATATATATATCCAGGTAAAGAGGACCCAAGGTTTTACAATTCCAAGTTCTCTGGCATTTAACTTTTTTTTTTAAAAGTGCTCAATACAATATATATTGTAGAGCATAATATAATCATATAATCAAATTTGTTCTTTAATTAAAAATACATTGTGACACGGAAATTTTTATATTTCGAGATTTTTACCTTGTCATCAGGCAATGTTAGATCATAGTTGTGAAAATGATTTTCATTTGAATATAAGAAACAATACGTTTGTTATTTATGGGTGTGGAAAGACAGAAAATTTACATGTGTGTTTAATTTGACCAATCAAAATCGAAATTCACTTTAAATTTGAAAAAAAAGTTTATATTTTTGGGGAATGCCTGATTTCTCTTTTCAATCTTAACGACCAAAGTGTCAACCTAATTTTTAAAACCCCTGTCTAGACCACACACACACACACACACACACACACACATATATATATATATATATATATATATATATATATATATATATATATATATTGTTTAATTACTTAGTTTTTGGTAATAATAAAATTAGACCAGTACACATTTGTATTAAAAAGTGTTCAATACAATTATATTGTAGAACTTCTAAATATTCTTCATATATATACTAGCATCATAGCCCGGCGTTGCTCAGAACATTTTAATTTCTTCAGCGGATGAAACAAATACGTTTAAATTCGCTGCAGACACTTAAAATATAATCTCTCTCTCTCTCTCTCTCTCTCTCTCTATATATATATATATATATATATATATATATATATATAATCATTTCACCCCGAGCAAGGCAGAAATGCCACTGATGATCTGGGGGCTACATAACTGTAAAAAGATTAATTAGAAAAGAGTGATGAGTACAAACTAGTTAGAAAGGAACAATAGAAAGCTGAGAAAGCAGGTGCGATGACTGATACATAGGTGGAGAGAAAGGGAAGGTTATACGGGGGTGGGGAGAGAGCTAGAGTCCAGTGGTTAGTAGATGAGTATTGACATTGCATTTAAATTTCTGGAGGTTGTAGCCGTCAGGAAAACAAGAATATGGGAGCGTGTTCCACAGGCGGGAAGTGCGAGAGAAGAAGATGCTAGAGTAGAATTGTCGTCTGCATTTGGCTAACCTAACTGTGAATGGGTGGGACCCAGTTGCCAGTCTGGTTGCATGAGTAAACACCAGTTGAGGAGGCACCAGTGACTTAAGTTCGTCCGAGCAGAAGCCATGAAAGTATTTATAGAACAGACAAAGGGAGGCCACATTTCGACGGTGGGGAAGTGGCTGCAGTCTAGCCGCCAGATCAGTACCTATCACATTACAGACTCTCCTTTGGAGTCTGTCGAGAACACTGAGGAGAACGGCAGGGGCGCCTGACCATAAATGGCAGCAGTACTCCATGCACGGACAGATGGTTGACTTGTATATATGCAGGATGGATTCAGGCGGAAAAACATCCTGGATCGGCATAGTGACCCAACCTTCTTAGCAGTAGATTTAGCTATGGAATCAATATAGTGGTTCCATTTGAGGTCTGAGGAGAGGGTAAGGCCGAGGAGGCGTAGTGTGTTGCTCTCAGGGAGAATCGCTTGGTCCATGCTTATGGGAGGCAGGAGAGGTTGCCTGTGATGGTTGACAGACAACAGCTTGGTCTTAGACGCATTGAAGTTGACAAGCCACTTCTTGCCCCAATTCACCACAGAGTGTAGATCCCGTTCAAGGTCGGCAGCGAGATTATGTCTGTCCGCCACGACAGGTTTCTTACTGGTGCGGGAGTATATTGTGGTGTCGTCTGCGTAGATGCCTACTTTGGAACTGATTTCATTTGGGAGGTCGTTGATGAAAATAAGGAAGAGCGTCGGGCCCAGGATAGAGCCCTGTGGGACACCAGCATTCGTGCTGTCGGATGAAGAGGCATGCCCATTCAAAATGACCTTCATTTTGCTGTTATTTAAAAAGGATTGGATTAGGTCAAACGGGCGACCGGTAATACCGTAACCCCGTAGCTTGCATAGGAGGCCAGAGTGCCAAACCCTGTCAAAAGCCTTGGAGATGTCCAGAGCAACCGCGCGAGCCTCGTCAGATTCATCAAGGGCCTGGAGCATGTACTCCGTTACGGTTGTTAGCAAGTCGGACGTGGACCTGATAAAGCGGAAGCCATATTGCCTGTCAGAGAAGTTTTTGTGGGCAGTAAGATGTTGGACTATTTCAGCATTGATTATGGCCTCAAATACTTTCCCGAATATCGGTAGAAGACTGATAGAACGATAGTTGGATGGGTCCGAGGGTTCACCACAATTCTTAAATACAGGAACGACTGAGGAGAACTTCCAGCATGCAGGAAAACAGGAAGCAGAAAGGCAGTAGTTAAAGAGTTTGGAGAGGACAGGGGAAAGTTCAGGAGCACACCTCTTAAGGAATATCACCGGGATTCCATCGTCTCCACTCGCCTTTAATATAAAAGGCAATCTGTGAGTCTGTGTGTGACTGTTCCCTATGCACGCCTACATTTTTTAAATATTTCTTTTGTTTCAAAATTACGGGGGAAAATATTCACATTTTTTTGTTGACCAAATGAATTTTTAAAACGTCGGAATAAAAATTAAATATAAAGGCTCATTTTTTTTTTTAATAAAAAATATTTTAGTCGCGTTTGACACGTGTGATTTGATTTCTGTGACGTAATATAACAACCATCTTAGATCTTAGATGTTTTACGGAGCAAATGCAAAAAATCTGCACCATTGGCCAAAAATTGCGAAAGGGAAAATTGCTGAACTGAAACTCAAAAAGTATGTGTCGACCTGGCTTCCCTGTAGATATGTGTCCCTAGAAAGTTTGAATGGCGGAGCTTAAAAAATGTAGGCGTGCATAGGGAACAGTCACACACAGACTCACAGATTGCCTTTTATATATATAGATATATGTCTAGACCACATATACATATATTTCTAGACCATATATATATATATATATATATATATATATATATATATATATATATTACAGGAAAGTGAAAGAACATGTAGATTAAAAATCCACTGTTCAAACATTTACTTTTATAAAGACTGCTTGTAACAGAGTATAGCTTATTCTGTTTTAATTAAAAAAAAAACTAAAATGTTTCATTTATAACTTATGCTCTTTTGTAACTTAAAAATTAATAATTATTTTACTAAATAAAAAACCCACACAATACTAAATTAGTTTTCTTAACTACAATATACTTTAATATACCATAATTATTTAATCATATTTATAACATAAATATTTCAGCCCTTTTACTCATGAAGTAATTTTTAGAAAAATCCAACTTCCTGTTAAAAATTATTAACCTATTTAAGTATTATGTGGTCCCACTAGGTACCTTACTCAGGCAAGATAATTTTCTTTAAAATTATGTCTAATTCTGGTCAACCATATTTAGCTTTTCAACGCATATAGCTGTTATCACTCACTTCACAGGTCAGAAACATATGACTTCCGTGATGAAGAAATATTTCTGTTTTAAATTTCTTGCTATAAACAAGTAATACTTGTTTAAAATCAGATTAATTTAAATTTAATTTTGCTAATTTTCCCAAAATAGTGTGTCACAGATGTATATTTTATGATTGTAAGATTTTTAAAACGGAGAATCAACTTTTATTTACAAACCTGTCAAAATATACGAAAACACTTATCATTCTTGAAAACTCTAAAATTTGAGATTCCAATCAATAATTTCTATTTGAAATACAGCACAGTATTTTGCTTACTAGATATATTAAATTTAATTATTTAGCTTTCCATTAACGCTAAAATGGAAGATTCAGAAAATTTTTTTTCTTTTTAATTTTTATAAAATTCACTTTAAAACTTGGGTATCGAAAATGAGCGGAAGTACCTACTCGAAACTAGTTGAAGGATTGCACAATATATGAAAAACTGATTAAATTTTAAACACATCTAAGATTTCTCTACATTGTACCAAGCATAAGGTCTGTCTTTCGTGACAAGACTATAGTATTTTGTTTTTGTTTTTGTTTTTGTTTTTTTACTTGTTTTGTTTTTTTACTTGTTTTGTTTTATATTTTGAATACAAAAACTGAAATTAAAAGTAGTTTTAAAAAAAAAAATGTTTAATTTTCAAGGGAGTTAACTGCGTAAATTTAAATAAGTAATTATTTCCCTTGGAATGGGTGTCCCATTCCCTTGGAATGCAGTGGATATCGACTCGGCACGACAAATCAGGATGCCGAGTTCAATTTCCAGTTGAATTTCTTTCATTCAATTATGCAGAAATACCCTTGGAAAAGGTATTAATCCGTCACTTCCCTCCAGTTAAGGGTTAAATAATAGGACAGATTGGGTTCTATAGGCTTGGCTGGCAACCAGTCTATCGCAGAAAGCAATGGCAACCTACTGCAGGATAATCTTCTGCCCAGTCAGTCATGTCTCTTTCGAGACATGATCACCCAAGCGTGTATCACGTATGGCACTTAACTGACTGACTGGATATAATAGTTGAAAACATGATTAAGGCTTCTACTGGGCATAAAGTGGGGGGTCAGTTTTATATTGTTTTGAAGCAATAAACTGATCCCCTAATAATTACTCTGTAATAATATAATACATCTCTTTCCCCCTATAGCTATGAGTCAAATAACAGGACAGATTGGGTTCTATAGCCTTGGCTGGCAACCAGTCTACCGCAGAAAGCAATGGTAACCTACTGCGGGATAATCTTCTGCCCAGTCAGTCATGTCTCTTTCGAGACATGATCGCCCAATTTGTGTATGACGTAGGGCACTTAATTGACAGAATTATTTCCCTTAGTTAATACTTGGTATTTATTCTCGGGATAATTTTTATCACTGATTTTAATATTAAGCTAATTGTAATGGTATTTTATTTCCTTCTGTTATAAGATTAAACGTTATCAGCCATTGTTATCATAGATTGAAGTTGTAAAAAGTAACATGAGAGTTAAAATGATTTTTAAAAATTCTATAGATTTATCGCGTAAATTTAAAAATCTTTAAAATTCCATATAAATTAAGGATTTGGTAAAATGTACAAATTGTAATGGAATCATTATTATATATTCTTTAATTCCCTTCATTTTAACATCTCGTGACTACACATGAAGAAATTCTAAAAACTAAAATATTCTGTTAATCTTTTGAAATGATTTGTGAGCGCCTTTGTGGTTGTCAACACTGTTTGTTTATGGATACGTAATTTAAAATAAAGCTCATTTCGTCTTTTTGCCTTGATAAAGTCCATCACAGGACAAAACGCGTAGACAATTTAAAATACAGTTTTCCTCTTGTTTTTATTTTATTTAACCCTATTCATATATATATATATATATATATATATATATATATATATTCTAGGTACGAATTTACACGAGATACTAGATTAGCAACTTTTACAGTGAAACCGATAAAATGTAACCGCAATTTCTATCCCGACAGCTTCTTTTCTCGCACTTCCCTCCTGTGGAATTCCCTTCCACATACTTGCTTCCCCGACAGCTACAATCTCCAGGAGTTTAAATGTAAAGTCAATAGTCATCTCCTGTTTCACAATAATGAAAGGGGAGAATCAACAAGTGCGGTGTAAAAAAGAATGTGAGAGAGAGTGTGAAAAAAGCATGTTGCCTAAATGAGACGTCCTGTTGGCGACTTGTGAGTTTCTCTAATGTTATTTACTTCTGGTTAAGAGTCCATGAGGAACAAGGAGAATCAATGAATTCAGTGCGAAAGAGAAGGTGACAGAGTAAGAAAATGCTGGTCGCCTGGAGTTGGTGTCCGGTAGACGACCTGTGACTCTCTGAAGAGAAAGGCCAAATCATGCGTATATATGTGATTGTGAAAAATAAAAACGGATAAACTTTTAGATTTTTTCCTAACTCCTGATTGGCCAATAAATAAGAGATTACATTTATTTTGTTTTCGCAGACGTTAGCATATGGTAAAATTTAGTGAACCAACTGTCTCTTATTGGTAAATGTATGAAGGCATATGCTTTTTCTCTTGGATAATGAAAAAGTATAGGTGTGTGTAAGTTCGGAATTTCTGTACAACCAAAGCTTTAAAAAGTCAGACATTATGACTTCATAGAGATTATTATGTATTATGGTAGATGTAGTAAGAATGGTAAGCAAGAATGTATTGTTTTGGTGTAAGAAATAATGTGGTATGTTTGGGCCAGTGATTGTGGCTAGCTAAGTTTAATTATAAGATCAGCTTTTCCTATTGCCTCTTTAGGCCTTGTGCCATATTTTTGTATCATATACAAAATAAATATCACTTCCATGTGGTCCAGGTGTATACTGTCGGGTTTCCACGTGAAACTCTGACCTTGTGTGCCGTCCCGTTTCAGAGGGGAGACCAGGGTAAATAATACTTCTCTGTAGCATTTCTATAAATACTTTCATTGTAACTTTCTAGTGAGCTTTCCTCTCTGGTGCTGAGACTTTACAAATTAAGCAAAGATCTACATTAGCAGCGACGTCGCATCATTTTACAGTTGAAACGGCTAGAGACAATTATAAGTCTGTGGTGATATCGAGCAAAAGCGATGGACCGGATGTTTTCGCTTTCACGACCAAAAAGCAAATGACCAAAAGTCGTCGCTGCGACGCCGGCTCCACGTAGATGTTCCGGTTGAAAACTAAAAATTAATTAAATATTAAATTTCCAGTTCGTGAGCCTACGCGAATTTTATTTATCAGCCAATGGGAAGCCCAGAACTAAATACAAGTATGAAATCCCAAATGAGCTGCTGTGATCCAAAAAGAAGATATAAAAAGCGGATACAGAAAGCATCGACAGGCAGACCGACTCGAAGAGAAGAGAGTAATTATTATCTCCCTTGACCCAAGTCAAGCGGCTTACTACGCTCGCCTCCCTTACCTCTTTCCTTCTTTCCTGCATCAAAAACTACTTACTGGCCTAAGTAGTGAATACATCAAAGACATTCCTTACTTACACGCTCCCGAATTCCTAAGCTCTTTCAGCATTTTATTGCCTTGAACATTTTAACGTCCGTTGGACCTATACTTCATGTATTACTTCAATTGTAAAAACATTAATTGATATGTGTATATATAAAATGTTATTTTTCAACTCAATTTGCTTTTCTTGATTTTATAATCATTTTATGACTTATAGTGGGCTATCTACAACAAGGCCAAATTCCGTTAACCTGCAACAGTATACAACTACCCTTCACTGGAACGGACTCTCCACTACTAACAGAAAAAAACATTAATTGATATGTGTATATATAAAATGATATTTTCTACTCAAATTGCCTTTCTTGATATGTAATCATTTTATGACTTATAGTGGGCTATCTACAACAAGGCCAAATTCCGTTAACCTGCAACAGTATACAACTACCCTACACTAGAACGGACTCTCCACTAGTAACAGAAAAACATTAATTGATATGTGTATATATAAAATGATATTTTCTACTCAAATTGCCTTTCTTGATATGTAATCATTTTATGACTTATAGTGGGCTATCTACAACAAGGCCAAATTCCGTTAACCTGCAACAGTATACAACTACCCTACACTAGAACGGACTCTCCACTAGTAACAGAAAAACATTAATTGATATGTGTATATATAAAATGATATTTTCTACTCAAATTGCCTTTCTTGATATGTAATCATTTTATGACTTATAGTGGGCTATCTACAACAAGGCCAAATTCCGTTAACCTGCAACAGTATACAACTACCCTACACTAGAACGGACTCTCCACTAGTAACAGAAAAACATTAATTGATATGTGTATATATAAAATGATATTTTCTACTCAAATTGCCTTTCTTGATATGTAATCATTTTATGACTTATAGTGGGCTATCTACAACGAGGCCAAATTCCGTTAACCTGCAACAGTATACAACTACCCTTCACTAGAACGGACTCTCCACTAGTAACAGAAAAACATTAATTGATATGTGTATATATAAAATGATATTTTCTACTCAAATTGCCTTTCTTGATATGTAATCCTTTTATGACTTATAGTGGGCTATCTACAACAAGGCCAAATTCCGTTAACCTGCAACAGTATACAACTACCCTTCACTAGAACGGAATCTCCACTACTAAGAGAAAAACATTAATTGATATGCGTATATATAAAATGATATTTTCTACTCAAATTGCCTTTCTTGATATGTAATCATTTTATGACTTATAGTGGACTATCTACAACAAGGCCAAATTCCGTTAACCTGCAACAGTATACAACTACCCTTCACTAGAACGGACTCTCCACTAGTAACTAACAGAAAAGAATAGATAAGCAACCCACTATAAGTCCCATTCTAACAGTTTCTTCTCTCGCACGTCTAGCTTGTGGAACTCACTTCTAGCTTCTTGCTTCCCAGTCAACTTTGATCTTCAGAAATTTAAATGCAATATCAATCATTATGTCTTCTTATTCTTTTATTGTTCTCTCTCTTTAATAATGTTTTATTTTTCTCTTCCTCCCCAACACTCAACAATCCCATGTGTCTTAGTGGCTTTATTGTTTTGCTTAGGGTGAAATGAATAAAAAAAATAGTTTTTCTTCACAAACACGATAAATCTAGGTAATTTTCAATCTACAGAGCCCTCGGTGATGCTTATCAAATTTGCCTTGTGCCAAACACAACCGATGTCCTCACAATTTAAAATATCAGAAGATTAAAAGAATAAAAGTGTTTTGTTTGTAAAATTAGTGAAATCTTATTAATTGAACAGAATAACAAATTTGTAAAAAGTAAAATGTTCAAATAGAAAAAGGTATGTAATTAATTAATTTGTAAGAAATAAATGTTGGAAGAGAAAAATGTACGTAGTTAAATGTTCCAGAGAAATAGTAGTAAGGGGTTAAATGAATCCAGAGCTTATAATTCTAAGTAGCAGAATGTATGTGTGTAGAAAAATTAACAGATTCCTAATAAAGTCTGTGTGTGTTTTTTTGTTTTTGTTTTTTTTAGACGGCGAAAAAGTAGAAAGGAAAATGAAGCAATAAAGGAAAATGGTGCTTAAATTTTAGGAGTCAGTTGAAGTATCTTATTGTTGTTGTTGTTGTTGTTGTTGTTGTTGTTGTTGTTGTTGACGGCATGTGAAGACGAAGAAAGTTAAATGAGAAGGAGAGGAAGAACGAATGTATGTCGACGAGACATGACAGGTTCGGCGTCTTGAAATTTCTTCCTTACATTTTGACGATGTCCTTATCAGATCCCTGCTCCTATCGGAGTGTCTTTGGCCGGTCAAGAGACGTTCATAATTACTTAGATCAGATCACGTGGTCGGCTCGAAACGCATACCCATTTTTTTTTTTTTTGGTGTTAAGAAAATTTGACCAGTGTTCATAGTTCAATTTGCTATTTCCAATCCAATCAGAATCCAGAATCTCAATTTTCACACCCGCTTGTGAAAATTGGTCTGGTTTTTCCAAAATGTTTTCACTCATTCTGATCAGATTTTGTGGGTGTGCAATTTTACTTTTCCCGTTTTAATTGTTGGGTGATATAGGATTTGTATCCCATAAATCACGTTCAATTTCGTATTCTATTTTTCTCGCAATTTCAATCAGTAATAATAGCAGTGTATATTACTTCATCTAATAGTAGAATAAAATGAAATAAAAGTAATGCTTCGACAATTAGGGTAATTTTATATGCGTTGTGGTACAGTGGATATCGGCTCGGAACGAGAAATCGGGGAGCCGAGTTCGAATTCCAGCTGAATCCATTGTATTCACTTACGCGCAAATACCCTTGGGAAAGGTATTAATCCGTCTCTTCCTTCCAGTTATGGGTTAAATAGCAGGACAGATTGGGTTCTATAGCCTTGGTCGGCAACCAGCCTACCGCAGAAAGCAATGGCAACCTGCTGCGGGATAATCTTCTGCCCAGTCAGTCATGTCTCTTCCGAGACATGATCGCTCAAAGCGTGTGTCACGTATGGCACTTAACTGACTGAATATAATAGTTGAAAACATGATTAAGGCTACTACTGGGCATAAAGTGGGGGATTAGTTTATTACTTCATAACAATATGAAGCTGATCCCCCGCTAATTACTACTTAATAATATAATACATCTCTTCCCCCTCTAGTTATGAGTCAAATAACAGGACAGATCGGGTTCTATAGCCTTGGTCGGCAACCAGTCTACCGCAGAAAGCAATGGCAACCTACTGTGGGATAATCTTCTGCCCAGTCAGTCATGTCTCTTTCGAGACATGATCGCCCAAGCGTGTATCACGTATGGCACTTAACTGACTCACTGATATTTACATTGTGAATACGAATTTTATTAAAGTTTTAGCTAAGGGAAGTAATTCCGTACTCAAATTTAAGGACTTACTCCCCTTGAAAATTATATTTCTAGAAATTGTTTTTGTTTTAATTTTAGTTTTTTTCTTTTTTTGTCTTTTTTCTGCAAACGATGATGGGAAGACATTTTTGTGCGAAAGTTCCCAGCTTCATATTTTGTAAAATGTTAAGGTAATCTTAGAAGTGTCTCAGGCCTTTTCTTGATTCTACAATCATAAAATGATTATAAAATCAAGAAAAACAAATTGAGTTGAAAATAACATTTTTATATACACATATCAATTAATGTTTTTACAATTAAAGTAATACAGGTCCAATGGAAGTTAAATGTTCATGGCAAATCATAAGTTGAAAGAGATTCAAGGCTTAGGAATGTGGGGAGCGTGTAAGTAAGGAATGTCTTTGATGTAGTCGCTCCTTAGCTCAGTAAGTACTTTTGAGACGAGGGAGAAGGAAAGAGGCAAGCGTAGTAGCCACTTGACTTGGGTCAAGGGGATACTGATTACACTCTTCTCCTCGAGGTCTGCCTGCTGGGGTCTGTCTGTATCCACTTTTTATATCTTCTTTTTGGGTCACAGCAGCTCCTTTGGGATTTCACACTTGAATTTGATTCTGAGCTTCCCATTGGCTGATAAATAAAATTCGCGTAGGCTCACAAAATGAACATTTAATATTTTATTAGTTTTTAGCTTTCAACCAGAACATCTGTGCGGATCCAGCGGCGCACGGACGACTTTTGGTCATTTGCTTTCTGGTCGTTGTAGAGCAAACATCTAGTCCATCGCTTTTGCTCGGTCAGTATCACCACAGTTGTTTCCAGTTAAAGCGAAACCGTAGACTGAAAGAAAAATGAATGAATGGATGTAAGTCAAATTTTATCGATATCAAATAAGTTTTTTTTCGTCGTAAACTGAATTTTGAAGGCTAAATGAGTCCTCTGAGTAAATGGTATCATGGCTGAGACTAAGAACTACAATTATACCTACTTAGAGCCAAACCCGAAGCAAAAACTAAACTAAAAGGGTTGAAAGAAATACAGACATACAGACAGATAAACAGACACACACACAAACATCTTGCCTTTTATATATATATAATCGATTTTCTGCGCTATTGTAAGAACTGCAACCTTGAAACTTCTGAATATCGTTTCTTATGTCTTTGTCTATGAGTGTATCACATTTGATTAAAATCGGACCACTCCTTCTATAACCCTATTTTTTCGATTATCGATTTCCGATATTTACTGGGGGTACCTCGACACAAAACCTAGCTAAGAACACTCGCAGACGCTTATAGTACAACTGTGTAAATTTTCAAGAAAATCGGTTTAGCCGTTTCGGAGTCTATAGTTAACGGACACACACACACACAAACACACACAGAGAAAGTTTCATTTATAAATAAGTTTAGATTACTCTTGGAAAAGGTATTAATCCGTCTCTTACCTACAGTTATGGGTTAAATAACAGGACAGACTGAGTTCTATAACCTTGGTTGGCAACCAGTCTTCCGCAGAAAGTAATGGCAACCTTCTGTGGGATAATCCTTTGCCCAGTCAGTCATGACTCTTTCGAGACATGATCGCCCAAAACGTGTATCACGTATGGCACTTAACTAACTGACTGACTGACTACTCCTTGTGGTGCGTGTAATAAAAAACTTGAGAAGAAGGGAAAAGTTCACGTATACACATTGAAGTATGTTTTAAAAATCCTGGAGAAGAAGGCAAAGGTTTGTCAACACACATTGGGGTGTATTTAATAAAACTCTTTAAAAAGGAGCAATTTCAGCTACACATATTGAAGTGCGTCTAATTAATTAGGGAGAAGTAGTTACTTAACTTTGTTGGAGAATCTACATTGACAAAGAGGGGAAATATCGTTTCAGTCGATGAGTGATCCATGCCTGAGTTCAGACAAAATGGAACCCCCATTCTGAATCCATTCCTTTGTTATATTGTAGAGGACGAAGCGTCCATTACTAATTTAAGTTTACGAGTCGTTTGTATCTATAGTTTCCAGCTAGTAGGTGCTGACTCAAAAAAGAAACCCTTCAAAAATGTGATGGTATCACTGTCAGTGGTCGAATAGTAATATCAATTTTATTTTCTGAATCTTTCAAAATGCTCGTGGCCTATGCGCAGATGTCTGATTTTGGTCATTTGACTCCTGACTTTGAGATGGCAACTTCTGGTTTACCCCCACAGTCTGTTCACATTGTGTTTTGAATATCCTCTTTGTCAAACTGGTTGTAGACTGACTGATGGAATTTTTTTAAATTTTGTTTTTTCTAAAAGTAATAATTTTATATATTCATACAAACAGATGATACAAAAATAGATACATGCAATTTGAAATGATTTGTTTAAACATTTTTTTGATTGATACTCATATTTAAGTAGATTTTCTTTTTTTTCTTTTTTTTTTAATTAAACATTATTATATATTTATATATATCTGATTATTTACGCTAAATTTTTATGATAAAAATGTGTCATTTGGCAGGATTTTCGTAATAAAAATTTATCGTAAATAATCAGGCCGATAGATATAAATATATAATACTGTTTAATTAAAAAAAATAAAACAGAATATCTACTTAAATACGAGTATCGATAAAAAATAATGTTCAAACAAATCATTTCAAATTATCGGTTGTTTATAACCAGTTTCGTTAATCTTCGTTAATTTCCGTAACATAAAACAGAACATCTATTTAAATACGAGTATCGATCAAAAATAATGTTCAAACAAATCATTTCAAATTGTCGGTTGTTTATAACCAAGTTTCGTTAATCTTCGTTAATTTCCGTATACATGTAATTCCAATTTGTGCGGATCATATAAATTGTCGATCAGAGTTTGTCTTCGATTTATTATAGTTAAGTCAGTTTGAAGTAGGGATTTCGATTGGTTGGTTGTTTCGTTTTTATGGCATATCAACATCGGCGGGTCATTCATTGCCAACTAAATTTTATTTATTCATTGCTGGTAATACCTTTTTTTTTTTTTCATTGTTGTTTTTATATAAGGTATATTTAGTAATACTTTTTTCTTTTCGAGTATCAAGAAGATCCATTGGGATTTGTTTTTAGGGGCAGGGTCCCCAAGTCCTACCCTTGTTATTTAACCCATAACTGGAGGGAAGGGGTGGATTAATACCTTTCCCAAGGGTACCAGTGCTTAAGTGAATACAGGGTATTCAACTGGAATTCGAACTCGGCTCACCGATTTCTCTTTCCGAGCCGATATCCACTGTACCACAACGCACATCCGTCACTAAACGCTTACAGCACCTGGTATTCCCAAGCGGTCATCCATCTAAGTACTGACTAGGCTCAATGTTGCTTAACCTCGGTGATCGAGTGAGAACCGGTGTATTCAATGTGATCTGGCCGTAAGCACGCACATCCGTCACTAAACGCTTACAGCACCTGGTATTCCCAAGCGGTCACCCATCTAAGTACTGACCAACTTAGATCTAGCTAGAACCGGTGTATTCAACGTGATATGGCCGTAAGCCTAGGGAGTTCGAGCATGTTTATTAAACTGGCTTTGAACCAAATGTAAGTGTTTCGTTTTTATGTCTAAATAGAAATTTATTTACAGAACAGAATAATACCAATTTGTAGGAAGTGAAATTATTAACTGTGTAAATGTTCAAAGAGAAAGTGTAGTACGGAGTTAAATGAATCCAGAGTTTGTAGTCGTAGCGAAATGTGTCTTTGCAGAAAAAGATTAACAGGGTATTAATAATGTCTGTGTTCCTTTCTTTTTTTTTAAGGACTCAAGAAAGTGAAAGGATGGTAAAGAAATAAAGAAAAATTGTACTTATTGATGTTAATTTTGAGAAGTCAGTTGAAGTGTCTCATTGCCGTCGTCGTTGTCTTCTTCTTGGTTGATGGTGAAAATGGCGAGGACGAAGCAGAGATAAAGGTCAATAGCACATGAGAAGGAATGGGAGAATGAATGTATGTTGACGAGACCTTATGTCCGGTTCAGTGGCTTGAAATTTCTCCCTTACATTGTCGCAGTTCCTTATCTGATCTCTGCTCCCGTCTGACTGATTCCACTTTCTTTCTCTCCATATATATCAAATAACTTTTTCACACAAGCTTGTTAACTTCTCTCAGTTTTGTAAATCGCTCCCTTTCATTGGTTAGAAAATAATTAACACCGGATCGCGAAATTTGGCTTCGTTTTTTTCCTTCAGTCCTGGGTGGTTTCTTTTTTCTATTGGTCAAAATTAGATTTCACACCGGATTGAAAAATTTGTAATCAATGAAGAGAAGAGAGTAACTTTTAATTCCGTATTCAGTACAAATTAAGTGTCATATATGATACACGCTTGGGCGATCATGTCTCTTTCAAGACATGACTAACTGGGTAGAAAATTTTCCCACAGTAGGTTGCCATTGCTTTCTGCGGTAGACTGGTTGCTAACTAAGACTGTAAAACCTAATCTCTCCTGTTATTTAACCTATAGCTTGAGGGAAGAGATGTATTAACCTTTCTCAAAAAGTATTTGTGCGTAAATGAATTCAACGAATTCAACTTGAATTTGAACTCTTCTCTCCGATTTCTTGTTTGGAGCCAATATCAACTGCACCACAACTGATGGGTCACGATGCAAAATGGGTTTTTTCCAGTGGATCGTAGTAAAAACAAAAAGTGTTTGAAAAATGCTGCCCTAAGCACAAACCCCAACACGACTATAAATCAATTTGTCTTTATTCTTTTACTAGCAGTATAGCCCGGCGTTGCTCGGGTGTAATGAAAGCTTTAAAACTAATCCATGGTACTGGAGCTCAGACTCTTTGGATGTTGGCACGAAAGACTAAAAAGCAATAGTTTTTTCAAGTTAAAGCGGAACCGTAGACTGAAAGAAAAACGAATGGATGGAAGTCAAATTTTGATTTCCTGGTATCGATATCAAATAAGTTTTTTTCGTCGTAAACTGAATTTTGAAGGCTAAATAAGTCCTCTGAGTAAATGGTATCATGGCTGAGACTAAGAGCTACAATTATACCTACTTAGAGCCAAACCCGAAGCAAAAACTAAAATAAAAGGGCTGAAAAAATACAGACATACAAGCAGATATACAGACACACACACAAACATCTTGCCTTTTATATATATGTGTGTGTGTGTGTGTGTGTGTGTGTGTGTGTGTGTGTGTGTGTGTGTGTGTGTTATCGATTTATCAACCTTGAAACTTCTGAATATCGTTTCTTATGTCTTTGTCTATGAGTGTATGAAATTTGATTAAAATCGGACCACTCCTTCTATAACCCGATTTTTTCGATTATCGATTTTCGATATTTATCGGGTGTACTTCGACACAAAACCTAGCTAAGAACACTCGCAGACGCTTATAGTACAACTGTGTTTCAAGAAAATCGGTTCAGCCGTTTCGGAGTCTATAGGTAACGGACACACACACACACACATACACACACATACACACACACACACACACACACACATAGAGACAAAGTTCCATTTATAAATAAGTTTAGATTATTAATCATTCATTTAATTTACTCATATTTTTATATACGTTTTATTCTCCCTGTTCAGGCCTCTTATGCGAGTTTAATTTAGGTTTGAATTTCACATGTCACAAGGCCATTTCCCAAGAACTTCCTAACTAAATTCCTGCATACCAACAAATATTTTTTATACGGTTGAAATCATTCATTATATTAGCAAATGGAAAATTGAATGAAATGGTCAAAGCATTAATTGTAATTATATAAAGTCTATTAACAATAACAAGAAATACATACTTTGTACAGACGTTGAATGTGTCTGATTAAAATGCCTTTCATTTTCTGCATAAGATTGTGTTAAAAAACATGAGTTGGTCTTAATGTTTTACATGTTATGCGTGTGAAGATTCTTGTGCCAACTGTAATAATTTGTACAAGTGTTATTTAAAGAAATAAAAGGCATCTACTTGCGTCTTGCAATTAGTGCGGGTGTGTGAGAGAATTGCTTGATATTGAAGAGCGTGAAC
The DNA here is from genome assembly GCA_037127315.1 of Ascarosepion bandense. Classification (NCBI taxonomy): domain Eukaryota; kingdom Metazoa; phylum Mollusca; class Cephalopoda; order Sepiida; family Sepiidae; genus Ascarosepion; species Ascarosepion bandense. The sequence continues at coordinate 1,062,525 of JBBBDQ010000837.1, forward strand.
CCCGCAATAGGATCCCGCTATTGCGGGCAGCTGTGACTGCCTTGCTTGGTGTCGCTCGTGAACTACTGCAAACTGTGTCTGGGTGTACCACGTGTCTGCTATATATACATCCCGTGAAAAAGCGGGAAAACGAGATTATCTCGTTATTGTCGCGTGCGTATATGTACAATGAGTGAATGTAGTCGTGTGAAAATACACGTGATTCACAAACTTATCGTATTATTTGTTTTATTAGTATATTATTCACTTTTAAATTATTTTACATTACTTGTTTTTTTGTTTTTTTTGGAAACGAATCGCCGCTAAATATACCGCCAATAGCAACAGTCACTGCTTTTGCTGCATTAATCAAAGTTCTTTTATGAAATGATTTGCTTGAATATTATTTTTGATAGATACTCGTATTTAAGTCGATATTCTGTTTTATATTACGGAAATTAACGAAGATTAACGAAACTTGGATATAAACAACCGACAATTTGAAATGAATTGTTTGAACATTATTTTTTTTTCGATACTCGTATTTAAGTAGATATTCTGTTTATAATCATACAGTATTGTATATTTATTTCTACCGGTTTGATTATTTACAATAATCATCATGTTACGGAAATTAATGAAGATTAGCGAAACTGATTGTAAACAACCGACAATTTGAAATGATTTGTTTTAACATGATTTTTGATCGATACACTTATTTAAGTAGATATTCTGTTTATAATCATACAGGATTATATATTCATTTCTACCAGCTTGATTATTTACGATAAATTTTTGTTATGAAAATGTGTGTCATTCGGCAGGATTCAAAAGAAATGTCCAAACAAATCATTTCAAATTGTCGGCTGTTTAAAGATCATTTCGTTAATCTTCGTTAATTTCCTTATATATATATATATATATATATATATATATATATATATATAAGAAAGAAAAATTAAGGCAGACACGTTATTTCATATTAAATCGGAAGTATGGGGCTGGTTCAGGCGAACCATCATCAGCTTCCGTTTTTATTTTACAAAGGATTTAAAACGAATCTATTTCAGGCGAACCATCATCAACTTCTTTACAAAATAAATTTTTTGTAAAATAAAATTTGTAAAAATTTGTAAAATTTGTAAAAATTTGTAAAAATTTGTAAAATTTGTAAAATTGTAAAAATTTGTAAAATCCTTTGTAAAATAAAGTCGGAAGCTGATGATGGTTCGCCCGAAATAGGCGTACACCCCTAATTACCATCAAATAACGTGTCTGCCTTAAATTTTCTTATATTTATATTTATATACATATATATTTAGAGCTCTCTTAGAGAGTTATCCTACCACTGTATGTACAGGATACTCCTTTGGATTCTTCTATACCCACACTGCATGCTGATATAGCTATTGGGCGCGTATAATGATAATATATGCGCTAAAAAGTCTGTCTTCTTCCACCGAACGCCCATAGCCCAGAGGTAGAATCGCCGACTGAAGCCAGTTGTGTTGGGTTTCAATTCTGGGTAAAAAAGCAATCGGAGTCTCACCGTACTGATGAGCTGTGATACAGCGAAAACAGATCTGTGCGAATGATAATATATATATATATATATATATAATATTATATATCGAATTATTGTTGTTGCTAAGATAACTGTTTTACTTTTAAATGTTAAATTATATAAAATAATTAAAATCGATTTTAGTTAATTAATAATAGTATTATTAATAAATTTTAATTTTAATTTTAAAACGTTGTGATTCGATTGTCTGAGTTTTTTTTTTTATTTCTATAAACTCAGTCCCAACAATCACTACCCATGGCGAGTTTCTCAAGTTCCACTCTCGTATTGACGCTTTAAACGTAGGTTGACCTGACACAAGGCCACTAATTTGTGAGCATAGGTCAGCCAAAGAGCAAGTGCCAGGTCAAGGGAGATCACTCTGAGCGCAAAGCTGTTGATTGGCTGACAGTTACGAAGAAGGAAATTTAAATGGCGAAAAAACTAAGCACGTTAAACATTTGCTCCGTAATGTACTGAAAATTTACTAATGCATTTGGGTGTGACACGAAGTCCTTAACTTTTAAGGTTTGTCTGTCTTGGATTTTGGGGGATTAGTCATTTAAATGAGAACTGTTTTTATTACACCTCTTTTTTTCCCCCCAAGTATAACTGATGTGCTTGACTGTTTTTAAACGTTTGAATTTGATGTTTAAGTTTTAAACATTTCCGAACGTTTGTAACATTTAAAAAAACACTTGCAATTTTGGTATTTTCTGTCGCTATGATTGAATTCAAAGTATTTACGAGAAAATTAATTGCAGATAATTTTTAAAATATTACATTCGGAATGCTTAACTCTTTAAAAACAAGAGTGGAATCAAATCAAATTATGAAAATAATACTTTGGTGGACCTGAAGCAGACTACCACCACGTTTAATTCTTGGTTGTTTTTCATATTAATTATTTTATTTTTCATTTTTTTTTTTTTAGCGTACTTTCCGATTATCAAAACCAATTTTGAAAAATTACATTACAATATTTAAACAATTTCAACGTTCAAAGTAAATCGATCCTCCATTTTCAATCCACTCGCGTTGGGGTCGCTTTGTTTATGTTAATTTCGTTGGTTTTCAGTTTTCTTTACTTTTTTCAGCGTAGTTCTATCGATTGTTACTTAACTTAAACTTTCAGATTATCAAAAAAAATTTTGAAAAATAATATTAAAACAAATTTGTGGTTGTGGGGAGGGGGTCAGTTTCTCATACAACGTTAAAAAGTAAATCGATCCTCCATTTTCAATCCACTCTAATGAGCAACTGTCCCCCCCCCCCCGAAAATGTTTAAATATTCATTTTTCAAAACTTTTTGTCAGTCGTAAAGCTAAGGGAGTAAATCGATAGGACTGCGCTGAAAATAGTAAAAACAAAAATGAAAAACAATGAAATTAAACGTGTTGGTAGTTTGCTTCAGGTCCGCCAATTTAGTACTAATAAAGTACTACAACAGTACTACATACAACAATACACGTTTTTAAATTAAAATACTAATCATTACAAATACATTTCAAGTTTAATTTGTGTTTTTAACGCTTGATTCAGTTTTTGAATGAATTTTCCATATTTTAAGAAAAAAATCCTAATCTGTGATGAAATCAAATTTACTTATTTATTGCTTTTTCTTCATCTTGTCATCATCATTTTTTTTAATTTTACTTTCGACCGATTTCTGCCGTTGGCACCAAAAGTCGTTACAAGTTACGAAAGTTTTCTTTTTTTTTTTTCAAAATTCAGGTTATTGTTACTATAAATTAAATTAAAATATATTTATATTCAATTGTAATTATTTATGTTAAATTATTAAAAATATTATCTTTTAAAAAAAGATTACCAAAAGAGGAACAATGTTTTTTTACTGTTTTTATTTTATTTTTTATTTTTATTTTATTTTTTTTCTGCCTTTGGATTTTTAAATTTAGATTTAAAATTAAAACTATGAGTCTCTCTTCGTGACTCCAACGGTAAATTTACCCTTTTAGGAAAACGTATTTTTATCTGAGACTTGTCAGCGACTTTATTAAAAATATTCATTTTTCTTTGAACTAAAAAAAAAAAAAAAGACGAGTCGGCGATAATCTGTTATTTAATGTTTTGATTTTTGAAGAATTTATTTTGAAAATCAGGTCTCCAAATCAAACTTAAAAGACGAATTAAGTGCTGTAAAAATTTTATCCAAGCTCTTGTGCCAGACACAAAAATTTAGCAGAAATAGCAAGAATTAATATTTAATAATTAGCTCCTTCCACTCATTTTTGTCATTAAGTTTTTAAGCTGAATTTTAAATGCAATATAAGCTTTAATTTTAGCTCAATTGAAAGCTAAATGATTTAAATGATAATTATTTCCAGTCAGCAAAATACTCTGCAGTGGTGTATTTAAAAAAGAAATAATATTGATTGGATTGGAATCTCGAATTTTTTAGATTTTTGAGTTTGACCGATTGACTGGTTTGTAAACAAAAGTTAATTTATTTTTTTAAAATCTTACAAAAATACACCCGTGACATGTTATGTTATTTTTTTGAAAATTAGCAAATTTAAAGTTAAATTAATTTGATTTAAAACAAGTATTTACTTGTTTATAGCATGCCATATCTAAATATAAATGGAACTTTGTCTATGTTTGTGTCCGTTACCTATAGACTCCGAAACGGCTGAACCGATTTTCTTGAATTTTTTTACAGTTGTACTATAACATTTGCGAGTGTTCTTAGCTAGGTTTTGTGTTGAAGTACCCCCCCCCCCCGATAAATATCGAATAGAGAATCGCACAGGGGGTTAAATAAGATGTGAGTGAGAAAGAGAAACAGGTCACAGGGGGTGTCAGAGAATGGATAAGAGAAGAATGAGAACACTGGTGTGAAGAGAGCTGCGTGAGAGTAGAGTGGAAAGGAAGAAGAACATGATACAAGGGTTGTCAGGGAAAGGATGCAAGTCAAGGAGATAAGAGATGGCAATTGGCTTTATATTTTAAATTCTTGAAGATTTTAGCTGTCAGGGAATCAAGTATATGGAAGTGAATTCCACAGGCAGGAAGTGTGAGAAAAGAAGCTAATAGAGTAGAAGTTGTGGTTACATTTGATCAGTTTCCCTGTAAAAGGTGGGACCTAATTGCTAGTCCAGTAGCTCGAATAAATTCATGCAAAGTGGGCATCAGGGTGCTAAGCTTATTGGAGTAGAAGTCGTGAAAGTATTTGTTGGAGACATAGGGAAGCTACATCACGTTTATGAGAAAATGACTGGAGTTAAGCTACCAGGTCGGGAGAAATTACATTGCAGATTCTTTGTTGAATTTTGTCAAGAACCTCAAGATGAATAGCAGGGGCACCTGACGAGATGTGGCAGCAGGGGCACCTGACGAGATGTGGCAGCAGGGGCACCTGACCAGATGTGGCAGCAGTATTCAATGCACAGATGGATTCAGATGAGGAAAACTCACTGGTCCTACACAGTTAACTGACCTTCCTGGCAACAAATTCAGCAATGAATTCAATGTAGTCCTTTCACTTGAAGTCAGCTGATAGTTAAGCTGAGGAGACACAATGTTTTGCTTTCAGGGAGACTAGCCTGATCCATGCTGATGGTGGCGAGGTAGGAGCTATTCTCTATGGTGGTTAAAGGATTGCAGCTTCATTTTGGAAGCATTAACATTTTTGTGCTATTTCTTACCCTAGTCCACCACAGAGTGGAGGTCCTATTCAAGATCAGCTGCAAGGTTTGCTTTGTCAGCCTTAGCAGATTTCTTATCAAGGCAGAAGTAAATGGTGGTGTTGTCAGCATAGATGCCTACTTCAGATCTGATTACATCCAGGAGATCGTTGAAGATCAGAAAAAGCGTAGGACCTAGAATAGAGCCTTGTGGGATACCTGTGTTCATGTGATAGTATCTAGAAGCATGCCCATTCAATACTACCTTCGTTATGCGATTTAAGAGTAATGATTGGATTAGATCAAACAAGTGTCCAGTTATACCATAGCTCTGTGGTTTGTGTAGAAGGCCAATATGTCAGACTCTGTCAAATGCTTTGAAAATATCTAGGGCAACATTTTAAATTGTGTTTTTTCACCAGAAAAACAGTGCTAAAATATCCATAGTAATTGTTGGTGTACCTCTGATGTAAAAAAAATTTCAAAACAATAATGAAAAAATACTTTGGCTTTTTTCCTCTTAATAACAACAAACATTTTCATGATAAAACTTTGTTTTTTAAGTTTGGGGTCTTTTTATATGATACTATTCTGTTTTTCAGTGAAAAGTGGCGGTACCTCTTTTAAATTGTCTAACCTCAAAAGAATTTTCACTGGAACCTCAAATTTCTCCCATCTCTTTGTGGCTGGCAGGTAACAGAGCCTTCTTGATGTCACTGCCGCCTTTGACCTGCCTTCTCCCCCTGTTGTCAAAAGGTTTTCTTCCCTTGGTGTTAGTATATACAGGAAATCATTTTCCATAAACTGGAAATGGATCTTTCTCAAATTTTGGCAAGTTTTAACTGCCTAGCTGAGAAAGATTATACATTTGTAATAAATTTCACACATGCCTACATAAAAAATACGCTTCTCTCAAAAGAACGTGAATTAAAAAACAACTTAGATGATTATGCATTTAAAGAAGGGTAACAGATTTAAAATAATGAAAAACAAACTTTTATGCTCTCCCATCAAGAGACAAATAAACAAATTTAATTTACTGCAAGTTTTTTTAGGAAAACATAGAAAAGTTTAAAAACAAACGGGTATATTAATATATTTTTAAAACAACAAATTTGTCTCATAAACTGATTAATTTAAGGTATGTTATTTAACCACTGATTCATTCATTTTTTTTTTTTTTAATAATGTTTAATGTTTTTCAACAAACTGATTTTTGGTTTTAATACCTTCGTAAAGTAACCAAGATAATCTAAATTTATTTATAAATGGAACTTTGTGTGTGTCCGTTACCTATAGACTCCGAAACGGCTGAACTGATTTTCTTGAAAACTTGTACTATAAGCGTCTGCAAGTGTTCTTAGCTATGTTTTGTGTTGAGGTATCCCTGATAAATATCGATAATCGAAAAAATTGGGATATAGGAGTGGTCCAAATTTAATCAAATTTGATGCACTCATAGACAGACATAAGAAACAATATTCAGAAGTCTCAAGGTTGCAGTTTTTACAATAGTGCAGAACATCGATTATATAGATATAAAAGGCAAGATGTTTGTGTGTCTGTTTATCTGCTTGTATGTCTGTATTTTTTTCAGCCCTTTTATTTTAGTTTTTGCTTCGGGTTTGGCTCTAAGTAGGTATAATTGTAGTTCTTAGTCTCAGCCATGATACCGTTTACTCAGAGGACTTATTTAGCCTTCAAAATTCAGTTTACGATGAAAAAATCTCATTTGATATCGATACCAGGAAATAAAAATTTGACTTGCACCCATTCATTTTTCTTTCAGTCTACGGTTTCACTTTAACTGGAAACAACTATTGCTTTTTAGTCTTTTGTGCCAACGTCCAGAGTCTGAGCTCCAGAACCATGGATTAGTTTTAAAGCTTTCATTACACTCGAGCAACGCCGGGTTATATACTGCTAGTATTCTATGGGAATCAACAGCTACAAACATATTCTTCATAGAAACCTGTCTGCATCTCTTTGACTAACATATGTGGCATCCGCACCAACTTCCCCAGCGTAGTTTCTTTCCTCCATAATAACTCACCTGATATATTAGCCCTATGTGAAACTAATCTTAACCCTTCTATTCCCTCATCTGAGTTCTACGTTCCTGGCTACCTTCCCCTCTTCAGGAAGGACTCCAATGTTCATATGCATGGGCTTGGTGTCTATGTCAACGAACACCTTCCCTTAGCTAGGGTGTCATCTTTTGAATCCCCAGATCATTTTTTCATGTGCTTCCGCCTCTCACTTCTCAGCTCGATTAGTTATCTCTTCTTTCTCTACCGCTCTCCTTCCTCCCCTGACTGTTCGTTACTTGACATCATTTCTGACAATATTGACAAAGCCATTTCTTCCCATCCCTCTGCCCATGTATTCGTGTTTGGTGACTTTAACGCCCACCACACCAAGTGGCTGAAGAACGTTGTCACTGATCCTGCTGGTGTCCACACCATGAACTTTTCAATCACCCAATCCCTTACGCAAGAAGTGGACTTCCCCACGCGTTTCTCTGACAACCCTCACGGAAGGGACTCACTTCTAGACCTCTGCTTCACTTCCCTTCCATCCCAGGCTCTTGCACTACCAGACAACTCTGCCTACTCGGAAACTCTGACCACACTGTAGTGTCCGTCAATATTTCACTCCACACCTGCCCGACCCATGAAACCCAGACAAGTAGAATATCCTACTGCTATCAAAGAGCAGACTGGGATTCGTTCAGAGACTTCCTCTGTGACATCCCTTGGAACAACGTCTTTAGTCTTCCCATCGAAGAATGTGCATCCGAGGTCTCCTCCTGGGTTAAGGCTGGCATCGATGCCTTCATCCCTGCTAGGAAATTCCAGCTTAAATCTCATTCGTCTCCATGGTTCTCACCCGCTTGCTCGGTTGCCATTGCCCACCGGAATCATTTCTTCCGACTCTATCGTAACTATGCGTTGGACCAAAACAGGCACCTTTTCACTTCAGCTCGTAATAAGTGTAAAAGGATACTTAACGAAACTAAGATGTTGTTTGCTGCCAGAATGAAGCAACGCATAGCATACTCTAAATTCGGCTCTAAAGACTACTGGTGACTCTGTAAAAGAGTACTTAACAAGAGCTAGTCCACAATACCCCCGCTAATCAACAAATTTGAGGTCCTCACCTGCCCAGCAGATAAGGCTGAATGCTTTGCCTGCAGATCCCACCCTTTTACAGTGAAACCGATAAAATGCAGCCGTAACTTCTACTCCAACAGTTTCTTTCCTCGCACTTCCCGACTGTGGAATTCTCTTCCAAACGATTGCTTCCCCGACGACTACAATCTCCAGGAGTTTAAATGTAAGGTCAATAGACACCTCCTAACACACTAACCTGCTCCCATTCTATCAAGCACTCTTCCCATCTGTCCAACCCTCATCCTCGCTATCCTTACTCATCTGTCACCTTCCTCCTGACATTCCGTATGTCTAACCACTCCTTCTCTTTACCTTCCCCTATGTAGCCCCATGCGCAATAGTGGCAATGGAATGCCTTGCTTGGGGTGAGATGATTTTAAAAAAAAAAAAAAAAATGCTTGAAAACACCCCCAATATATTTCCCGAAGACTTGATCGCTAAAAATACAGCAAACAGTTCCAAAGTGGATAAGGTTTAGGGTTTTAAAAAGGCTACTTTTCTTTAAAAAAAACTAAAGTAGATTTTCCATCTTGAACTATATAAGCCACAAATCCATGAGCTTTTTTGAATGTACGAGTTTGCAAGATATCTTTCATCCACAGGTGGTCCTGGGCATGACGGTAAACTGTGGGAGAGAAGAGTAAATATGATCAGGATGTAGGTGATCATGGCTTTCCACGTCTCTCTATCCTGGTGGCTCTTAGCATGCCTTCTCCTGTTACACCATACAACCTCCATTCCGTCATCCACCTGATTAGGTCCTACAAATGTTATCTGCTGCTCTCCCCTGTCTCTTTTTCCCTCTATCTGGCCTGTTAGTATCAGCTTCTCCAAACCTTCCTTCCTCATTGCATGTCCCTGGAAATTCATCTGTCTCTTCCTGATGCTCAATGTTAATTTCCTTTTCGTTTCCATCCTTTCCAAAACCTCATCATTGCTCACAGGCTCGATCCATGATATCCGCAGCATCCTTCTGTAGAACCACAATTCAGCTGCTTCAAGTCTTTTTCTGATGCTCTGTATTAATTTCATTTTCATTTCCATCCTTTCCAAAACCTCATCATTGCTCACAGGCTCGATCCACGATATTCGCAGCATCCTTCTGTAGAACCACAATTCAGCTGCTTCAAGTTTTTCCTTCATCTTTGATGATATTGTCCAGCATTCATTGCCATATTGAAGAACTGACATCACATAGCAATCCAGTACTCTCTTCTTTTGTTTCTAGCGAAATTGTCCTGTTTCTTAATACTTTACTCAGCTCCTGCAATGCATCCTTGTGCTTTTGGATCTCAGGAACATCAATGTATAGAATCTGTTGTGACCACAAAATGAGGGGTCAGTTTATATATTGATTATTGTATGAAACTGATCCCCCAATATATATCCAGTATATACTTCTAGAATGCTTCCTTCGCCATGCCAGTTTGCCTTTGGAGCTCTGTGTTGCACTTTTCCGTCTTCTGTTAGAACACTTCCCAGAAGAAATAAAAATATTACATTAAAGGCTAATTTTCTTTAATCCCACTGACGACTTCTTCTTACAGAGAGATCGCTGGTAGGACTTAATGTACACTGATTCCCAAACTTTTGAGTGATAATCAGTATTAGCCCAACTCAGCACGTGTGTGTGTGTATATATATATATATATGTGTGTGTGTGTGTGTGTGATCATATCACCCCCAAGCAAGGCAAAAACGCCACTGATGCGCAGGGGGCTATATAAGATTGAAAAGATTGGAAAAGAGAGAAACTGGAAACTGCAGCCTAAACAGGAAACAAGGGATGAGCCTCTTCACCTGTTCAATAGACGTGGGTGGAGTGTGAACCAGGTGATAGTTCAGACTATTTACTCCAATTGAAAAAAAAAGTGAGAAGATTGAAGAAGAGAAAAACCGGAAACCACAACCTGAACAGGAAACAAGGGATGAGCCTCATCACCTGTTCAATAGACGTGGGTGGAGACTGAACCGGGCGATAGCCTAGTCCATCCATATATATATATATATATAGAACCCTAGGCTAATACTACATATAAAGAAGTATAACATTAAAAACTAAGTCCACCAATCACTCCAACTGTTTACAAAGAGATGGCTGGTAGAACTTAATGAATACAGATTTTAACACATCCAAGTGATAATCACTATTAATATTACATGTACATATAATACTAAGCACATGGTGGGTTTTTAATCAAAAGTTCAGCTATTGTAGAACCTGATAAATTGACACACACTTATTTTGATTTTTAGGATGGTTTAAAAAAAATTTCAGGGCATATCTCACTATGGGTTAAAGAGTAGAACTTGTATCTGGAAAAATCATTATCTCCAAAAAAAATTGTTACTGCAATATTCACTTGCCAAAAAACAGAAAATATTCAGCATTAAATAACCCACAAAGGGTTAATAAGCCTTACAAAACAACAGTAAAAGATCAGTTTGGTGATAAATGTTATTCTAGAATCCTGCTTTTACTCCCCTTTCAGGTTTTTGTGTACTCACTGAACTTGTTCATGACTTTTATTCAGATGTCTAAAACAATGGAAGGAAAGCTGCAGAGCAAGATGAAAGTTGCTGTGCGTGTTCGTCCAGTCCTTAATCCTGAAGATCATGTCTGTGTCAGCACTGATAAAGATAGCATTACAATTTTCAACCAGAAAAACATCAAAGAAAACATTACATATAAGTAAGTTCATACTTTTCTAATGTTTTGTTTTATTTTCGTTTTTTATTCATAATAGTATATGTACTCATGTAAGTGTGTATATGTTTAATCATGAACCGTTCTAAATATTGTATTTTGGCTTTAATTTCAGGTGGAAATAAAGACAAAAATTGTCCAACATTTGGATATAATTTATGCTGGTTCTAAGCTTTTGACTCACATGAGCCATCTTCAGAGAGGTTACAGGGACGTTAACATAAAGACATCCACCAGCAAAGATGATATTATCTTGTGTTGACATAAAACATTGCTATGTGATAAGTCACCAAATAGCGGACTGGTTGTAAATTTGTAATGCAGTTCTATAATGTCACACCACGTGAGAGACCAAAATATTAACAGAACCATATGTCTAAATGTGATGTATTGTGACAAGATTGAAATGTGATTTTATTGAGTGTGGGTTGCTTTGGTAATGTATATGGCCTCCAGTACCTGTTGTCATCCCATACCAATGTTTTATGCCAACACAATATCATCTTTGATGATGGATGTCTTTGTTAAAGTCTCTGTAATCACTCTGAAGATGGCTCTTGTGAGCTGAAAGCTTGGAATCAGCATAATAAAAAAAAAATATCGAAATGTTGAACAATTTGTCTTCATTTTCACCTAAAATTAAAGATTAAACATAATAGACGTTCACTTTGTCACATTTAACAATATATATTTAGAAAATTAACTGCTGCCTCAATACAACTATATATATATATATATATATATATATATATATATATATATATATATATACTGATTGTTTAATACTTAGATTTTGTTCCTAATAGGGTTAGACCAGTACACATTTGTATTAAAAAAGGTTCTATACAATTATATTTTAGAACATTTGAATATTTTTCATTTTTAAACAAGTTATTTCGCTACCTTGGTTTCTACCATGAGTGGTGTCTTCAGGTGATTTTTAATAATTAATGTACAGATTGAAAAACTGTAGAGCATAGAATGAATGAAAAGTCGAATTTATTAATTTTTAATAATTAATTTAATTTTATTAAAGATCGCCTGAAGACACCACTCGTGGTAGAAACCAAAGTTGCGAAATAATTCATTTAAAAATGAAAAATATATATATATATATATATATATATATATATATATATATATGTTTGATTATAAAGAGAATATATACTTAACTACGAGTATCGATCAAAAATAATATTCAAACAAATCATTTCAAATTGTCAATTGTTTATAACTAGTTTTGTTAATGTACATGTTTTTATGTACAATGTATACGTATGTATATGTATGATGCGTGTTTGTGTGTGCATATATATATAATGCATAAGTGTGTGTGTTTGTGTGTGCATATATATATAATGCATAAGTGTGTGTGTGTGTGTGTGTGCACATATATATAATGTATAAGTGTGTGTGTGTGCACATATATATAATGTATAAGTGTGTGTGTGTGTGTGCACATATATATAATGTATAAGTGTGTGTGCACATATGTGCAGACACACTTATGCATTATATATGTGCACACACATGCATTATGTGTGTGTGCACATATATATATAATGCGCGAGTGTGTGTGCACACACACATATATATAATGCATAAGTGTGTTTGCACACACACTTATGCATTATATATATATATATATATATATATATATATATATGTGTGTGTGTGTGTGTGCATATATATCTATCTATATAATGCATAAGTGTGTGCATATGCATATGAATGACTCAACTAGACATGTACAGATTGAAAAACTGCCGAGCATAGAATGAATGAATAGTTGAAACAAATAGCAGGACATGACGATGCATAAACACTAAAAGTGGGGACAGTCATAATGAGAAAAAAAAAAATTAAGAAGCTGCAGATATAGAATGAATCCATCAACATAATATAGTCAGACATTTGTCTTTATTTCTGACATGAGGTATTGTAATTATTTACATTGTTCAGACTGTTGTCCTCATATTTGTTGCCATATTGACAACGTTTCGGCCATTGTACACTCCAACCATGTTCAGGTGATTGGAATTTTGAAGTGAACCTTTTTTTTTTATTCACTGGGGTTGATTGTTCTCATTCTATGAGTCATGCCACTTCTAGATATCTCAGGCATCTGGCAGTAAGGCCTCTGATTGGGGAGGTTGTGAGGAGCATGGAACTACCTCTTAATTACTGTTGTTCTCAGGTCCACCCTGACCCAGAGAAGTAGCATCTGTTAGGGTCCCAGCTATGGGTAAATAGTTAACCCCCAAACTGGGGTCAAAACACTATGAAAGTATAAAAATACACTTTTACAGAAATATTGGAGTAGACTAAGCTATCACCCAGTTCACACTCCACGCTCATCTATTGTTTCCTGTTTAGGATATGGTTTCCGGTTTTCACTTTTCTAATCTTCTCTCTCTTATGTAGCCCCCTGCACATCAGTTGTGTTACCGCCTTGATATGATTAAAAAAAAATATATATCTGTAAAAATAGACTTTTTTAGAAAAATATACATTTTTGAAGTAAAAATTTGAAGAAAAAATATTCTCAGCAAAACATTTCAGAATACAAAACTAGAAGACATTTTCAGTTTTCTAAAATAGAAAAGAATAAAAATAAAAAAGTGAGTTAAAATCTGACTAAATCAACCTTCTCACTATAACCAAACATTAACGAAAATACTTTAAACCGCACCTTTTTAGCATTAAAAAACCCACAGAGGTTGATATGCCATTAAACAAAACTCAATTCACTCTTCAGGGTCATTTGTTTTTTCTGCTGCTACTATGCAATCTTGTATTTATGAAAAGTTTGGCGTAATCTAATACCTTTGCAAGTGATTTTTTTTTGTTTTTGTTTTTGCTTAATGAATGTAATCTTAACTGTTTTTTCCTTTTTTGCCGTTTCTTCTGTAGCCTTGTTAAGACAAAGACAGACAGAATAGTTAAATATATTAACAATGAACAGTTGTACAAACACATAGAACACAAGAACATTAAAAATAAAAAGATACCTTAAAACCACACCTTTTTGGCATTAAATAACCCGCAGAGGTGTTGATATGTCATTAAACAAAACTCAAACTCTAGATATCTCAGTTATCGCCATTTAACTCAACTTTCTAAGTTTTTTTGCTCACCACTGGACAGTGGAAGTGTGTTGTGATGCAATGAATATCAGCTCTGAATGAGAAATTAGTGAGCAGAGTTCAAATTCCAGTCGAATTCATTGTATTCACTTGCGTGCAAATACCTTTTGGGAAAGGTATTTCTCCGCCGCTTCTCCCTCCAGCTAAATAGCATGACAAATAGGGTTCTGTAGCCTTGGTTGGTAAACCAGTCTACTGCAGGAAAATCCTGTCTCTTTCGAGACATGATTGCCCAAGCTTGTATCATGTATGGCACTTAACTGACTGCTGTTGTGTGGTATTAAACTCACAATTCTTTGGGTTAAGTCACAGTATGTAATTATTATGATGCATGACTTATGGAACGAGAACAATCTACCCCAGTTAACAAAATAAAGGGTTCAGTTCAAAATTCCAATCACCTGAAGAATGACCTAAATAGTGTAAATAATTACAATACCTCATCTGAGAAATATAGACAGATATTGAAGGTGAATATGGCAACAAAGATGAGGACAACAGTCTAAACAATATAAATAGTGTAAATAATTACAATACTTCATCTGAGAAATATAGACAGATATTGAAGGTGAATATGGCAACAAAGATGAGGACAACAGTCCAAACAATATAAATAGTGTAAATAATTACAATACTTCATCTGAGAAATATAGACAGATATTGAAGGTGAATATGGCAACAAAGATGAGGACAACAGTCCAAACAATATAAATAGTGTAAATAATTACAATACTTCATCTGAGAAATATAGACAGATATTGAAGGTGAATATGGCAACAAAGATGAGGACAACAGTCCAAACAATATAAATAGTGTAAATAATTACAATACTTCATCTGAGAAATATAGACAGATATTGAAGGTGAATATGGCAACAAAGATGAGGACAACAGTCTAAACAATGTAAATAATGTAACTGAATGAATATTTATATTGTTATCCTCATCTTTGTTGCCATATTCACCTTCAATATCTGTCTATATTTATGAGATGAGGTATTGTAATTATTTACACTATTTATATTGTTTGGACTGTTGTCCTTATCTCTGTTGCCATATTCACCTTCAATATCTGTCTATATTTCTTAGATGAGGTATTGTGGAATTACTTACACTATTTATATTGTTCGGACTGTTGTCCTCATCTTTGTTGCCATATTCACCTTCAATATCTGTCTATATTTCTTAGATGAGGTATTGTAATTATTTACACTATTTACATTGTTCGGACTGTTGTCCTCATCTTTGTTGCCATATTCACCTTCAATATCTGTCTATATTTCTGAGATGAGGTATTGTAATTATTTACACTATTTACATTGTTTGGACTGTTGTCCTCATCTTTGTTGCCATATTCACCTTCAATATCTGTCTATATTTCTTAGATGAGGTATTGTAATTATTTACACTATTTACATTGTTTGGACTGTTGTCCTCATCTTTGTTGCCATATTCACCTTCAATATCTGTCTATATTTATGAGATGAGGTATTGTAATTATTTACACTATTTACATTGTTTGGACTGTTGTCCTCATCTTTGTTGCCATATTCACCTTCAATATCTGTCTATATTTCTTAGATGAGGTATTGTAATTATTTACACTATTTACATTGTTTGGACTGTTGTCCTCATCTTTGTTGCCATATTCACCTTCAATATCTGTCTATATTTCTGAGATGAGGTATTGTAATTATTTACACTATTTACATTGTTCTGACTGTTGTCCTCATCTTTGTTGCCATATTCACCTTCAATATCTGTCTATATTTCTGAGATGAGGTATTGTAATTATTTACACTATTTACATTGCTTGGACTGTTGTCCTCATCTTTGTTGCCATATTCACCTTCAATATCTGTCTATATTTCTGAGATGAGGTATTGTAATTATTTACACTATTTACATTGCTTGGACTGTTGTCCTCATCTTTGTTGCCATATTCACCTTCAATATCTGTCTATATTTTTGAGATGAGGTATTGTAATTATTTACACTATTTACATTGTTGGACTGTTGTCCTCATCTTTGTTGCCATATTCACCTTCAATATCTGTCTATATTTCTGAGATGAGGTATTGTAATTATTTACACTATTTACATTGTTTGGACTGTTGTCCTCATCTTTGTTGCCATATTCACCTTCAATATCTGTCTATATTTCTGAGATGAGGTATTGTAATTATTTACACTATTTACATTGCTTGGACTGTTGTCCTCATCTTTATTGCCATATTCACCTTCAATATCTGTCTATATTTCTGAGATGAGGTATTGTAATTATTTACACTATTTACATTGCTTGGACTGTTGTCCTCATCTTTGTTGCCATATTCACCTTCAATATCTGTCTATATTTCTGAGATGAGGTATTGTAATTATTTACACTATTTACATTGCTTGGACTGTTGTCCTCATCTTTGTTGCCATATTCACCTTCAATATCTGTCTATATTTGAGATGAGGTATTGTAATTATTTACACTATTTACATTGTTTGGACTGTTGTCCTCATCTTTGTTGCCATATTCACCTTCAATATCTGTCTATATTTCTCAGATGAGGTATTGTAATTATTTACACTATTTACATTGTTTGGACTGTTGTCCTCATCTTTGTTGCTATATTCACCTTCAATATCTGTCTATATTTCTCAGATGAGGTATTGTAATTATTTACACTATTTACATTGTTTGGACTGTTGTCCTCATCTTTGTTGCTATATTCACCTTCAATATCTGTCTATATTTCTCAGATGAGGTATTGTAATTATTTACACTATTTACATTGTTTGGACTGTTGTCCTCATCTTTGTTGCCATATTCACCTTCAATATCTGTCTATATTTCTCAGATGAGGTATTGTAATTATTTACACTATTTACATTGTTTGGACTGTTGTCCTCATCTTTGTTGCTATATTCACCTTCAATATCTGTCTATATTTCTCAGATGAGGTATTATAATTATTTACACTATTTACATTGTTTGGACTGTTGTCCTCATCTTTGTTGCTATATTCACCTTCAATATCTGTCTATATTTCTCAGATGAGGTATTGTAATTATTTACACTATTTACATTGTTTGGACTGTTGTCCTCATCTTTGTTGCCATATTCACCTTCAATATCTGTCTATATTTCTGAGATGAGGTATTGTAATTATTTACACTATTTACATTGTTCAGACTGTTGTCCTCATCTTTGTTGCTATATTCACCTTCAATATCTGTCTATATTTCTCAGATGAGGTATTGTAATTATTTACACTATTTACATTGTTTGGACTGTTGTCCTCATCTTTGTTGCCATATTCACCTTCAATATCTGTCTATATTTCTCAGATGAGGTATTGTAATTATTTACACTATTTACATTGTTCAGGACTGTTGTCCTCATCTTTGTTGCCATATTCACCTTCAATATCTGTCTATATTTCTCAGATGAGGTATTGTAATTATTTACACTATTTACATTGTTTGGACTGTTGTCCTCATCTTTGTTGCCATATTCACCTTCAATTATCCTGTCTATATTTCTGAGATTTGAGGTATTGTAATTATTTACACCTATTTACATTGTTCAGACCTCGTCCTCATCTTTGTTGCCATATTCACCTTCAATATCTGTCATATTTCTCAGATGAGGTATTGTAATTATTTACACTATTTACATTGTTTAGACTGTTGTCGTCGTCTTTATTGCTATATTCACAATGATTTTACCATTGTATGCTCTGGTCTTCTTCAAGAGATATGCATTAGAATTTCAAACTGAACTTTTTATTTAGTCTATGGGGGTAGCTTGTTCTAATTCCACATGCCATGCCTCTTCTGGATATCTCAGTTCCAGTTATTTCCTTTTAGTAACTCTACTCTCCAATTTTTTATTCATCTCTGCAGTGGCCAGGTATTGTACTTAAGTCAATTTTAACCAGTGCTTTTGTGTGTCTTTTGTAATAAAATAGCAAGACTAATGAAAACAAGTTTGAATGATGTATTGACAGATTGTCACTGTCTCTAGATGTTTACATGAAATAATCTTTGGAATAAAGTTATTTAATGATTGGAAATACTTTTAAGGAATATTAATATTTAATGGCTTACAGCTGTATCACATTGCAATACTAGTTCTCATCAGATCATCAAAGTTAAGCCATGTTGAGCCTTGTCAGTACCTAGATGGGTGACTGCTTTTGAATACAAGATGCTGTAAGCTTGGATGTAGCGTGCGGTTGGTGTAATTGATAGCGGCTTGAAATGAGAAGGTCAGAGGGAATTTTGAATTCCAGTCATCCTTCCTTCCTTTTTTTTTTTTTTTTTTTTTTTTTTTTTTTTTTTTTTTTTCTTCGATATTGCATTTTGATTCTAAGATAATTTTCTAAGGAGTTTTGTTTTGTTTTTAGTAAAAATTTTAAAAATGCTAATTTTTTTTTTTTCCCCCCCCGTTTCCAGATCTCCTACTCTATTTGACCTGAATTCTTCTCAGAAAGATGTTTATGCTGATTTAGTTCACCCTGATGTTCAGCATATTTTGGAAGGTAAAAATGTCTCCATTTTTACTTATGGAGCAAGTGGAAGTGGTAAGTTATTAGGAAATAAATCTTTTCTGTTTGTCTCTCTCTCTCTCTCTTTTTTTTTTTTTTTTTTTTTTTATAACTAAGTGTTATTTCTTATAGCAGAAGTGGATAAATGAATTCAACACAGGGAGGTTTTTTTTTTTTATCAAATTTTTATCTCTCTCTCTCTTTTTTATATTTTTATATATATATATATATATATATATGGCAATCTGTGAGTCTGTGTGTGACTGTAATCTATGCATGCCTACATTTTTTTAAGCTATGCCATTCAAACTTTCTAGGGACACATCTATATGGAAGCCAGGTTGACTTACTTTTTGAGTTTAAGTTCAGCAATTTTCCCTTTCGCGCTTTTTGGCCAATGGAGCCGATTGTTTACATTTGCTCCGTAAAACATCTAAGATGGTTGCTAA
This sequence comes from Ascarosepion bandense, assembly GCA_037127315.1. Taxonomy (NCBI): domain Eukaryota; kingdom Metazoa; phylum Mollusca; class Cephalopoda; order Sepiida; family Sepiidae; genus Ascarosepion; species Ascarosepion bandense. The sequence goes on from JBBBDQ010000837.1 coordinate 1,081,733, forward strand.
ATTAAGTTGGAGAAATCAAATCACATGTGTCAAATGCGAGTAAAAAAAAAAATGAGCCTTTATATTTAATTTTTATTCCAACATGTTTAATTCATTTGGTCAACAAAAAAATGTGAATATTTTTCCCCATAATTTTGAAACAAAAGAAATATTTAAAAAAGGTTTTTTCAAAAAACAAAATATGTAAAAAAAAAAAATGCCAATGGTTAATTTAATTATTTAAGTTTTCTTTTTTTTTTTTTTTTTTTTTTCCTCAGATTTATTTCATACTTCAGAAAATAAAATTTTAAAATAAAATTTTCAAAATTTTTTTTTTTTTTTCTCTAAATATTTCATGCAAGAAATCAACTGTCTGTCATTCATGTGACATTAATGTAACATTTTCCTCTAAAGTTAAATGTCTACATTTTTAAATGTTCTTCGAAAATTTCTGAAATTCATTTAGTCAACAAAAACTAAATATTTTCCTCTGTAATTTTAAAACAAATACAATGTTGTTTACAATGTTACACAAAACATCAACTCACATTTACGCAAAACAAAAAAATTTTTTTTCATGGAATTTTTAAAGGTTTTTAAATAATTTTTTATATAATTATTTTTTATATAACTGAGTTTTAAAGTGAAGTGGTGACTACAAGTGCTTGGAAATCGCAACACCCTGCATTAATCATCTAATTAAAAAAAATGTTCAGAGTGGCACGGGCAATGCCGGGCTATGATGCTAGTCTGTAATACAACAAGATTAAAGAGAAAAAGATACTGGTGTGTTTACAGACAGACAAAATTCAGTAAAAAAAAAAAGAAAGCAAAACCTGTGATTAATGGTTGTGTGTGCATACTTGCCATGTGGTTTGGTGAAATTAAGTAGTCGGTTTGCTCAAGGACTGAAAAAAAAAAAAAAACAAAAAACGTTCCAATGTTACATTCCAGGGCAAAAAAAAAGAGGGAGAGGGTCTGTATTCATTCCTTTTTATATCACTGATTGCCACATCACTTTGCGATATTAAGCAATGTCCATTGGTAGACAAAGTGGGGTAATTCCACATTCTGTGACAATACTTTTCTCTTTATTCATTAGAACCTGTAAACTTAAATAAGAATCAAATCATTTTTAAAAACACTTTTGCTCTTGTAAAATACACCAATAGTAGCAGTTCGATCTTTTCTTTCAGTGATCAAAAAATGAGGTCTTGACATTTGACTCCTGTTTACTAAATACAAATGCCCCACCATGATTAAATGATTTCTTCCTCAACCCTGACAAGACAGATTTAGGCATAACGACCAAATCGGAGAGGACAGCAGAATACGACTTGTGACATTTGTCAAGATTGTCTTGACCAGGAAATAACTTCCTCAGAATCCTAAAAGGATCAGAATGGCTGCGGAAAGGAAAAACTAGATATGAAGACTGACCTAATTACAGGGATTAAAAATGGGTGGGGGGACTAAATTTGTTTGCCGTGGTAATCAGAGGACACCAGAATACGACTTGTGACATTTGGAAGGATTGTCTTGGTGATGAAGTAATTCTAATGTTGTGTGAACGAGAACGGACAAAGATGATGATAAATTAATGGAAAATGAATTCAATTATTTCTGCTTTAGATTCATGATGTGTCTTGGCCTAAATTCTTTCCAAATTATACAGTTTAGATCATGTGAAAGAATCATGGAAAGGAAACTACAAGACCTCTTGCAGAAGGTAGCCAAAGAAAGTGGAAAGAAAAGACTAATCATAAACTACAAGAGAACTGAATGCAAGGTCATCAGTTAAGAGTAGCCCAAAACACCAACTACATGATGGAAATATTAAAATCAAGCAGGTACAGAAATTTCAATACCTGGGAAGGGTTCTAACAGAACGGAAAGTGTGACACTGAGATCCGAAGGCATATTGCCATGACCAAAGACACATCCCAAAAGCTGAGTAAACTATTGAGACAGGAAAATTTTGTTGGAAACAGAAGAGATTAGTGGATTGTTATGTGATATCTGTCCTTCAATATGGCTGCAAATGCTGGACAATCTTATCAAAGATGAAGGAAAGACTTGAAGCAACTGAAATGTGGTCCTACAGAAGCATACTGGATATAAAGTGGGGAATCAATTCCATATTACACTCAATATATAAACTGATCCCTCACTTTGTGGTCACATCAGTTTCTATACATTGCTAACCTCTTTCCACTGACACAAAATGGAATGATTATAGACAATAGGCTGAACTTTGGCATTGCAACAGATCTTCATGTGAAACTATCTCCTTTGCATTTCTAATGGAACTGTCTTGTCCTGGGGTACTTGAGTATCTAAGCACCACTCAGATGTGGCACAAGGCCAAAAGCATGGGGTACCCAGTGAAGACTGAACCCATTCAGTCAGTCAGTTAAGTGCCATATATGATACATGCTTGGACGATCATGTCTCGAATAGAACATAACTGACTGGGCAGAATATTTTCCCGAAGTAGGTTACCATTACTTTCTGCGGTAGACTGGTTGCCAACCAAGGCTAAATAACCCAATCTGTTCTGCTATTTAACCCATAGTTGAAGAGAGAAGAGACAGATTAATACCATTCCCAATATGTCACTTAACTAGTTAGGACTGGGTTAATCATTTTAAGCATGGCTGGATGACGTACAAGGTCTTCAGAAACAATTGCTCCAGGGCCGTGACTGAGAAAAATAAAACAGAACCAGAATGACTGCCATAAGGAAAAAAGCTAAACATGATGATTGACGTATGTTTAATATCAACACCGCCTGTTTTTTGTAGAGGCATTGTCAGCTTTTGCTCCTCTGATGAGTCGACAAACTTAAAATACTGTTCCATCTCTCCCACTCTTATCTTAAACCTGATATTATTACTCGAGTCTATATCTCGCTGAGGTATTTGTAAGTTTGATGTTTGCCTCGTCTTCCCACTGAGATTATGACACAAGGTGGGATTTATTGTAGGAAATGCGTACGCTCAGAACAGGGTCCAAAATTTCCCAAAGCCCACAACCATCAGTTGTGCTGGCTTCAGTAGTGATCCCTAATCCCACCCCTCTGGTGCAATAGGGTGATTCAGCATCAGGCATTTGTTCCTCAGGACTGGGCACCTCATGGTATTTATTTTTCTTAAAAGCATATCTGAGCGACTGAGCCACACTGCCCAAGGACAGACACACTTGGAAGATAATCTTTACCCACCAAAAAGGCAGGTATTAGTGTCAGTCATTGTTTTTTTGTTTTTTTTTTTTGTTTTTTTTTTTAAACCACCTGATGCAAAATATTTCAGTTCGTAAAAAGGATACAGCAGGACAAAAATACACATCACGTTGGAGGCACAGTATGACACTTTCATTTAAGTGTCAAAAAGTTGACTGGCGAAATTAATTAAATGATAATAATAATTATTTTATTAAACCATTATAAAAATAAGTACATTCTGGGTATCTAACATTTTTAAGAACCAGGTGTAGTAAACCAAAGTCATTAAGTATAAAGATATCCAGACCCGAGCAGAAAAGTCTGACCTATAATCTGTCACTAAAACAAAACATTCTGCATGTGTGACGACCTGTAAAAAAAAAATTACTTCAATTTGAAAATATAAACGTATTTTGAGCGTGGCAAATATGTTGGGTAGCTTTACCCAGGATTGAGTGCAAGTATGGCACAAGGTAATAAATCATTGAACAACCAACCACAGGGCCTGCTTCTTATTAGCCCACCCCGATGACTGCGACTAATTGGCTGATTATCTAAACCAATCAGATGCAACCCAGGGTGATTGATAAGACAGTAGCCATTGGCTGGTAATCCCTATTGGTTGACCAATCAGGAGCTAATTATTTGAGATTTGGGCCCATAAACATATGATATAGTAGTATGATAGTGTCCCTGGCTTTGATGGCACCCCAGAGTTGCCAGCCATGACCTGAGGTGGAAACTTGTACCGGACCCCCAAACCATAATATTTACTGAAATGACATTATTATTGTTTTGGTTTTTTTTGTTTTTATTTTTTTTTTTATCAATTAGTTAGCTGTATAATACCGAAGATCTCATGGATCCAAACCCGAAGCAAAAACTAAAATAAAAGGGCTGAAAAAAATACAAACATACAGGCAGATAAACACACACAAACATCTTGCCTTTTATATATATATATATATATATATATATATATATATATATATACGAAAAAAATCGCAAGATCGCCAAGACCTACCGCGGTTTCGCACAACGGCTCGTCAGACGAGCCGTTGTGCGAAACCGCGGTAGGTCTTGGCGATCTTGCGATTTTTTTCGTGTGTTTTTGCTCTGCGTAACTGCCTTTTTGTTAACACTTTTTGGTTAGTTTAGTATCGAGCACTTTTCTTTCCTGGTGGTTCGTTCCGTTCGAGGGTTTTTTTTTCTTTACTGTGAAGAACCGTATGCATTGTCGGTCCTACGCAGTTTTCTTTTTTTTTCCCCTCTTTGTCCAAAGCTCTATAGCCGAGGACGATAACGGAGTTAGATTCTGCTGGTTATTCATGGTCTTTAAAAGTTTCTTGTGTAACATTTTAAGATTAGAATACGTACAGAGTCGGTTTTATTATTATTATTATTATTAATATATATATATATATATATATATATATATATATATATATATATTTATCGATTTTCTGCACTATTGTAAGAACTGCAACCTTGAAACTTCTGAATATCGTTTCTTATGTCTTTGTCTATGAGTGTATCAAATTTGATTAAAATCAGAACACTCCTTCTATAACCCGATTTTTTTCGATTATCGATTTTCAATATTTATCCAGGGTATCTCGACACAAAACAGACACTTATAGTACAACTGTGTGAATTTTCAAGAAAATCAGTTCAGCTGTTTCGGAGTCTATAGGTAATGGACACACACATACACACAAAGTTCCATTTATAAATAAGTTTAGATTTAGATAATAAATGTTTTCTTTAGCTTGTATTAAGTTGTATGTTATAATAAACTTGTTAATCTGCATTTTTCTCCTTGTTAAAATTTTTTAAAGTTGTAAGGGCACAGAAATCCAGCTTTGCTCTGGGCACCCGCAACCCTAAGGCCATCACTGCCTGATGTAATAATTATAGATTACAATAGTGGGGAGAATAATTACTATATATACTCATGTATATACTCATGTATAAACCTGATTCATGTCTAGTGCTGTAGAACCCAGTTAAAAATTTAAAAAAAAAAAAAAATAGATTTTAAGAAATATTACTAAGATCCCAATTCTGTTTAAAAATAGGATCACATGATTGTCAAATTCAAATTTCCACGCTAGCATTTATTGACCAATCAGTGCAATTGTTTCAAATGCAACTCAAAACTTTGGAAAAGCAGACAACCTTTTCTACATCATATGTTCATAAAAATAAAGGCTTACATCCAGGAAAATGATGAACAATCTTTTCTCTCCTAAAAATTGATATTAACATTTGGGAAATATATTTATTAACCAATAAAATTCATGAATTTAATAAATCTAATCTTTTAACTTTCTGTAAACCAATTCTTTTTTTCTATAAACAGTAATTTAAAACAAATAAACTAGTCTTTTATACCTTCGACCAGGGATTGTAAACAATACTGTATTCTCAAATATTTGCATACGCTAATTAACTTATTTAGTGCTAAAGTTCTTTTCGTAAATTGTTTCTCACTTTTAAAGTATTTTCATAAACCAGTTTAAACAGTTTATATTACGAAAACACCCAGGTAACAATAGGCAACATATTTTGGGCTTATGTCATCAAAGCTGTACTTGCACTGATATTATTAACTGGCTGACTCCTGCTGTTATGCTCTACGCACACATAACAGAATGTAGATCTTGACTTTCTCATGATAGTTGCACACATTTCATCCTCTACTAAACACAATTCATTTCGTTTGTGTTGTCAAAAAAAAAAAAAAAAAAATTTCTGGCGACTTGAAGGAGACTACCACGACCTTTTAAATTTTTTGTTATTCAATTTTTTTTACTTTTTTCAGCGCAGTCTTATCGATTATTACATAAAGTTTCTGATTATAAAAAAAATTTTGAAAAATTTCTATATTTAAACAATTTGATGGGGGGCTCACTTTCTCATACAACGTTATAGTAAATCAATCCTCCATTTTGGAACCACTCGTGTTGGGGTCATTTTGCTGGGGAGGACGGATTATTGCTCTTGTTTTTGTCTTTTCCAAGTTTTCTTTAGTGCTTACGATGGCATCTTCCTCGGAAACTCCAAGAATGGCTTTATTTAAAGATTTCGCAAAGCCTAAAGGATTCAGTAGCTGAATATGCACAAGCAAAAATGTTAATTACACAGGATCGATTTACAATAAGGTTGTATGGAAAAATGACCCCCTGAAATTGTTTAAATGTTAATTTTTACAGATTTTTTTTCCTTTTGATTGAACTAAAAAAAAGAAAATTGATAATCAACCAATTTACAGGTGGTGGTAATATCGTACCAGCAAGTGGTTCCAAAATGTATATATGCATGTACACATACACATATATATATGTGTGTGTGTGTGTGTGTGTGTGTGTGTGCAATGAACAAATTATTTCTTAATAAAAGATCAATAAAAACTAAAATGACCCTTATCGACTAAATTGAAATAAATTATATATATATATATATATATATATATATATATATATTGGGGAGATTGGCGAGCTACCATGGTTTCAAACATTTCGGTTTAATCAGGCAATGGTTTAGACATTTTCTTCACCTGACAAAGCCGAAAAGGTCTAACCCATGGTAGCGTAATTGGCTGATCTCCCCAACTATACTATGAAAAGCTCTTCATGGTAAAGCTTAATTTCGCTCCAAACATGTATTGGACACCTTCTAATAGAACTGTTTACTAGTTTAATTTAAATCTAATTTATATCTGACCTATAACTACTTTTATATATAAAAGTCGGCATTAAAGTCGGCACCCGGGGGGTGACTGACTGTTTTATGCGAAGCGCAATCATCAGGCCACTTGATGATTGCGCTTAGCATGAAGCAGTCTGTCGCCCCTGAGTGTTGACTTCAATGTTCACGCTTTTATATTTACACACACTCTCTTATATTAAGCACTTTATCCTATAAATATAGCACACTTTAAAACTATATATATATATATATATATATATATATATATATATATATATATATGCTGTGTAGTAAATATTTTTAAAATCATTCAAGGACGATCCCTCACACCGAAAGATGGACAAGTCTATATAACATATGACAGCAAATCATTCATTTATGTGTTATCAAGTTTAATGAAAATTTACTGAAGATGGCTCTGTGTTGTCATTAGGACTAGGTTACATTTGTCATTCGTGTACATTTTTGGCTGCTCTGCCTTCAACGTTTAACGTGTGAGTGAACTGAGAAGTGTTCAGTTTAACAATAGTAGGATATTTATATCATGAGAAGGCAAATATGATTTTACATACGATCGCGCGAATGTTAAAGGACACGAGACTGCACGGCTGTATCAGATTGCATTTCCAGACCAAAGACAGCCAAATCATCCAACCTTTGCTGCTCTTTATCGTAGTCTTGCTGAAACAGTATTTGGGGCCCAAAACCTATGGATCAAGAAAGACCGAGATCTGTTCGTAGGCCTAACCAGAAAGAATAAATCTTACAGGCTGTCGAAGATCCCCATATCACACACCTTAAGTAGTCCTATCATGTTGTACACCTCATAGTATCACATGGAGGGTACTTCAAGAACAAGCTTCTGTATCCGTGTAATTTGGAACGTGTGTAGAGTTTTTAGTAATTTATAGTACTTATTTTAATTTTAGTAATTTATAGTACTTTAATTTGCAACGTGTGCAGATTTTTTAGTCCTCTCATTACTGACCACTAGTGAACTTTTGTCGATGGTTCCTTGCTGATCTGTAGTTTTTCAGTCTTGTTTACGGATGAGACAATATTTGGAAGTGTTTGAATAAAACATTTACACAACCAAAATTTGTGGGTGAATCAGAATCCCCATGGTACAAAACAGGCTAAACATCAGCGTCAGTTTACGATTAATCTGGCAGGTCCATATGTTTTGCCAACATGACTTACAGGAGCTGTCTACAGCGAGTTTAATTAGAACACGCTTCCAGACTTTCCAATACAAAGACGCATGTAGTTCATGCATGATGAGGCTTCAGCACATTTTGGTTACATTGTTTGCAATTCACTGACTAACATCTACCATGATAAACACTCCACCCATGTCTATTGAACAGGTTAAGAGGCTCATCCCTTGTTCCCTGTTTAGGATGTGGTTTTCGGCTTTCTCTCTTCCAATCTTCTCACTTTGTTTTTTTTTTTTTTTTCAATTGGAGGAGATAGATCTATCGCGCGGTTCACACTCCACCCACGTCTATTGAACAGGTTAAGAGGCTCATCTCTTGTTCCCTGTTTAGGATGTGGTTTCTCGCTTTCTCTTTTCCAATCTTTTCACTATTACGTAGCCCCCTGCACATCAGTGGTGTTACCGCCTTGCTCGGGTGATATGATTAAAATAAAAAATTATATATATATATATATATATATATATACACGCACATCTAAATAAAGATTAATGAAACTTGTTATAAACAACTGACAATTTGAAATGATTTGTTTGACCATTATTTTTTATCGATATTTGCGTTTAAGTAGATATTCTGTATATATTCAAATAGTATTAAAAATTTATCGTAAATAATCAGGTTGGTAGAAATAAATATAATACTGTTTGATTATAAACATAATATCTATTTTTGGTAGATATTATGTTTATAATCAATATATCATAAAAATATTGGCTGCAACTCTCTCACTCTCAGCATAAAAAAAAAAAGCTACCACTATGTGGCAGAAGGTACAAACACTCAGCATGGGCCTGCACATCACTGTGAACCACAGACCTAGTAGTGAGTACCTGATGATATAGTCAAGTTGTTTTCTAGATAGAAGAAATTTTGGGAAATACAGTGTTAAGCTTAACTGGTTTTCACTTACATGGTAGAAAGTACCTTCTTGTTCCGAGGGCCTCATATACAGTAATTAATAATAATAAAGTCATGTGGGGGGGAAAATTAACTTTTGAAATATCTCTGCTTTGTATATAATATGCAGAGAATTTTATTTTTTCTAAAGCACATCTTATATACCGTCAATTACAGGATACTGTGTACATGTTATGAAAACATCTTTTCTCCTCTATAGCATTTTGATTACAGACCTGTATCACTTTTTGTACTTGAATTGTAAAATAAAATGTCAGAAACTAGTAAATTTGTTGATTGTTCAAATATCAGAATTTTGACCTTTAAAAGAAAAAAACATTTTTCTTTCTTCTTCCAGGAAAGACCCACACAATGCTCGGATCACCTGTTGATCCTGGGATAATTCCACGACTTATCCAGGATTTGTTTGATAATTTTCCCTGTCAGACTGAGTATTCTTACAAAATGTTTTTCTCATATTTGGAAATCTACAATGAAAAGGTAAAATACTATAAATGCTTTCTGAAAAATCTCTACATTAAATTCTGTTTCAAAGTATTGACTTTTTTTTTTTTTTTTTTTTTTTAAGCAAATCTTTAAAGGCTTCTGTTATATTAGACCTGTAAACAATATTGGCAGACTCCTGTGAGTCTGGACAAAAGCAAATCACAAAAACATGGAACTTAAACAAGTATTAATAACATTGTTCAGACTGTTGTCCTCATTTTTATTGCCATGTTTAAGATGTTTTGGCTATTGCATGCTCTGGCTATTGTCAGGACTGTGTGTACACCATTCCATGTAGCTGTGTAAAGAAATACTAAGGAGAAACAGGCCGACCGCTTCAAGTAAGGCTGCAAAAGCTTAGCAAGGCTGTAACACAAGGAGAGATAGAAAAATCAGGCATAGCTGACCACATAGGGAGGGAGAAGGAAGATCACTTTTGCTGCAACGAACTCAAGTCACTGGTGCCTCTGCAACAGGTGTTTACTCGTGCAACTAGACTGGCAACTGGGTCTCACCCATTCACAGTGTGATCAATTCTGCTCCTGCAGCTTCTTTCCTCGCACTTCCCGCCTGTGGAACTCGCTTCCTTATTCTTGCTTTCCTGACGGCTACAACCTCCAGGAATTCAAATGTAAGGTCAATACTCATCTCTTAACCACTTGACCCTAGTTCTTTTTTCACTACCCTGTATATCCTTTCCTTTCTCTCCACCTCTGCAGCTCTCATCACACCTGTGTCCCATCCCTTCTCTTGCTCCTTTCTAACTGGTTCGTCCTTCTCTTTTCTAATCTTTTCACTCTTATGTAGCCCCCCCCCCCCCCCGTACATCAGTGGCATTACCGCCTTGCTTGGGGTAATATGATTAAAAAGAAAAAAAAATCCCAGAAATTCTTACACTGATGTCCTCAAGGGCACATGGCATTGGTTAGTTCCAGTGACTTGACCTAAAACAATTGTGAGTTCAATACCCGGTTGCAGCAGTATTGAAAAAATAACTTAAGAGTTGAGCTAAGATAAACATTTACATGGCAATAATAATTTATATCCAGAAGTGGCATCGCACATGAAAAGAGAATGATCAAAATGAAGGCTCAGTTCAAAATTCCTAGCATCTGAAGAAGCCCAGTGTGTACAATGTGTTGCGTGTTAAGTGTAACAAAAGAAAAAAAAATTTGATTAACCAAAACTCGGATAAATCACAAATATTTAATTTACCAAAACATTAAATAAAAATATTTACAAATATACAGTTTTTGCATTCAATAAGAAAAACAGTTTACTACTGGCAGGCAAAGTGTTACGAAGGGGAAGGAAGGTGTCAAATATCTTTACCCAGTTAAGATAGCTAAGAAGTTTAAGTGCTGTACTTTTTGGAAATCCTCAAACGTGTGTATATAAAGAATAATTATTAGTTTGCTCAATGAAAGTCAAAAATATTTATTTACCCATATAGTTCCATGAGGTTCTCTTTCAGGTTTTAGTTGGTCGGCGACTTTTCTTAGAGATTCTTTCAGCTGGATGCACAGATCCATGAATCGGGCCAGAGTTGATAATGTCAGCAAATCCTGTTAACAACTGACTATTCTCTTCCCAAAACCTATTTTTATAGGGGCTAACACCTAATTCGCATATTCTAGAATCCTTTAGAATTCTCTAGATTTTACTCGAATTTTCTCGGACATTCTAGCATCTTCCAAACGTTGTATTTCTAATTTCCTTATTTTTACGACTACTTCGTGAATTAAAACTTTTTTGTATTAACAAGTAGGACTCAAATGAATCCCTTACTACAACTTTTTAGATATTATTAATATTATTTTTATATATAAATGCATCCTCGTAACACAATGGCTGAAACGCCATAAACATGGCAATAAGAAAATAAATATGTTAAATGGATGCGTTATGTCATGGCAGCATTACCGACTGACTGAATGAACTCTTCCAACGATTATTTATACCTCCCTTGACAAGAGGTGAAAGGGAGTAACCTGAGGAGAGCGTCCCGAAATAGGTCAGTCAGTCTACAAACACTACCTTAACAACCATTACGAGTCCCAGTTCAAAGGCCGAGGGTCGAATCCTAGTATTCTACACTAACTCGTATTATCATCCCTACTACCCAAGTTCCAAGTATTGTATTCTTTCCGTATTTAATATATATTCGTTATTTCCTATGTGGTTGCTTTTGCTTTATTCTTACTGGACCTTTAAAATGAGTGAGAATGACGTTAGTCTTGTGGAGGCATGAACTTTGAAAAGATGAATAGTGTTATTACTTTAGAGCAAATGTAGAAATAGCTTTACTATCAAAATTAACGAAGTTGTGAGTTTTATGAGCACTTTTTTTTAGGTAAAGGTATGTTTTCAATGAAAAAGAGAGAAGATGCATACAAACTTGTTTCTTCTATGGACGTTTATTCCTTTTTATCTTGAATGTTGTAATAACAACTCTGAGACATAAAACCAGGTCAGGACCAATAACATTGCAGATTCTTCTTGGGATTTTATCAATAATCTCTAAATATATAACAGGAGTACCAGACCAGATGCGGCAGCAATACTCAAAGCAAGGACGAATGGTAGACTTATAAATATGTCACATAGGTTCTAGTGAGAAAAATTGTCTAGCTTGATACATTAAAACAGCTTTTCTAGTGGCAGACAAAGTAATTGAATCAATATATTTATTACTTGTTTGTTTGTTTTTGTTTATTTTTTAACATACAAATTTTTTTTTTTTTTTTTTTTTTTTTTTTGCAGATCCATGATTTAATTAAATTTTTTAGATCCATGATTTAATTAAATTTTTCAGATCCATGATTTAATGACAGGCAATTCTGAAAATCTGCCGATTCGAGAAAATGTTCATCAAAATATATTTGTTCCAAATCTTACAGAAACAGAAATCGGAAGTTTTGAAGATTTTTTAAAAATGTTTGGATCAGCATCTCACAAAAGGTAAGTATATAAAAATTTTTATTTTAAGGATTAACATTTTCTTATTTTTCACTGTTACACAAAACGCTGCAAGTAGTTTGAAACGCTATATTAGTTGGAGATAACAGTATTTCTATTTAGTTTAACGAATAACTGAATAATATACAGATGTCATATTTTATATACTAAGGTTTTTTTGTTTTGTTCACGTTTATATTTTTCATTATTTAAATGTTATAATGTTTCTTATAATATTATGCATTTGTAATCTTTAATTATTAATATACATACTTAAAAATAAATAAATAATACAAAATTATTTCTGTACATTTTTCAAATGATATTTAAAACTTAATGCTCAAAAACTGGTGAAAGTTATGAATCTAATTCCTGGTGACAGCACAGCCAGCTCGCACATCAGATTTTACAAGATTGATTTTCTAAAGGAAAAAAAAATATTAAAAAAAAAAATAAAAAAAAAATAAATCCACCTTCTAAACTCCAGGAGATAAAAACTTTAAAAATTCTTTGGCCCACATGAGCAACAATTAATAAATAATCAAAAATACCTATGGGAACTGAAGGTAAAAATAATCCTTGAAGAAACAAAAAAAATATACTTAATATTTCAGAGTAAATATTATTCAATGGAGACACCCTCCTTATGAATAGTAAGTGTGTGTGTGTGTGTGTGTGTGTGTGTGTGTGTGTGTGTGTGTGTGTGTGTATATATATATATATACACACACACTACCGGCCATAATTATTAGGCCACTACAGTTTTTTTAAAGAAATGATGTATTTCTGCTATTTATTGCCAAGTGGATAATTCTAAATGAAAATAGAATTGTTCTTTAATACTGCACAATAACATGTGCATCAAATGAACTGTTTTGGTGTCCAGTTTTTGTGCTCTCTTCCCCATGCTAGTCTCTTCTAATTGGCTGACTGAAGCAAAGTCTTCCTTGCTGCCTTGTAAAATTTTGCCAAGTAATAATAACAAAATAATCATTCTATTCATTTTGAATTATCCACTTGACAATAAATATTAAAAATAGTATGAAATACATCATTATTTTTTAAACTGGGGTGGCTGGTACTCTCTGTGTGTGTGTGTGTGTGTGTGTGTGTGTATGTATATAGTTTGCTTAATACTTGTATATATTATTTGCTAGAATTTTAAAGAGAAATGTATTTTGTATTATCTTTCACACACATACTGACTTTACCATAGTTTAAATACACTTGACACCTGCATTATTTTTGCCCACATACACTAACGTTCAAAATAAACCATGTTTTTTATTACACATGGCACGCGTATATAAACAAATATAAGTTTCTTTCCTTACATTTAAAAATATTCATCCATTGCTTTATGACACGTGACACATATCTGACCAATGAAATCCAACCTCAATCAACATACTGTCGCTTTGTAGTTTTTAAATTTTTAGAAAATTTTAAAATTATTTGTTTTTAAAAAAGTCTGAAGAAGCTTGTTACAGTGAAACATGTTAGATTAAAGACACTTTTTCCTATCTGTTCTTTAATTATTCTATTCATCTTGTCAGATTTCTATCCATATATTCAATGTTCTCTCTCTCTATCTATATATATATATATATATATTTCATTTTTAAATGAGTTATTTCGCTACCTTGGTTTCTACCATGAGTGGTTTCTTCAGGCGATTTTTTAATAACTATAAATTTAATATATATATATATATATATTATAGTCATCCGCAGACAGATCTGTTTCGGAGTATCACAGCTTGTCAGTACGGTTAGACTCAGGTTGCTTTTAACCCAGGATTGAAACCCAACCGAAGTGGCGTCAGTCAGCGGTTCTACCTCTGGGCCAAGGGCGCACAGTAGAAGGCAAAGTTTTTAGCATGTATATTGTCATTATACATGCCCAATAGCCAGTGCTCTAATTCATTAGTGAATGAGCGATGCTTACATGCCAGGGTAGCTACTCTTTTTTTCAAAGTCTCCTATTCTTCCAGAGTGCTGAGAGCATAAATATATATATATATATATAATATATATATATATATATATATATATATATGATTACTTAGTTTTTGGTCATCATAAAATTAGACCAGTACACATTTGTGTAAAAAAGTGTTCAATACAATTATATTGTAGAACTTTTGAATACTCTTCATTTGTAAACGAGTTATCACGTGACCCAGGCTTCCACCATGAGTGGTGTCCCCAGGCAACCTGCAACAACTGATTTTACCTCTTTTTTTTTTCTTTTTTTTTTTTTTTTTTTTTTTTTTTGTTAAACAACGCTCATGTAACTGGGAATTTTTTAATGTGTAAAAGATGTATTTGGTTGGAGCGTTCAAAAAAATCACTGTTACGTGAGCATTCTTAAAAAAAAAAAAATGGTAAACGCTCATCTCTTGTTTCCTGTTTAGGATGTGGTTTCCGGTTTTTCTCTTTTCCAATCTTTTCACTCTTACATAGCCCCCTGCGCATCAGTGGCGTTTTTGCCTTGCTTGGGGTGATATGATTAAAAAAAAAAAAAAAATCAGTTGTTGCAGGTCGCCTGGAGACACCACTCATGGTGGAAGCCTGGCTCACGTGATAACTTATTTACAAATGAAGAATATATATGATTAATACAAATACAAAATGTGTCACTTACCTGATGTTATATTCTGTAACCCGACTCCAGAGTTTCACAGTCAAACCTTTGTAGTTGTCCAGTTCGCTTGTTAGGAGGCATCAGCAATTGTCTGCTAATTTTTTGATTTTTGTTATTACCTTGAGAAAGGTATTAATCCATTTCCTTTCCTCCTGCTATGGATTAAATAATATACGTGTATCAGGAAAAATTATCCTTATTCTAAAAAAAAAAGTTGTTGATGCAATATTCATTCGCCAAAAAAAAATACAAAGTAGAATTACTCTTACAATCCAACATCCATTTTAGTTTTAAATAATCCGCAAAGGTTGGATAAACCGTAAAAAAAACATTAAGAAATTATCAACTCAAACAAATGTACCGACTAAAAGTAACCTTTGTAATAATAAGAAACAGGTTCCTAATGCCATAAGGCTTTAGTTTTAAGGCTGCAATTATGCAGCTTCCCCATTTTACTGACCAAACCTCCCCCCTCCATTTAGATTATATACAAGAATTGAATTGGATCCTGGGCATGACGGTAAACTGCATCCAGCAGCAAGGCCTCTGATTGGGAGGTTGTGAGCAGCGTGGAACCACCTCTTATTTGCTGTTGTTCCCAGGTCCACGCTGACCCGGAGCAGTAGCACCTGTTAGGGTCCCAGCTATGGGCAAATAGTTTACCCCAAAACTGGGGTCAAAACACTATGAAAGTATAAAGATACTAATATATTTTTATAGAAATATATATATACATAAAAATAGACTTTTTTTTTTTACTTTTTTTTTTTTTTTTTTTTATAGAAAAAAATACATTTTGGAAGGAAAAATATTACCAAGAATATATTTTTGAAGAAAAAATTATTCTCAGCAAAACATTTTTGAATACAAAACTAGAAGACCTTTTCAGTTTTCTAAAATAAAAAAATAATAAAAACAAATTTTCATTAAAATCTGACTAAATCAACCTTCTCACTATGACTAAACATTAAAAAATACTTGTCTATATTTCTGAGATGAGGTAGTATTTACATTATTCGGACTATTGTCCTCATCTTGGTTGCAATTTGTACGACAAATGTTACTGGACATTAGGTTTATAAGTCCCAAAAATTCAGTTGTTGTTAAGGACACATGGCCCAGTGGATATAGATGTTGGTTAGTGCCTGACTTGAATCTTAGAGTTGTGAGTTCAGTACCAGGCTACAGCAGTGGTGAACAAGTAACTTGCAGGGTTAGAGGGAGTTAACTCGTAACTTCCAATCAAGGCTTCTCGCAAGGAATAGTTTATATACCCCAGTGATTGTAATAAAGGTTCGGTTCGAAATTCCTTCCTTTGGAGTGTACAACGGCCAAAACATCATACAAATGGCAACAAAGATGAGAACAATAGTCCGAATAATTTAAATACCTTAAAACCCCACCTTTTTGGCATTAAATAACCCACTGAGGTTGATATGCCATTAAACAAAACTCAAACTCAAAGTAAGAATTAGTTGATGTTAAGAATGGTGCTTTTCTGAACATTTACCATTTAACGTCTGAAAGGAATCCGATTTTCTTCATTGATTTTTAACTTTCACTTTGACTTGTCATTTTACTTACTGTTCTATATAAGCAACACTTTATTAAATGAAGAACTTTATTTTTTTTAATGACTAGAACAACTGCTAAAACCGATCCGAGTGCAAATTCCAGCAGCAGTCACAGTGTTCTTTTACTGAAGGTCATCAAAACAGATTTATATACATCAAAACAATGCCATCTTAGCAAAGTCTTTCTGGTTGATCTGGCTGGCCCTGAAGACAATCGGTTGCCAGGAAACAAAGGTTTCAGGTGAGTAATTTCTCTGTATTTTAGAAAATTCTATTTAGGTACCTGTCACTTCACAGATGACAAGATGATCCAATTTCAGATTTAAATTGTTTGTCATTTAAAATATATTTGAGAAATATATATTCAGTTTCAGTGGATGTGCATCGTGGTCCAGTGGATATCGGCTCGGAACAAGAAATCAGAGCCGAGTTTGAATTCATTGCATTCACTTACGCGCAAATACCCTTGGGAAAGGTATTAATCCGTCTCTTCCTTCCAGTTATGGGTTAAATAACAGGACAGATTGGGTTCTATAGCCTTGGCTGGCAACCAGTCTACCGCAAAAAGCAATGGCAACCAACTGCGGGATAATCTTCTGCCCAGTCAGTCATGTCTCTTTCGAGACATGATCGCCCGAGCGTGTTTCACGTATGGCACTTAACTGACTGACTGCTATTCAGTTTCAATAAAGAAGTCAGAAAAAATAACTTTAAAAGCGCTACACTGCCTTGTTGATGGGGCTTCAGAATATGCCGACTACACCTCTGCAAAGGGTAAAAGACCCCTAAGGAGGTGGGGGACACCTGTTTACATGAGTGGCAAACTGTTGATGCTCAAGGATGGGATCCTGGCGGTTGAGTTTTAGAAGTTCGGCTCTACATAAGCTTCTAAACTCAAACACACTACTTTGGCCCCTACTTGAACTAGACGGGCAGTTGCAGAGGTTCGATACAATCAGATGGCTGGTAACATCAAGCCCCAAGTCAGGCTAACTTTGCTCACCTTTACCATTTCAAACATTAAACTTATTTAGTAGGCAGTGGTTGTAGGGTCAATCAGACAGGGAGATAAGTGCTTGGAATTCTTTTGTTTTAAATCCTAAAGAGGAGGTCCTGGGTATGACGGTAAACTGCATCCAGCAGCAAGGCCTCTAATTGGGGAGGTTGTGAGGAGTATGGAACCACCTCGTAATTGCTGTTGTTCCTGACCCGGAGTGGTAGCACCTGTTAGGGTCCTATCTATGGATAAATAGCTGACCCCCAAATCGGTATCAAAATGCTTTGTAAGTATTTATCAACAAAACTTTATTGAACGAAAAAGTGTGTAGTGTTGGGGGAGGAGGGTTGTGCTCATAATTTTTTATTAATATTATTATTAGTATTATTCATCAGCCATGCTCCCCACCCACCTCAGAGCCTCATATGGGGAAGAGGATGACGGGGGAAATCTCATTCGCCTCATTTCTCTAGGGCTAGATGACAAGTTTTTTTTGTCTTTTTTTTTTTTATAATCATATCACCCCAAGCAAGGCATTTCACTGCCATTGGTGCGCAGGGTGTTACATAAGAGGAAAGTTATGAAAAAGAGTGACAGGTTATAGGGGGTGTCAGGTAGTGAGTAAGAGAAGGATGAGAATACTAATGAGAGTGGAGTGACCAGAGAAAGGAGCATGAGAGAGTGGATGCAGGTTAGTGAGATAGGAGATGGCTATTGCATTTACATTTAAATTCTTGAAGAGTGTAGCTGTCGGGGAAGCAAGTAAACGGAAGGAAATTATACAGGCGGGAAGTGCGAGAAAAGAAGCTGCTGGAGTAGAATTTACATTTTATTGGGTTACCTGCACATTAATTAATAATTTTCATTATATATTTTGTTCAAACTCTTTTTCAATGGTAATCACTGATTTCCATTGTTCAAAAACACAGCAGATGAAGGAGCTCAGGTTTCGATACTGTGCGGTCCCTCCTACCTTAAAGTCAAATTGTGTTAAAAAAATAAGGCATGATCTTAATCAACAATTATCAAAGTTCCAGTCATTAGTTTTCATTCTTACAAGGTCTCTTCACATCCATCTGTAGTATCTCCAAATGACTAAAATGCCTTTTAACTATTCATTCCTTCAAAGTCCAACACTGCTTAGGCTTTATTTGCTACTGCCACCAGCACTTTCCAGGTTATGTTCATCAATTCACCTCCTCTTCTTGTGACTGAAATGTTCAACTTCTTTTTTCCTCAAAGTGGGAAATTATCCATTCCAGAAGACTGTCCATTGCTCACCATCAAATTCTGCATGAAACTCCTTGTCACTCACTCTTACAAGAAATATCCTCTTTAGGTTGGTTGGTTGGTTGGTTGATTTATTTAACCAGCATATCAACCTTCATTCGGTCATTTAATGCTAAAAATCGTTTTGATTTGTTTTATTTAGTTTATTTGTTTTATTGTTTTTGTTTGTTTATATTTTTTTAAGGAGGGGATTGTTTGTCTTTCGTTCAATAAAGTTTTGTCGATAACCTTTTTCGTTCAATAAAGTGACACAGAAAATCAAAGGAAAAATGTTTGAAAGTCATAGTAACAGAATCAATAGAAGACAAACTAATCATGAAGTTGTCACCGTTTGTAATAGAAAAAATTTTAGCATCTTGGATGACACTTAAAACAGTGGGGTGGGGGAGGTAGAAGTAATGTTACTGATAAAAGTCCAAAGAAAAACATGGCACTCTGCTGAGGATGACCAAATTTTATGGTATAAAGGTAAGGGTCACCCACACCAATTTTTAAATTCCTATTCATATTTTAATTCCATGGCATACCAAAATAATTTGTACAAAATTTTAAAAACTAAAAAATTTATCAAATAATTACCAAAAAGTTTAATAAAATTCAATTATTAACTGACTTTAGAGTTTAAAAAATGAAGATTTTTTTTTCTTTTTTTTTTTTTTTTTTTTTTTTCTTTCTTGTCACTGGTTTTATGCTTTCTTTCTTTGTTTCTTTTCTTTTCTTTTCTTTTTTTGTTTCTTTTCTTTTCTTTTTTTGTTTCTTTTCTTTTCTTTTTTGTTTCTTTTCTTTTCTTTTTTTGGTTCTTTTCTTTTCTTTTTTTGGTTCTTTTCTTTTCTTTTTTTTGGTTCTTTTCTTTTCTTTTTTTGGTTCTTTTCTTTTTTGTTTCTTTTCTTTTCTTTTTTTTGTTTCTCTTTTTTTTTGTTTCTTTTCTTTTTTTTTTTTGTTTCTCTCTTTTTTTTTTTGTTTCTCTCTTTTTTTTTTGTTTCTCTCTTTTTTTTTGTTTCTCTCTTTTTTTTTGTTTCTCTCTTTTTTTTTGTTTCTCTCTTTTTTTTTGTTTCTCTCTTTTTTTTTGTTTCTCTCTTTTTTTTTGTTTCTTTCTTTTCTCTTTTTTTTTTGTTTCTCTTTTCTCTTTTTTTTTTGTTTCTCTTTTCTCTTTTTTTTTTGTTTCTCTTTTCTCTTTTTTTTTTTTGTTTCTCTTTTTTTTTTGTTTCTCTTTTCTCTTTGTTTCTCTTTTCTCTTTGTTTCTCTTCGTTTCTCTTTTTTTTTCATTTCTCTTTTTTTCGTTTCTCTTTAATAATTTCAACCTCTAAGCCGCAAGGAATTACTGCAGTTCCTGGGACATGTAATGAAGAAGGATGGATTGGAGAACCTGATACTTACAAGTCAGATAGAGGGAAGGAGAGACAGGGGAAAGCAACACAAGACATACTTGAAGGGCTTGAGCAAGTGGATGGCATAGCGGGTTTTGGAAAGAGTAACAGGAGAAAGCGTGTTATGAGCCACTTGAGATAGGGAGATGTGGAGGGTCATGATCACCTACATCCTGAAAGGACACAGCACATAGAAGCCGCCTTCCTAGACGTAGAAAACATAGCTATTACTGTTCCAGTAAAATATAAAGTGGGGGATCAATTTTATATTATAATCAATACAAAAACTGATCCCTCACTTTGTGGCCATGCTAGTTTCTATATATTTATAGTCCAGATTTATGGGCTTGAGCAAGTGGATGGCATAGCGGGTTTTGGAAAGAGTTAACAGGAGAAAGCGTGTTATGAGCCACTGGGGATAGGGAGGTGTGGAAGGCCATGATCACTTAAGTCTTGAAAGGAGACAGTACGTAAAAGATATTAGGGTCAGCAAGGAAACAAAGCCTCTAGGCTGCAAGGACTTACTGAGTGAAAGAATATATGATGAGAAAAAAAAAACATTAGCTTTTATAGTTCTCTATTCGGAGATCTTATTCCAGTCAATATAGGTGACATCTCTATTAAAAGCCAAAGTTTTGAGCTCACTAACTGCATTGGGTAGTAAATTTTAGTTTTAGTTTTCTCTTCAATCACATAATATTCCTGATCACTAGCTAACCACATAATTGTCCAGCATTCACTGCCATATTGAAAGACAGACATCACATAACAATCCAATACTCTCTTCTTTGTTTCCAGCAAAATTTTCCTGTCTCTTAATCCTCTACTTAGCTTCTGGAATGCATCTTTGGTCCTGCCAATTCATCTTCGGATCTCACTAGCCCTATATGCTGCTCTAAACAAAATCTAACCCCATTTATCTCGCATTTTCCTTAGGGTTGCTGAATGAAATGCAGCATGGTTGTCTATTATCACTTTATCTACTGGACCTCTTTCCAGAAATATCTCTTCCAGAACCTTTAAAAATTTCAGCTCTCTCAATAATGGGTTACATCAACAGCTAATTGGGGGTCCAGGGCATGACAGTAAACTGCATCCGGCAGCAAGGCCTCTGATTGGGAGGCTGTGAGCAGCATGGAACCACCTCTTAATTGCTGTTATTCCCAGGTCCACTCTGACCCAGAGTGGTAGCACCTATTAAGATTCCAGCTATGGGCAAATAGTTAACCCCCCCCCCCCCGCCCAAACAGAGGTCAAAACAATATAAAAGTATAAAAACACACTTTTATAGAAATATATACATAAAAATAGACTTTTATCAAAAAATATAAATTTTTGAAGGAAAAAATATTACCATAACACATTTTTGAAAGAAAAAAATTATACTCAGCAAAACATTTTTGAATACTAAACTAGAAGACATTTTCAGTTTTCTAAACTAAAAAAAAAAATAAAAACAAAAAATTTTTGTTAAAATCTGACTAAATCAACTTTCTCACTATAACCGAAGATTAAAAAAAAAATAGCTTAAAACCCCACCTTTTTGGCATTAAATAACCCACAGAGGTTGATATGCCATTAAACAAAACTCAAACAAACAACTAATTGGCATCAATTTTCTTACGCACAAATATTACCAGGTTCATTTTTACTTGTAACTGAGTCTATTGACTAACACTTTTCACATCTTTCTACCATATACTTCTGAGCATCTCTTGTATCGTGAAGATCCACGTTCCCGGCCATGACCAGGATTCTGTCCACTCCAACATGGTGCATAGCATGCAGTTTTTTTAACTTCTCATTTCCTGGGCAGCATACAGCAGCAATTTTATTTACAGGCTCATCGTGCATCTTGACCCATTTTTGTTTCACTTGTTAGTCGTATTTTCCCGGTTTATCTCTGATGGTACACTGCTGATCCTCACTTGAAGATCGAGTTGATTGGTTCCCTAAGCATCCCTAATGACGCTTTATGAACATCTTTCGTTTTTTTTTTTTTTTCATTCGTACTCTCTTCCCCTTAGGGCGTTCAGATTTGATCCAAAAAGCCATAGTGACATTTGACCTTAAAATTGGTAACTGCTTCCAGTTCATTCAGTCAGTTAAGTTCCATACGTGATACACACTTTGGGTGATCATGTCTCGAAAGATACATGACTGACTGGGCAGAAGATTATCCCGCAGTAGGTTGAAATTGCTTTCTGCAGTAGACTGCTTGCCAGCCAAGACTATAAAAACCAACTTATCCTGTTATTTAACCCATAACTGGAGAGAAGAGATGGATTAATACCTTTCCCAAGGGTATTTGTGCATAAGTGAATGCAGGGAATTCAACTGGAATTCAAACTTGGCTCCCCAATCTGTCGTTCCGAGTCGATATCCACTGCACCACAACACATTAATCTACCTCTTCCCTCCAATTATGAGTTAAATGATAGGACAGATTAAGTTCTATAGCCTTGGCTGGCAACCAGTCTACTGCAGAAAGTAATGGCAACCTACTGCGGGATAATCTTCTGCCCAGTCAGTCATATCTCTTTCGAGACATGATCACCCAAGCGTGTTCCACGTATGGCACTTAACTGACTGACTGACTATAATAATTGAAAACATGATTAAGGCTTCTACTGGGAACAAAGTGGGGGATCAGTTTTATATTGTTATGAAGTAATAAACTGATCCCCCACTAATTACTACTTAATATAATACATCTCTTCCCTTTCTAGCTATGAGTCAAATAACAGGACAGATTGGGTTCTATAGCCTTGACTGGCAACCAGTCTACCGCAGGAAGTAATGGCAACCTACTGTGTTATAATCTTCTGCCCAGTCAGTCATGTCTCTTCCGAGACATGGTTTCCCAAAGTTTGTATCACATATGGCACTCAACTGACTGAATGAATATAATAATTGGAAACCTGATTAAGACTTCTACTGGACATAAAGTGGAGGATCAGTTTTCTATTGTCATGAAGTAATAAACTGATCCCCCATTAATTACTACCTAATAATACAATACATCTCTTCCCCCTGTTATGGGTTAAATAATAGGACAGATTGGGTTCTATAGCCTTGGCTGGCAACCAGTCCATCGCAGAAAGCATTGGCGACCTACTGTGGGATAATCTTCTGCCCAGTCAGTCATCTCCCTTTTGAGACATGATCGCCCAAAGCATGTATCATGTGTGGCACTTAACTGACGGTTACATTAGAAGAGAGCAAAAAAAAAAAAAAATAAACCAACAAAATAGTGGTGGGGTGTCGGAGATAAGAGAAAGATGGGAACTGATGTTGCATCTAAGCTTTTTGGAGATTGTAACTATCAGCAAATCAAATATAAGGAGTTCCACATGCGGGAAGTGTGAGAAAAGAAACCAATAGAGTACAAGTGGTGGTTACATTTGATTGTTTTGACTGTAAAAGGGACCTAATTGCTATTATAGTAACTCAAGTGAATTCATGTGGTCAGGGCACCAGGAAGATAATCTCTCGTCAGAACAGAAGCCATGAAAATATTTGTAGAAAAGACAGAAGGAAGCCACATTCTGATGGTGAGAAAGCGGATGAAGACAAGCTGCCGGATTGGGATTGATTATATTGCAGATCCTTCTTTGGATTTTGTCGAGAACCTTGGGATAAATAGCAAGATCAACCAACCAGATATGGCAATAATATTCAATGCACGGCAAATGGTAGATTTGTATATGTGTAAAATGGATTCTGATGAGAAAAACTTCCTGGTCTGACAAAATGACCCAACCATCCTAGCGGTAGATGTAGTCATTGATTCGATCCTCTTTCTTTCATAAGTAGACAGCATCTTCTGAAGTTACACCTCCAACTCCTTGTTGGCATCACACCATCCCACTCCATTCACACATTTGGGCACGTGCTGACTACCTCTCACTGGATCTTGTCTTTTCACCTCTGCAACAAGCTCGTTCATCATGTTAAGTCTCTCTATTGTCCTTGTCTTCCCAACACTTGATTGTCTCTTGATGTAGCTACAGTCAATTCACACCCATCCAGCAACAGAGTAGTGACCGACTTCCCACATATTGAGAACAGTTTCCTTCTTCATAGACTTATGACCACTTTACTTTGAAACACTGGTTCCTTTATGATCACGAGAGTTAAGCAACATCAAGTTTGATCAGTAACTAGATGGATGACTGCTTGACAATACCAGGTACTGTAAGCTTGGATGTGTGGGTGGTATAAAGGGCTTACATCCACACCAGGTTGCTAAAATGGTCTCTGTATGGTCACCAAAGTTAAGCAATATCAAGTCTGATCAGTAACGAGATAGGTGGCTGCTTGGAAATACCAGGTGCTGTAAGCTTGGATGCGTGGGTGGTGTAATGGACAGTAGCTCAGAATTGTTACTTGGAGAGCAGAGTTCCAATTCTAGTTGGGTTCAATATATTCACTTATATGCAAATTCCCTTGGAAAAGTATGAATCCACATGTTCTCCCCTGTCTATGGGTTAATTAAATAAGACATATCACTAAAACTGTTATCTCAAAGATAAAGTTGCTTATAGGTTTCAGCATTAAATAACCTACAGTTTGATATGCTGCTAAAAAAAAAAAAAATGAGCCTTTTTTTTTAATTTTTTTTTTTTAGTTCATTATTAACATCAGGAATTAAATTTCCTCTCCAAAATACCAGTTAGACCTTTCATCAGTTGGAGCTTCAACACTGCCCCACCCAATGGCTTTGACAGTTTTGCTGTCAGCTAAAATTTGTTTAGGCGGCTTATCACCCCTTCTGCTGTAGCTGTTGTCTCGTTCACCAGGATGTTGTCAGTGTACAAGCTGGATGCCTTTTTTACAATTTTGTCCTTGCCAAGTATCATTTTAAGGATTGTCAACATGATTTTCAGTACAGAGTTCAGACCAAATCAAGTCTGGTTAGGCAGGATGTCTGGCTTTTGTATATAACCAGCTGATAGCCCGACAATTTCTTAGGGCTGTATTTGTAGATAGGCAGATTTTTTATTAAAAAAAAATGCATTTATAGTAACTATACTTGAATCTTAATGCTAAAATATTTCTCCAATCAAAATCTGGATCAATAGCATGTTCCTGTTTATAGACGTTTAGCACTGAAAACCATTTTTCCTATTGTATGAGACAGCCATCTTGAAAAATGCTGGCCTTTTTTCAATGTGTGCAATGTACTCTTCTGGGTGAATGAGTCTTGGAGCACAAATATACCAAATGTGCATCGTGGTGCAGTGAATATCAGCTCAGAATGAGAAATCGGGGAGCCGAGTTCGAATTCTAGTTGAATTCATTGCATTCACTTACACGCAAATACCCTTGGAAAATGTGTTAATCCGTCTCTTCCTTCCAGTTATGGGTTAAATAACAGGACAGATTGATTTCTATAGCCTTGGCTGGCAACTAGTCTGCTACAGAAAGCAATGGCAACCTACTCCGGGATAATCTTTTGCCCAGTCAGTCATGTCTCCTTTAAGACATGATCGTCTAAGTGTTTTTCACGTATGGCACTTAACTGACTGACCATCAAGTGAAAGATTTTTGTGGGTTACTGACTTAATCTGTCGTACTCATAAGGACCCTGGCATTTGAAACCTCACAACTTCAGATTTTGCCTCTTCAGTCCTGACACTTTTGGTTTTGCAGCTTAAGGCTCTCCACAGCTTCTTCCTATGGCAGCTGATCTCCCTTGCACGTGTTTCTTCTACCTGGTCAATACTCTGGTATGAGATATCAGTTCGCACATCTCCATAATGTATACATCTAACAGCTGTTGCAGAGCTATAGAGATGTGATTTGGAAATCCCACTCACACATTTAGATAAAGCAAAACACGATCAACTATCAAAATATAAAGGCAGTATAAAACAAACAAGGAAATTATAACAATTAACTTGCCTGCTGTGTCATTAGTTGCTGAAACAAAACTCACTCGATCAGAGGCAAGTCACCAGAATCTCAAATATCTATGAGCAGCAATTCAAGAACTGGTTTGTTATTTTTTTTACAAAGAGAAAAAGTTGTTACAGTAACTAACAAGCCATGGATCTCTAAATGTATATCAGTCAGTTAAGTGCCATACGTGATAGACACTTTGGGCGATCATGTCTCAAAAGAGACATGACTGACTGGGCAGAAGATTATCCCACAGTGGGTTACCATTGCTTTCTGCACTAGACTGGTTACCAGCCAAAGCTATAGAACCCAATCCATCCTGTAATTTGACTCATAGCTACAAGGGTAAGAGATGTATTATATTATTACTATAGTAATTAGTAGGGGATCAGTTTATTACTTCATAACAATATAAAACTGATCCCCCCACCCTTTATGCCACAGTAGGTTGCCATTGCTTTCTGCGGTAATTAAATTTCTCTTCCTGCTTGATTTTAGTATCATGATTGCTTTGTATGGGGTGAAATGGGACATGCATCGTGGTGCAGTGGATATCAACTCGGAACGTGAGATCAGGGTGCCGAGTTCAAATTCCAGTTGAATTCCTTGCATTCACTTACATACAAATACCCTTAGGAAAGGTATTAATCCATCTCTTCCCTTCAGTTATGGGTTAAATAACAGGATAGGTTAGGTTCTATAGCCTTGGTTGGCAACCAGTCTACCATAGTAAACAATGGCAACCTACTGCGGGATAACCTTCTGCCCAGTCAGTCATGTATCTTTCGGGACATGATCGCCCAAGTGTGCATCACGTATGGCACTTAACTGACTGATGGAGTGAAATGATAAAAAAAATCCACTCTTTTTTTCAATCGGATTTTTTTAATGTTGGTAATTTCCCACTGTCATAACTTTATATGCATTCAGACGCAGGTACACTAAATTGTTCACAGTACATCCAAGCTGATCCATTAAGTGTTTTTTGTTATAACTAACATAAATGAGTTTACCTCAGTTTTTGGCTTACGGCCTATCACGTTGAATACACCTGTTCTCGCTCGATCACCGAAGTTAAGCAACATTGAGCCTGGTCAGTACTTAGATGGGTGACGAATGTGCGTTGTGGTGCAGTGGATATCGGCACAGAAAGAGAAATCTGTGAGCAGTGTTCGAATTCCAGTTGAATACCCTGCATTCACTTAACCACTGGTACCCTTGGGAAAGGTATTAATCCATCCCTTCCCTCCAGTTATGGGTTAAATAACAAGGATAGGACTTGGGGACCCTGCCTTTAAAAAACAAATCCCAATGAATCTTGATACTCAAAAAGAAAAATGTATTACTAGACACAAAACTTATATAAAAAACAACAATAAATTGTTCAAAGAAAAAGGTATTACCAGCAATAAAGTTTAGTTGGCAATAAATGACCTGCCGAGGTTGATTTGCTATAAAAACAACCAACCAAAAACTACCTCAGTTTTTCTTTGTATCATGGACCTAATGACATCAGTAGTCACAGGGTCTCAACTTTAATTTTAATTTAGATGCATTTCTTCTGCACAAGAAAGCGAGAAAAAAGACTATTTACTGCAAATTACTTGGAAAATTTTAACAGATGATGGAAGGTGTGATGCATAAATCCGAAAGGAATTTGGAATAGCAAAATAATGGGCGAACCTGAAGGAGACTACCACCACCTTTATAATTTCTTTTTCTTTCTTTTTACTTTTTTTCAATGCAGTCTTATCAATTACACCGTAAACTTTCCGATTGACCAAAGAGAAATTTGGGGAAATTTCAATATTTAAACAATTTTAAGGTGGGGGCTCAGTTTGTAATACAATTTTATAGTAAAACAATTCTCCATTTTGGAACCACTCACCAGTATGACATTACCACCACCTGTAAATTGGTGATCATTTTTTTTTTTTTTTTTTTTTTTTTTTTACTTTTTTTCAGTGCAGTCTTATTAAAACCTAAACTTTCCAATTGACAAAAACGTATTGTCAAAATTTCAACATTTAAACAATTTTAAGGGGGGCACAGTTTTTCATCCAACCTTATAGTAAATCAATCCTGTGCAATTAACTTGATTGCTTGCGCATATTCAACAACTGATTACTTTGAGAAATTTTTGAATAAAGCCATTCTTGGATTTTCCGAGGAAAATGCCATCGTAAGAACTAAAGAAAACTTGAAAAAGACAAAAACAAAAGCAACAACTCATCCCAAAAAACCAAAACAAAGCGACCCCTAACACGAGTGATTCCAAAATGGAGGACTGATTTACTGTGTTGTATAAGAAACTGAGCCCACCACTAAAATTGTTTAAATATTGGAATTTTTCCAAATTTTTTTGATAATCAGAAATTTTATGTAACAATCAATAAAACTGTGCTGAAAAAAGTAAAAAATAAAATGAAAAACAACAAATTTAAAAGGTGGTGGTAGTCTCCTTCAGGTTTTTCAAAAAAATGGTTTTCTGAGTTTAAGTAAACCATTAGAAGACAGGAAAATAAATTTAGGCTCAAATTAAAGAAATGCTATTTTAATATCTAATCTTCTTCATGGCAGAGAATAGTGGACGATCTTCTCACAGATGAAGGGTTAAAACAGAAAATGCAGTTTTCCATCCTGACCCTGACAATACTAACAGACTGAATATGTAAGCCACAAAGAAATGATATGAAAAGGTTTGAATTTATACTTACAACCAAGAAGAGGGTAATGAAAGTCCTGTGATACATAATGTGGAAAGAAGGCCTAGTAAATTTAACACTCACAGGACTGCTGCTAAGAAAGTCTGTTCTCTGTGTAGGGCCAGGAAGTTTTTTTCCCATCCCAAACAATCCTGCACATATACAAGTCTACCATCTGCCTGTGCCATATCTGGTCCGGTGCTTCTGCTATCAACCTTCCCACTATAACCGAACATTAAAAGAAATACCTTAAAACCCCGTTTCTATTTTGTTTTTGTTTTTTAAGAGAATATGAGGAAAAATTACGATTAAGGAGAGAGGACCATAAAGGAACAAGAATTAAGACAGAAGATAATGATTGACATTGAATTTAAATTTTTGAAGATCAAAGTTGACTAGAAAGCTACAAGTCTTTTTCATATTCAGTGGGAAACCAAAGCTCCCATAAAATTTTCCTAAATTGAAAATCAACCCCTTTTAACAAACACAATGAATATAAAAAAAAATATCTTGTTCTACTGATTAACGCTATCATAACTACAATTGAAAAGAACTTCTCCAAACTCAACATAAGATTTGTCACAACATCTAAAACAATAAGCTAAAACTTGAAAAGGAATTTACTCTATCACCTGTAATAACTACCACAAAAAATACATCAGAGGAACCTCAAGAAATTTAAATAAAAGAATATATGAACACAAAAGGGACATTTTACAAAACAACACGTTAAACACATTAGTTGCTTATTAACCATAAATCTAATCTAAACTTATTTATAAATGGAACTTTGTGCGTGTCTGTGTCCGTTACCTATAGACTCCGAAACGGCTGAACCGATTTTCTTGAAAATTTACACAGTTGTACTATAAGCGTCTGCGAGTGTTCTTAGCTAGGTTTTGTGTCGAGGTACTCCCAATAAATATCGAAAATCGATAATAAAAAAAAATCGGGTTATAGAAAGACTGGTCTGATTTTAATAAAATTTGATACACTCATAGAGAAAGACATAAGAAACGATATTCAGAAGTTTCAAGGTTGAACTTCTTACAATAGTGCAGAAAATCGATTATATATATATATATATATATATATATATATTTAAAAGGCAAGATGTTTGTGTTTGTATCTGTTTATCTGCCTGTATGTCTGTATATTTTTTTCAGCCCTTTTATTTTAGTTTTTGCTTCGGGTTTGACTCTAAGTTGGTATAATTGTAGTTCTTAGTCTCAGCCATGATACCATTTACTCAGAGGATTTATTTAGCCTTCAAAATTCAGTTTACGACAAAAAAAACTTATTTGATATCGATACCAGGAAATCAAAATTTGACTTGCATCCATTCATTTTTCTTTCAGTCTACAGTTTCGCTTTAACTGGAAACAACTATTGTTTTTTAGTCTTTTGTGCCAACATCCATAGAGTCTGAGCTCCAGGACCATGGATTAGTTTTAAAGCTTTCATTACACTTGAGCAACGCCGGGCTATACTGCTAGTAAAAGAATATACGAACACAAAAGGAACATTTTACAAAACAACACATTAGTTGCTTACTAACCATAAATTTAATATAAAAATACTATTTTAATGGAAGTGAAAACAATTCACTAAAACAAAAAAGTTTAGAAAGTGCTTTAATTGCTAAGATCATTCACAGTAAATTTTGTGTCCAGGTTCTTACAATGTTTCACCATTCTTGGCAGATTTTCTGTTATCACAATATGGAATATTTAATAATAATAATAATATTATTATTATTATAATAATAATAATAATAAAGATGAGGAGAAACAAAAAGAAAAAAACAATCTAAATGAAATTAAAAAGACCCAAAACAAATACTAAAAAAATATGTAAATTTAAAATTCCCTGAATCTAAATGAGCTTTATTTTCATCAGCTCTTTACTTGAGAAAAAGAGTTGATTAATTAATTTTATTGGATTATCTAAATTACACAAAATATCTTTTTCAGATTCAAAGAAAGTGCACTGATCAATAAGTCACTGTTTGCATTTGTTGATGTGATTGATGCAATAAACCAAGGCAATGTAAGTTAATTTTCTTATTTCTTTGTGTGTTTAGTGCCAAATCGCTGTTTCTTTCTCAAGGTAACAATAGAATGGTAATTAAAGTGGAGAAACTTGTCACTTGGTGTTATTTCAGACTTTGAAGTTTTGTAGGGCATTGTTGTAATGTCTTCACTCTTCAGGTTCTTGGGCATGACGGTAAACTACATCTGGCAGTAAGGTTGTGAGGAGCATGGAACCGCCTCGTAATTGCTGTTCTAAGGTGCACTTTAACCTGGACTGGTAGCACCTGTTAGGATCCCAGTTATGTGCAAATAGTTTACCCCCAAACTGGGGGTCAAAACACTATGGATGTATAAAAATGCATTTTTATAGAAGTATATACATAAAAACAAACCTTTTATAGAAAAATACATTTTTTTTTTTTTTTTTTTTTTTTAAGAAAAAAAATATTATTTTCAGCAAAACATTTTTGAATACAAAACTAGAAGACATTTTCAGTTTTCTAAAATAAAAAAGAATAAAAACAAAATTTTCATTAAAATCTGATGAAATCAACCTTCTCACTATTATTGAACATTAACAAAAAATACCTTAAAACACACCTTTTTGGCATTAAATAACCCACAGATGTGTTGATATGCCATTAAACAAAACTCAAACTCAGTCTCCCTAAAAGAGCAATAAGTGATCATTTGTCGTACAAAAAATCAGTAAAGTCCTATAACCGAACATTAAAAAATGCCTTAAAACCCCACCTTTTTGGTATTAAATAACCCACAGATGTGTTGATATGCCGTTAAATAAAACTCAAACTCAATTCACTCTTCAGTTATTTTTTTTTTTTTTCTGCTGCTACTTTGCAATCTTGTATTTATGTGACGTTTGGTGTAATCTGATATTTTTGCAAGTGATTTTTTTTGTTGTTTTTTTTTTGTTTTGTTTTGTTTTTGCTTAATGAATGTAATCTTAACTTTTTTTTTTTTCTTTTTTGCTGTTTCTGCTGCATCCTGATTAAGGGCCATAAATAAAGACAGACAAAATAGTTAAACAATATTAACAAAAAACAGTAGTATAAACAGGTACAACATGAGAAGATCAGCAGCGAAACACTATTGGTCTGGCTGTCAGCTGCAGGAATAGACCTCTCTCTACAAAACAGAAACTGCTGCTTATTTATAGTTTGGAAGAGTTGTTTGTGCATGGATTAAATTATCATAACACCCTTGTGGTATTGGCATGTCAAAATAATCATACATGACATCCACTACTTCTTTCTCTTCAGGACTGCTGTCAGACATTTCCTGATTTGATTTAAATGCCTTTTGTGAGTAAACTGGGGATCTTTAATTATGTAGACCATATTTTTTACTCTTTTCTCAATTGTACTCATTTGTCAGATTTATTATCCCAAAACAGCTGAAAAAAAATCTTTCTCTCCATGTTGGTAGCGTTTTGTAGGTACCGTCTTAGTTCATCCCGGTTTTGTTTGTTATCTTCACTATCCTTTCTGGTTAAATTCATACACTTTCAGCTCTAAAATGTTCTCTCAGAAATTTAACTGCTTCATTAAATGTCAGTTCGCTTGTTTTATGGGATAAAATATAGTTCACAATTTTGGTATGCTCTGTGGTGCCCAGTTTTTTAAGAAGGCGGACTTTCTCAGAGTCTGACCAATTTATGCAATCTCTGGCATATAAATCCTCGAATCTTCTAAAGTAAGAGACAAAAGTTATATCTTCGTCCAAAGAATATGTAAAAGTGTCTATTGTGCCCCATGTCGTGTTTTATGAGAACGTATTTTCGTTTTCACCAATTTGTCCCCGATTTGACAGTTCAAGCAAGTTTCTCTGCAGTTTTTGAATTTGAATTATTATTTTTTTCAAGTTTTTGATGTCTAATTTCTGTTTGCTTTTGAAATTCCAATCATTCTTTTTCAGCTTGCTTTGGCATTTCAAGTCGTTCTTCTTGTCATTTAAGTTCCCATTGATTTTGTTGTTCAAATTGGAACTTAAGTAATTCGAGCATGGTGGATTTAAATTCATCCATGTTTGCACGTCTTTCTCTTATTTCTTTTCCTCTTTTTCTACTTATGATTAAACCGAATACAATAACAAAAAAAAAAACCTTAGAATACTGAAATAAAAAATTAATTGAAGTGAATAAAAATAAATTTAATTTCTTACTCTCTCAGGAAATCACGGGTGCTTTTTTTTTTTTTTTTTTTTTCGAAAAACATGAATTCTCATAGTTTAGTGGCTCGTGTTCAAGATTAGTGTAAGTTAGTTACATTTTTTTTCGTTCTGATTCCTTTTCTAGATTACCGAGTACTATTGAGTAGAACAAAGCGTGACGAAAATAGAATTTTTTTTTTCTCATAAAGTTTCTTTTTCTGGATTGTCACGTACTGTTGAATAGAAAAAATGTGACAAAAATAGAATCACATGTGTCCAATATTGACAATTTCCACTCAGTCTTTTTGGGGTCCTCAAAAGTCCTTGTTGCCAAGTTGTTGTGGCCTGGTCAGGGGCCAGAAATAAAGACACAAAGACAGAATAGTTAAACAAATATATTATAAAGAACAGGAGTACAGATACATGAGAAGATCACCAGTGTAACTGTATTGGTCCGGCTGTCAGAGCTATCTGCTGGAATAAACCTCTCTCTACAAAGCAGAAACTGCTGCTTATTTATAGTTTGGAAGAGTTCATTTGTGCATGGGTAAATTACCATAACAGTTTCTTAAGTGATGTAGGATTTGTTGTTTAATTGCTTTATATAGTGTTGACCCCTTTTAAGCATGCTTATGTATATACCTGCTTAATTGTTTTATTTCTTTTATATCTTTCTGTGTTGAATGATATATTTATGATTGTTAAATTTTTCTTTGAATGTTGTTTCTGTGGCTCCTATATAAATATTTTCATCTGTGTTAATGTTTGTTACGATTGCTTTATATATTATATTGTTGTTTATATTTCTGAGAAAGATATTGTGATTATTTACATTGTTCTTCATTGCCATATTCACAACGTTTTGGTTGTTGTATGCCCTAACCTTATTCAGATGATTGGAGTTTTGAACTGAACACTTTATTTTGATCACTGGAGTAGATTGTTCTCGTTCCATGAGTCATGTCACTTCTAGATGTCTTAGTTATCTTCATTTAATGCAACTCTTTAAGTTATTTGTTCATCACTGCTGTAGCCAAGTATTGAACTCAGAACTTTTTGGATCAAGTCACTGGATCCAACCAATGGTTTTATTCACTAGGCTAGATGTGGTGAACAAACCTTAGAGAGTTGAGTTAAATAGAGATAACTAAGACATTAGGAAGTGGTATGACTCATGGAACAAGAATAATCTACTCCAGTAATTGAAATAAAGGGTTCAGTTTGAAATTTCAATCACCTGAAGAAGGTTGGAGCATACTACAGCTGAAACATTGTGAATATGGCATTAAAGATGAGGACAACAGTCCTTCTTCTTCATGTGCAGTGTCTCCTCTTTCTGATATTCATTATCAGTTTTCTTCTCGTTTGCATTCTTTCCAACACCTCATCGTTGCACATGTGCTCTGTCCATGGTATCCTCAGCATCCTTCTGTAAAACCACATTTCTGCTGCCTCAAGCCTCTCCTTCAACTTTGATGAGATCGTCTAGCATTTACTTCCATACAGATGGACAGATATCACATAGATAATGAAGAGTGCTGGATTGCTATGTGATATCTGTCCTTCTGTTTGGAAGTAAATGCTGGACGATCTCGTCAAAGATGAAGGAGAGGCTTTAGGCAGCAGAAATGTGGTTTTACAGAAGGATAGATAGATAATGAAGAGTGCTGGATTGCTATCTATCTATCCTGTAAACCACATTTCTGCTGCCTCAAGTCTCTCCTTCATCTTTGACGAGATCGTCCAGCATTTACTTCCATACAGATGGACAGATATTGTGTAGCAATCCAGCACTCTTTCCTTTGTTTCTAATGAGATTTTCCTGTCTTTCAGGACTTTGGCTAGCTTCTGAAATGCGTCTTTGGCCATGCCAATGCATCTTCCATTGTCGCATTTCCCATCCTCTGTCAAAACATTTCCCAAGTATTTGGACTTTTTTTTTTACTTGTTTTATTTTACATTCTCCAACTTGCAGGTGGCATTTTGGGCTCCTCTTTTTGGGCTCCTCTTTTTGGGCTCCTCTTTTTGCTGATGACCAGGCATTCAGTTTTCTTGAGGTTTATGCTCAACCCTTTCTTTCCACTTTCTTTTGCTAACTTCTGTAGTCCAAACAATGTAAATAATTATATTGTTGGTTGGACATTTGTTGTTAAGTGAGCAGTTTTATTTGTTTTGACGGTTGCATTTATTGATGTCATTTTGCTGGTTCGTGTCATCTTTTTTTTATCTATTTATTGAGTTTTTTCTTGTTGTGTTTAGTTATTTTCTCGATGTTATCCATGCAGCTGTGACCAATTTTGACTGCGTTTTTGTTCATGATTTTTAATAGTTTGTTGTTTGGGGAAATGTTTTTTGATTATATTGAATATTTTCTTTTGTTTTTACTGTATTATTGTAAAGAGGGTTGAACCAGATTATATTTTTCTGTTGTTTTTGTTGGGTCTTTCTTCGTTTGTACTTTCCAGCTTGTTTGAATAGACACTATTTCTTAAATCTGATTCAGGTTTCTTTGTTTTTATTAAATATTTGCATACTGCAGGAATTTATTGATATTCTTTTGTTTATGGATATAGATATGAGTTTGAATAAATTAACACGATGGTTGGAGCTTTTGTCGGTGTATATTCGATTGTTTGGTTTTCTGTATGATTTGTAGGTGTTGCTTTTTAAGTTGAACGCTAAATCCAAGAAATTTACAATTTTTAGATTTGATTTTATATTGCAAATCCCTAGTGTATTGAAAGTTTTTATTTATTTTTTCCATCATTCTACCATTGCAGTTTCTTATGATTTTAGTCCATCGTTGCTGTATAAACCTGTCTTTTTTGTTGATAATATGTTTGACTATATGTTCTCATTTTCTGCATCATTGTTTTTTTATAATCATATCGCCCCAAGCAAGGCATTTTACTGCCATTGTTCAGCAGGGGGTTACATAGAAGGAAAGTTATGAGAAAGAGTGACAGGTTATAGGGGATGTCAGGAATTGGATAAGAGAAGGATGAGAATATTGATGGGAGTGGAGCAGACAGAGAAAGAAGTATGAGAGAAGGATGAATGTGGCCATAAAGTGAGGCATCCGTTTATATATGGATTGTAATGTAAAATTTATCCCCCACTTTATACCACATTATAATAGTATAGAATTTTTTTTTTTTTTTTTTTTTATAATCTTATTACTCCAAACAAGGCATTTTACTGTCACTGTTATGCAGGAGGAAAAGGAGGAAAGTTATGAAAGAGTGACAGGTTATAGGGGGTGTCAGGAAGTGGATAAGAGAAGGATGAGAATACTGATGAGAATGGAGTGGACGAAGAAAGGAGCATGAGAGAGAGGATTTAAGTTAGTGAGATAGGAGATGACTATTGACTTTACATTTAATTTTTTTAAAATGCATGCTGGCAATGACAGCTGTCAGAATACAGTCAAAAGCCTTAGGAATAAAATTAAAACTCAAACTCCCCACTCGTGTCACCTTGGGGGTCAAACAAAGTATTTATGCAGACAAGAGTTTATGATTATGTTTAGGCAATTCTGCTTTATTCATCGTAATTATCTGAAAAAAATACAATTTTATTGATGTTTCTTTTCTTTAGCGACCAATTCTGTTTCGAAGCAGTAAACTTACCAGATTGTTACAAGTAAGTTTCTGAATATTTATTTGATTTTAGAGTTATTGCTACTTCTGTCCCGTAATAATTGTTCCATTTGCCTACACATTTCATACACTAAATGTACCAACCATTATGGGACAGTGGTTGTCTATTATTATTTATATAATACTACTTCTGTCCCATAATAATTGTTCCATTTGCCTACACATTTCATAAGTGTGATAAATACCATAATTTCTCTCTTTTGCTAATTTTCTAACAATTAAATAAATTATCTTCAATTAATAAATTTTCTGTTTTCTGTTCTGTAACTGAATGTGTTAATATTTAGCAGTCTTTTTTTCATATATACATGCATTTTTTTTTTTTTCTTCCTTTCCCAGAATTCTCTTTGTGGTTCATCTCATATTGTGCTGATTGTTAATGTTGCACCAGAAGCTAAGCACTACCATGACACGTACTGCAGTCTGAATTTTGCTTCTAAACAGAAAAAAATTGTTGACAATCCAGCAGTTGGTGAACTGGCCACAGGTAGGCGGACATCTTTTCAGGAATATTTCAGCTAAAATGATATCCCTATTCAAAGCTGTCATTGTAATTAGTTCAGTCCATTGCTTTATCTCTATCTCCTCTCCCCTCAACCATTGATTACATTTGAATTTTTACAACTTTACAATCTCATTTAACCTAAACTTTCGTGACTCTTCTGGGTGTAGATCAGGGGTTTTCAAACTGTGGTCTGTGGACCACAGGGGGTCCGCAAGGATGAGATAGGGGGTCCGTTGATTAACTCATCATGTGAAATTCAAAGCATAAATTTTCAATGTCTGGATATTTATTTTTACTTTTTAAATTTTCATTTGATAACATTAATTTTATCAATTTAAAGTAAGCTTAAAACCAGTTTTTTTCTGTGTTAATGCAAAACTATATGCTATTTTTAGTAAACATTTATGTATAAATTTCCTAAGCGTTCATAGTGGGTCCCAAACCTTGAAATATAAAGGGGTCCGTAAGTCAAAAAGTTTGAAAACCCCTGGTGTAGATGATCATGGCTCTACGCAATATCTCTGCATTTTCCTGATTGTTTTAGGAAAAATAACACAGTGATTTCTGTTATTCCTTACTTTTTTTCCTTTTGTCTTCTCTTTAGTCTGCCACAATTTCCAGGATAAAAAGCAAGTAAATGTATCCGCCACTTTACACCTTTACAAAGTTATTAGAAACAAAGGGAGATAATTAAATCATTAACATTGGCATCCATATGCAAACAGTTTTTTTTTGTTTTGTTTTTTTTGTTTTTTTCTTTTAATCATATCACCCCAAGCAAGGCGAGTGTTCTTAGCTAGATTTTGTGTCAAGGTACCGCCGATAAATATTGATAATCGAATAAATCTGGTTACAGAAGGAGTGGTCCGATTTTAATCAAATTTGATACACTCATAGACAAAGACATAAGAAACGATATTCAGAAGTTTCAAGGTTGCAGTTCTTACAATAGTGCAGAAAATCGATTTTTTTTATTTTTTTTTATTTATATTTTTTTTTTAATCGTATCACCCCAAGCAAGGCAGTAACACCACTGATGCACTGGGGGCTACGTAAGAGTGAAAAGATTGGAAAATAGAGAGCCGGAAACCACATCCTAAACAGGGAACAAGGGATGAGCCTCTTCACCTGTTCAATAGACGTGGGTGAAGTGTGAACCGGGCAATAGTATAATCTATCTACTCCAATTGAGGAAAAAAAAAACTCTCCTTTTGCATCCAATATCTATTGACTCATTTCATCAATGGAGGAAAAAGAAAATGATTTCTTCCTGGTCTGGTTTTTTTATTCCATGATACCACGTTTTCCGGTGAACATTTAACCAATCTCCATCTTTTTCCTTTGCGTTTTAGCTGATATAATAATGCCTTGACAGATATTGTCTCATCAGTTTCAGCTGTAAATGAGACGTTGGTTTTGTTCTTGGTAGCTTATCAATCTCTAATCATCTTCTTTGAGAGATTGAAGAGCTCTATGGTTCAGAATCACCTGAAACCACAACTTGTTCAGTGCTGACTGAGCCATCATCATGAAAACTGTTCTCAAATAAACGACATAATGTTATACCTTCATTCTATTAAATAAAGAAAATACAAAAAGAAAATATAATGTTTGGAGTTGATACAGTCTTACTAAATTCTGTAGTAAGTATGTAAGGCTCGCTCCTGGCAACTCTCGTCTTCAATTATATGCTATTTGGAAAAGTCCAAGTCGTAGTCTGGAGAATGCTGTAATTATGAAATTATTCTCATAAATATACAAATGGTGTTTATTATTTTTGTTGTAAATTCTCAAGAACCAAAAAAAAAAGTATAAATTCACTTTTATATGTGTTATATACATACCTATGAACATTAATGGCTATGTCCCAATCCTTATATGTCCCAATCCTATGCCTTATATGTCCCAATCCTTATATGTCCCAATCCTTATATGTCCCAATCCTTATATGTCCCAATCCTTATATGTCCCAATCCTTATATGTCCCAATCCTTATATGTATGTCCCAATCCTTATATGTCCCAATCCTTATATGTCCCAATCCTTATATGTCCCAATCCAATATATGTCCCAATCCTTATATGTCCCAATCCTTATATGTCCCTAATCCTTATATGTCCCAATCCTTATATGTCCCAATCCTTATATGTAATCCCTAATCCTTATATGTCCCAATCCTTATATGTCCCAATCCTTATATGTCCCAATCCTTATATGTCCCAATCCTTATATGTCCCAATCCTTATATGTCCCAATCCTTATAAATGTATTGGACACTGAGGGAGACAATATTGCCGCCTAGCAGTTCACCACTAGCAGTGGTTATCTACTTCACGAATTCATTGTATTCACTTACACACAAATACTTTTTGGAAAAGGTGTTAATCCATCTCTTCCCTCCAGATATGGGTTAAATAACAGGACAGATTGGGTTTTATAGCCTTGGTTTTGCAACCAGTCTACCACAGAAAGTAATGACAACCTACTGCAGGAAAATTGTACTAAGTCAGTCATGTCTCTTTTGAGATATAATCGCCCAAGCATGTATCACGTATGGCACTTAACTGACTGACTGAGATGAGATAGAAGACAGTAATTCGTAAAATTCTCAGATATTTACCATCATAAAGTAAAAACAAAAACAATTTTTTATCCTTAAGACTGTTTTGTAAGTCCTTGTCACAAATCAACAAAAACTAGGGGAGGATGGGTTAGAGACAAGCAAGCAGTTATATACATACCTATGAACATTCATGGCTATATCCCAATCCTTATAAATGCATTGAACACTATTGTGAGGGGGGTTATATTTTTTAGCACTTCATTACTAGCAGTGGTTATCTACTTCATGCAGCTGGTAAATATTGTATTTTGTTGATGTTATAAAGATTATCATTTCATTTTCTAACCTTTATTTTGATAATTTTTCATTCAGTCATCTTTTCAGGTTACAACAATATATGTTTATTTTATTCCAATTTTAGTAATCACTTTTGAAAACAAACTTTGTGGAGGAAGAACGAAGGTAGTTAAAATACTCTGGGTGTCATGGGAGAAAATTGACCTTTTGACACTACATCTTATAGCAGTCATAAAAGTACATGTTTGCTTATTTTTCTTCCTGTGTCTGATATCATCACAGTGTTGTCTGCGTATATTATGTTGTCAAGATTGTGTCCACCATTAACAAACCCAGGTAGAATTTTTCATTCTTTTAGGATCATTTTCATGTGAAATTATAATAAACTAGCAGTATAGCCCAATGTTGCTCGGGTGTAATGAAAGCTTTAAAACTAATCCATGGTCCTGGAGCTCAGACTCAGCCTAAAGAAGATTTGTGTGAAGTTTGAGAATCGGATAAAAATTATGGATTTGTATAAAGGACATACAGACAGATAAACAGAGACACACACACAAACATCTTGCTTTTATATATTATCAATTTTCTGCACTATTGTAAGAACTGCAACCTTGAAACTTCTGAATATCGTTTCTTATGTCTTTGTCTATGAGTTTATCAAATTTGATTAAAATCGGACCACTCCTTCTATAACCCGATTTTTTCCATTATCGATTTTCAATATTTATCGGGGGTACTTTGACGCAAAACCTAGCTAAGAACACTCACAGATGCTTATAGTACAACTGTGTAAATTTTCAAGAAAATCGGTTCAGCCATTTCGGAGTCTATAGGTAACACACACACACACACACACACACACACACACACACACGCACACACACACACAAAGTTCCATTTATAAATAAGTTTAGATCCAGTGAGAATTTGTCTGTGCATTGAATACTGGTGCCATATTTGGTCGGTTGCTCTTGGTATTCATCTTAAGGTTCTAAACTAAACCCAAAGGGCTATTTGAAAAATAATTGATCCTGACTTGGCAGCACTCCTTCAGTCACATTCTCACCAATGTGATGTGGCTTCCCTCTGTCTTTTCTACAAGTATTTTCAAGGCAATTGCTCTGAGATATTTTTTTCCTGGTACCTCGACTACATGTATTTACTTGTGCTACTAGATTGACATCAAGGTCTCACTTTTTACCATAGAAATAGATAATGTAACCGCCTCTTCTACTCTAACAGTTTATTTTCTTGCACTTCCTGTTTGCGGTACTCACTTCCATTTGCTTACTTCCCTGATAGCTACAAGCTACAATCTCCAAAAGTTTAAATGCAATGTCAATCTTTTGTCTTCTTGATTTCCATCCATCTCTTATCTTTTGTTTGATATCCTTTGTCTCTTTTTTTTTTTCTCTCAATGTATCCCCCACCAAACATGCATTTACGCCTTGCTTGGGGTGAAATGATTATAAAAAAACAAGTTGCATCCTTGTCTTTTTTGCTTCTTTTTGTCTTTAAAATACCTTGAACAGTGGATGTGATTGACAGACATCTGGCCATAGATAGTTTGAGTTTTGTTTAATGGCATATCAATCTCTGTGGGTTATTTAATCCCAAAATGGTGGGGTCTTAAGGTATTTTTTTAATGTTTGGTTATAGTGAGAAGGCTGATTTAGTCAGATTTTAATGAACTTTTCTTGTTTTTATTCTTTTTCATTTTAGAAAACTGAAAATGTCTTCTAGTTTTTGTTTTGCTGTGAATAAGTTTTTCTTCCTTCAAAAATGTGTTATGGTAATAATTTTTTCTTCAAAAATGTATATTTTTTTTATAACAGTCTATTTTTATGTATATATTTCTATAAAAGTGTGTTTTTATACTTTCATAGTGTTTTGACCCCGGTTTGGGGGGGGGTAACTATTTGCCCATAGCTGGGACCCTAACAGGTGCTACCACTCTGGGTCAGGGTGGACTTGAGAACAACAGCAATTAAGAGGTAGTTCCACGCTTCTCACAACCTTAGAATCAGTTTTTGCTGCCTGATGCAGTTTGCTGTCATGCCTAGGACTTGGCCGTAGATATGGTCAACAAAAGTGACAATTGGCTTGAAAGGCAAAGACCAGCATATGTGACTGAAAAATATGTCCAGCTGTAGATAAAGTGGACAAAGCTACAACCCGAGAAAGCAAAAATGCGTGGGTGAAGAGCCATGGCCATGTGGGTCACATGGGAGTTTTAAGACTTTTTAAAAGTCTAGAATTTTCAGTGGAGAAAAAAAAAAAAAAAAAAAAAAACAAGAGATCCTCTATGGCTTCCAACTCCCAACTGCCCCGTCATGTGTGAAAACTCTCTCCAACTGCTCCATTACTCCAAACTAGCGCCTCCCGAGAATAAAAATATATAAGATTATATTTGTATGGGTTATGTCTTGAAGGCTGTCTCAATGCGTTGAGTGAAAGGAAGGTAAGGAAGTGTTTGTGTTATCTATTTATTAAACATTAATATTTTGAGATTAAAATCTCATCTTCAGAATGGCAGAGGAGTTTTGACTGTCCAAACTTCTTTACAATCTCTCTATGAATGGTTGTTAAGGGTTGTCCACTGCTGCTGTGCATGTGTTCTGGCTGCTGTATGTATGTGTGTGTGTGTATACGTGTGTGTATTCTAATTCGGGCATTAATGGTACATGTGTGTCTAATTGGGGCTTGTGTGTGTGTGTGTATGTTTGTGTGTATTCTAGTTGGGGTCTTTATGGTCTGATGATATCAGTCCACTTGTATGTGTGGTTTATCTTAAAGTTCACTTGACTCTGTGACCAGGTCGAAGAGCATCAGTTTCAGTACTGTTGTTTTATCTTTCTGATTTATCTGGTGATTGAGTGTTGTGACCGTTTCATGTGTGTGTGTGTCTACATGCGCATGGTTATTGTAAGATTATATTTTTTATATATACGTATTCCTCGTTGTTTTCCAGCAGTAGTATATCACATTTATACCCCTTATTTGCTTAGTTCAATTTCTGTTTATATACAGTCTGTTCCCAGTAAATTTTCCAGATTATTGTCTTTCCCAAATTAATCAAATTTTCAGAACAGGTTTATTTTGTTTATAATCACCCACATTTTTTCATTTATTTTTCAGCTTATAATATTAAGCTGCCCAATTCTAAGCGGATGCATTTTATTGAGAAAGACAAAAATGCAAAGGAAAACAGAAAGATTTCTTTGGATTCTGCTAAGAAATTGAAATTAAGTTCTACTGGGTTGGAAAAGTCGAAGTAAGTAAAATGAAATTAAGTTCTACTGGGTTGGAAAAGTCGAAGTAAGTAAAATGAAATTAAGTTCTACTGGGTTGGAAAAGTCGAAGTAAGTAAAATGAAATTAAGTTCTACTGGGTTGGAAAAGTCGAAGTAAGTAAAATGAAATTAAGTTCTACTGGGTTGGAAAAGTCGAAGTAAGTAAAATGAAATTAAGTTCTACTGGGTTGGAAAAGTCGAAGTAAAAAATCTATTTCTCTATCGAGTGAATCTTTCTTCACTTCCATTGTAAAATAGAATTTACCAGAGAAACAAATGTTTTCTATTTTTCTGAAGAAATTCTTTCCAATATTACAGATGCTCAGTTTTAGACCTAAAGCAGCAGATGTTGAAAATAGAAGAATCTTTAAAGAGTCAACCATATTTGAATTCTAAAATCCCAGGAAAAAATCAAAAACTTGAATTATGCAAAGCCCCAACTAAAAATTGTACAGAAATGAGATGTACACGTACCAAGAAAAAAGGTTTGTTTGTTTTGTTTTTTTTGTTTCTTTGTTTTTTTATGTTTCTTTGTTGTTGTTTTTTTTTTTTGTTTTTTTGGGTTTTTTGTTTTTTGTTGTTGTTTTTTTTTGTTTTTTGTGGTTGGAAATCTACAAGCCTTGTTTTGAAACACACATAAAGTTAGAAAAATAAGGGCCACTTGAAGTGTTTTAACATAGTATTCACGGTATATATTAGGTAAATGTTGGTATACATTTTTTTTTTTTTTTTTTTAATCATATCACCCCGAGCAAGCGGCAACGCCACTAATGTGCCAGGGGCTACGTAAGAGTGAAAAGATTAGAAAAGAGAAAGCCGGAAACCACATCCTAAACAGGGAACAAGGGATGAGCCTCTACACCTGTTCAATAGACATGGGTGGAGTGTGAACCGGGCGATAGTTTAGTCTATCTACATTAATTAATGTGTGCTCTTTAATAATTTTTAACTTATTTTCAGGCAAGAAATATTCTTGAAGCATAGAAGCCCTTAATAATGAACATGACAATACATGGTCTTCATTTACTTTTCTTACATGAGTTCAAACTTTGGCACAGTGCCTCCCAAACTTCTGCCAATATCAACAGAGTATCAGAAAATTCGGTCCACAAGTGATCAGACAGTACATTAGAAATTCCATACTAGCGATGAAAGCCTTGAAGATGAAGAAGGTAGAAAACAGTCATGCAGTCTTGACAACAAGCAATCAAGCAGTTGTTAAGCAAAATCCACCTTTAAGTGGAACCAAGGAATGCAGTTCATCCAAGCATATTCCA
Organism: Ascarosepion bandense; assembly: GCA_037127315.1. Classification (NCBI taxonomy): domain Eukaryota; kingdom Metazoa; phylum Mollusca; class Cephalopoda; order Sepiida; family Sepiidae; genus Ascarosepion; species Ascarosepion bandense. Next base: position 1,126,503 of record JBBBDQ010000837.1, read on the forward strand.
TGGAAGTAGCTATAGAAGAGTGAGAACCTTACCACATCCCATCCATGGGTGGGAAATACTTTTGAAGGCTATAAAAGACTGGAAGGTGAGGACAGAGCAGTTCCTGCCTAAATATGACGGCAGCTCTCCATTTCAGTTTGGCTCTTGTAAAGGTAGACAACACCACAAGGTCATGTACTTCTGGAACTGTACAGGTAACTGACCATTTTTCTTGCATCTTTAGCGATGGATCATATCCTGCAATCAATCCGAAACTTCCACACATGTAGTGTTCAGCAGAGCCACAAATCCTAGCATTGTTGTGTGTGTGTGTGTGTGTGTGTGTTAATTTACTTCACTTTCATATCTTTAGACTCTGTTCAACATCTTTTCATGGGTTGATTCAAATTTGATAGCATCTTCAAACAATAAACTGAATTCCTTGGTTCCACCAGTTCTAACCTTAATGGTTACGACCCACCATGCCACTCATATCGTAACAAGCCCCTCTCCATTGCATCTGTATTTCATTGGGATGTAAGTCCCACTCAAGCAGACTTTTCTGTGAACCACTGCTTTGTAGAAGTGACTCCCAAGAGAATATTTCCCTGTTAACTACTATCTTAACCTGTTCAAGTCTGATGTTAACTGTTATCCCCACCTCCCAAGCCACATAAATTGTGCCTCTCATTCTGTAACCCTTCACCTTGAGTGGATCCTGGATCTTGTATGGGGGTGGACCTCATTGTAAAAAAAAAAAAACTGGTGCGCAGGGGGTTACAGGAAGAGAAAAGACTGAGTACAGGGGATATTGAGGAAAAAAAACATTCTTCTGATACACCATTTTTTAAAACTTTACCCACTTTTGATTTCTGACATTTTAAACACGCTTCTGACGATTATTTCTTTCTAATCTTTTCCTGTTGGCCATTTTAGGTGATCTGAAATCCGAGTTGAAGAATTCTCATGTCAAACGAAGAATGAGCAATGTACACAAAAAAGAATTCACTTCAAGATATTTCAGGAATATCACAACGCAAAAGGGTAAGTAGTTTTGAGTTGTGAAAGTATCAGCCAGTCAATTAAGTGCCATACGTGATACACACTTGGGCGATCATGTCTCTTTCGAGACAGGACTAACTGGGCAGAAGATTATCCCACGGTAGGTTGCCATTACTTTCTGCAGTAGATGGGTTGCCAACCAAGGCTATAGAACTCAATCTGTCCTGTTATTTAACCCATAACTGGAAAGAAGAGACTGAGTAATACATTTCCCAAGGATATTTGCGCGTAAGTGAATGCAAGGAATTCAGTTGAAATTTGAACTCGGCTCCCCGATTTGTCGTTCCATATCAATATTCTCTGCACCACAACGCACTTGTGAAAGTATACCAAAGCAAATTTTATTAGTTTTAAGCTGTGAAAATATACTAAAACACATTTTATTCATGTGAGAAAGAAAAAAACTTTGAACCTTTTAAGTTCGTTTAGATATAAGATGTAATACAGTCAACAAGGCACTTGTTATCTTGTAATATCTTCACCATAATTATTTGATACACACTTTTTCTCCAAGAGGTGTATACGATACACAGTAACTAAATATTGCTACCTCCTTTCCGTAATAAGCAATCATATTCACCTTATTCTAACCAATGGAATTGGTCACTGATTGTGGAAGAGATGTAACATTTTTCCCCTGCCATGTGCATCACCATATTTCATCTTCTCTTATGTGCCATATTCTCTCAGGACGTAGGCGATCATGGCTTTCCACGACTTCCTATCTCTAGTAACTCTTAGCACGCTTTCTCCTGTTGCGCCATGCAACCCTCGTTCCACTAGCTCAAGCCCATAAATCTAGAATATAAAAGTATAGAAACTAGTATGGTCACAAAATGAGGGATCAGTTTATATATTGATTATAATATAGATCTAATCCCCCTTTTTATATCCACATCATAATTTCTAATAAACAGTTGGCATATATCTTCTTTTATGTGCCATGTCCTTTCAGGACATAGGCAATCATGGCTTTCCACATCTCCCTGTCCCTGGTGGCTCTTGGCACGCTTTCTCCTGTTACACCATGCAACCCTCGTTCCATCATCCACCTGATCAGGTCCTTCAAATATGTTATCCACTGCTTTCCTGTATCTCTTTTTCCCCTCTATCTGGCCTGTTAGTAACAGGTTCTCCAAGCCCTTCTTCCTCATTGCATGTCTCAGGAATTTTAGTTGTCTCTTCCTGGTGCTCAGTATTAATTTCCTTTTCGTCTCCATCCTTTCCAAAACCTCGTCATTGCTCACATGCTCGGTCCATGATATTCACAGCATCCTTCTGTAGAACCACATTTCAGCAGCTTCAAATTTTCCTTCATTTTCGAAGATATTGTCCAACATTCACTGCCATATTGAAGAACCAACATCACATAGCAATCCAGTACTCTCTTCTTTGTTTCTAGCGAAATTGTCCTGTTTCTTAATACTCTACTCAGCTCCTGGAATGCATCCTTGTGCTTTTGGATCTCAGGAATATAAATGTATAGAAACTGCTGTCACCATGAAGTGAGGGATCAGTTTATATATTGATTGTAATATGGAACAAATCCCCCACTTTATATCCAGTATGTTTCTGTAGAATGACATTTCAGCTGCTTCAAGTTTTTCCTTCATCTTCGAAGATATTGTCCAACATTCACTGCCATATTGAAGAACCGACATCACATAGCAATCAAGTACTCTCCTCTTTGTTTCTAGTGAAATTGTCCTGTTTCTTAATACTTTACTCAACTTCTGGAATGTTTCTTTTGCCAATCATTTCGCCTTCGGATCTTGCTTTCTGTCTTCTGTTAGGACAGTATAAATGAAAGTAAGTTATTTTTAGTGTTCAAAATAGCTAATCAGTAACAAAGAGCTGATTGCCAATGCCCAATAAATAGAAAATTTTCTTTTCTTTTTAACATAAAAGATGTTATCTTATGACAACATCTGTTCCTATCATATATCACTATATTTGGTTTGGGTGTATGTTGGTCTTGTGTAATAACTAAAGGAAAATGCAGTGTTGATAAAAGCAAAATAAATCTTTATATAACACAATACAGAAAGATAAGGTGAAAGTTTACATTTCAAGAGTTAAAGTATAAAAGTCCTCGATCATATGTGAGATAGAAAGAATCCCAGAGTGAGTAAATATACATATATATATCTCCAAATGTAGTAAAGTGTCTGCTTAACTGTGTGGGTGAAGGAAGGTATATATGTTTCTAAATGTAGTGGCAGGCTGCTTACAAGGTGGAGAAAAGAAGGGTGTATGTTTTCAAATGTACCAGGACAGTTTACCAATCCGAAGTCACCCTCTTGTTGTACATTGGAAAGATATTAATCCATCTCTTCTCCCTCCAGCTGTGGGTTAGATAGCATGACAGATTGGGTTCTATAGCTTTGGTTGGCAACCAGTTTACCTAGCCTCGTAGATAAAGGTGTTTGTGTAGGGGTCAACACTCCTACCTGTAAAAATGCAAGTTACAGAAGCATTGACAACCTAGTGCCGATGACCTATTCTTCACTGAGGGCGATCATGTTTAGGGTTAGAGTGGATTATACCTAGTCCATAGTTTTTCTTCATATCTGGTTATGTATTTCACATGATAAGTGATTTTGTTAGGATTATTTTGCAACTGTAGATATTTTTCAGTGCACTTATATCACTACCAAATGAGACACAAGGTCATGGTTTAATGGGAGTTATCAGTAATACTGTTGAAAACTCTGTTTGTGGATGCCTCAGGTGTTGGCTATTGACTCTGGTTCCCTCCTGAAGGAGAGTTACTGCCTGAGAGGATGGCCTGCTGGAGCTTGAGCTAATATTAATTTCCAACTTTCATGGCAGAAACTAGGTAAGTATAACTTTCCAAATGTAAGCAGAAAATGAATCGAGGCACTGACAAGCGAGTAATTTTGGCAAACAGCATGTATTCTGCCATATACTTGCCTGCCTGCCAGGTAGTAACCACCCTGCTGCCTGCCTGCCTGCCTGCCAGGTAGTAATCATCTCCTCTCAGTTCGGGTTCCCTACACTGAACTCAACTTTGTGTCACATTACTTCTCGATGGGGAGACGAGGTAAATACCTTTTCTGTCAGAAAAACAGAATCAAAGCAGCTGAAAATGCACAGCTTTGATTGGTTGACATTTAATTGAATCCTCATATTGGATGAAGATGATCAGAAATAAAAAAGAACCAGCCTGTCTTGTAAACATTTTTATTAATAAACGTCTTTAGTCAAGTAAGGGTGTACAAATAAAAATAAGATTTGAAATTGATAACTTTTTCATTTCATTTAAACTGACATTAAACAGTATTTACATTATTCAGACTATTCTCCGCCAGGCTACAGCAGTGGTGAACAAGTAACTTGCAGGGTTAGAGCGAGATAACTCATGATATCCAATCAAGGCTTTACGCATGGAATGAGGATGATATACCCCAGTGATTGTAATAAGGGGTTCAGTTTGAAATTCCTAGCACCTGAAGGAGGCTGGAGCATACAACAGCAGAAACATCGTATAAATGGCAACAAAAATGAGGACAAGAGTCCGAACAATGTAAATACTGCAAATACTACCTCATCTCAGAAATATAGACAAATGACATTAAACACTTCTCTCTTCTCTTTTTTATTTTCCGACTGAAACCAAGTAGCTTCACTAAATATATCAGTTCCGTGTTTTCATGCAATCAAGATGGAGCAATCCAATATTTATGACGTGTTGTCAGAGCATAATGCTCATGCAAAATAACTAAGGAACTAACAAAAGGAAGGACAAGCAAAAATTTAAGAGATATTTAAAATCAGTTTTATCTATTATAAATATTTTACGATTATAAATTGGATGCCTCCACAAATGTGCTTTGTGGTGCAGTGGATATCAGCTCAGAATGAGAAATTGGAGAGCTGAATTCCAGTTGAATTCATTGCATTCAAATATATGCAAATACTTTTAGAAAAGGTACGAATCCACTTTTTCCTCCATCTATGGGTTAAATAGCATCATAGATTGGGTTCTATAGCCTTGGTTGGCAACTAGTCTACCACAGAAAGTAATTGCAACTTACTGTGGGGAAAATCTTCTGCTCAGTCAGTCATGTCTCGAGAAATGATCGCCCAAGCGTGTATCACATATGGCCCTTAACTGACTGAGTGACCTTCACAAAAACATGATACCTAATGTTTAAAATCAATTTTTAATAATGAAAAAATCTTACTCGAAGTTTTTATTTTAGTTTTAATTTCAAGTTGAGAAATTAACTCAATATTTCCAATAAACAAAATACTATGCTGTATTTCAAAACTATATTGTGAAGATTGTGGCTGCCAATCACAAATCCTGACAGGATTTCTAGTTCTCTGAGAACTGTTTTGCTGTTCAGGTTGAATAGATCTGGTGAGAAGACATATCCTTGTCTTACATCCTTTTTTATTTTTGTATATCTGCTGAACTCATGTTCTGCTTGTATGCAGGTAGTTTGTTGCCAGTACTATTCTTGATTATTTTAATGTCTTTCCTGAATATGTTGAGGTTGTCAAGCGTCTTTATCAAGTCTTTGAGGCATACATTATCAAACACCTTTGTACAGTCTATAAAACACAGGTACACATTCTTCTGCATTTGTATTGCTATTTCTGATAACATTCTGAGTATAAATATTGCATTCCTTGTTCCGGTGTCTTTGACTAACCCACACTGTTCTTGCCCTACCCCCCCTGGCTTGATTCTGCTGCTCAATTTATTCATCAGAATCCGAATGATGAGTTTTGCTGCGTGGGTCATTCGGCTGATTTTTCGGTGGAGTTGACATTCCTTTGCACTTGGCTTCTTAGTGCTATAACAACTGATCTTTTCTGAAACTTTGAGGACTATTAGTGGGTTTAAAATCTAATTAATCTGATTTGAAACAAACATTAAGTTTAAAATATTGCAGAAATGCATTTTTTAATACAACAGAACGTTTGTTTGCATATACACTTTTTTAACACTTCTATGACAGGGATGTGCATTGTGTTGCAGTAGATATTGACTCGGAATGCCCAAGTTCGAATTCCAGTTGAATTCCTTGCATTCACTTTCATACAAATGCCTTTGGGAAAGGTAATAATCCATCTCTTTCCTCTAGTTATGGGTTAAATAATAGGACAGATTGGGTTCTATGGCCTTGGCTGGCTATGGCCTTGGCTGGCAACCAATCTACCACAGAAAGTAATGGTATCCTACTGCGGGAAAATCTTCTGCCCAGTCAATCATGTCTCGAAAGAGACATGATCACCCAAAGCTTGTATCATGTATGGCACTTAACTGACTGACTGAATATAGTTGAAAACATGATTAAGGCTTCTGTTGGGCATAAAGTGGGGGATCAGTTTTATATTGTTACGAAACAATAAACTGATCCCCCACTAATTACTACTTAATAATATAATACATCTTTTCCCCACTCTAGCTATGAGTCAAATAATAGGACAGATTGGGTTCTATGGCCTTGATTGGCAACCAGTCTACCACAGAAAGCAATGGCAACCTACTGCAGGATAATCTTTTTCCCAGTCAGTCATGTTTCTTCAAGACATGATCGCCCAAAGCATGTATCATGTATGGCACTTAACTGACTGATGAGTTATCTAATGTTGTTCTATGGAGGAGGGCTTTAACTGTAAAAAAATAATTTAGAAATAAATGAATTTGGGCTCTTATTTTTTCATAGTGTCTTGGATGACCAATCATATCTATAAAATTCTGCACTTTCTTTTTTTTTTTTTTTTCCACACATAGAAAAACAATTTAAAATTCTTAAAATATTCAGGTTGGTCAAATTGTAATAAGCTTCACAATATATGATTAGTAAATATAATTTTACTTAATATCAATCTTTTCTAAGAACGACACTGTCAAAACCAAATTTTAAAAAATTTTAAAATGTTACAAATCTTTGTAATTAAAATTTAAAAAAAAAAAAAAAAATAGATAACAATTCTGGTAAAAATTCTTTTTTCATTGAAAAAATATTTTTCTTAAGACAATATTGTCTTTAATACATATTATTTATAAAAGCAATTAAAAACTTCTGTAATTAAATATCTTAGTATTATTGTGTTTTTTACTTTTCAATTCAGAGCAAATTTTCTGTAAGATAAAGTTCAATTTTGCTAAAAAGATATTGATTTCTCTAAAAAAAAATGCTTTTAACAAATATAGTCACAAAAAATTATCACATTGAATTTTTCAAGTTTTCATAAAATTAAGAAAGTGAAGCACATGTAAAAAAAAAAAAAAAGTAAAATATATTTTTCTAAGATTTTCTAATAAAAAAAAAATTCTAAAATTTCATTTGTGAATAAGTCCTGAAAATTTAATTAATATTCAACAATTATTTGACTTTTGCAAAAACAAATCTGCCATCTGCCCGTGCATTGAATATTGCTGCCATATCTGGTCAGGTGCTCCTGCTATCCACTTAGGTGTCCTCGACTGAATCCAATGGAGAATCTGTAACATGACTGATCCCGACTTGGCAGCTAGGATACAGTTGCTTTCTCGCCAACGCAGTGTGGCTTCCCTGTGTCTCTTCTACAAAGACTTTCACAGCTTCTGCTCCGATGAACTTAGCTCACTGGTACCCCCCTATATATGAATTTCCTCGAGCCACAAGATTAGCAACTAGGTCTCACCTTTTTACTCTTCCTGACACCCCCTGCAACCTCTCACTCCTTCTCATAACATTCCTCCTATGTAACCCCCTGCACAGAAGTGGCAGTAAAAATGCCTTGCTTGGGGTGACATGATTATAAAAAAAAATTTTTTTTAAATCAATGTGTCTGTCATTGCAAAAAAGATGCTAAAATTTGCTATGCTAATTTATAGTACATCCACTGATACAAGAAAACAAAATTTTTAATCAAAATTTCAGATGTTTTAAAAATGAGCCAAATATTTAATTAAATGTTCCTTGATCTTTCATCTTAATAATAAGATTTTCATGATAAAACTTTGTTTTCGTTACTGTATGCTAATTATTAGCCATTTTTTTGGCAGTATCTATAAACCCGCATTGGCTTAGAGCAGGGGTTAGCAAGCTTTTGTTAACTATGTACCAATTCAGGGTTTTAAAATTATTTTTTTTTATACAAGTCAAGGTCAATATACCTGTTCTACAAGATATTTTATATAGTAATATATGCAATATGTAAACCACATTAAAAGAAATAAACTGTTTTTAAAAGTTTTTTAAGTTTTTATTGTTAATGGGAGTCTTGCCCTTGCTTGGTCTTAGATAATTGCTTGATATCAGCAACATACTTTATTACTTTGAGTTTCAGACAATTTGCATGCCTTTGAAAATTGCTTGGCATGTTACATGTGGCCGAACCCTGTCTTAGGGAGGTTGATTTTTTTTTTTTTTTTTTTTTTTTTTTTTTTTCCTAACAGTCTGTTATAATTTTTGGATTATATTTTTCTTTATTTTCACACCTGTCTACTAATTTTGGATGTGCGTTGTGGTACAGTGGATATCGGCTCGGAACGAGAAACCAGGTAGTCGAGTTCGAATTCCAGTTGAATCCATTGTATTCACTTATGCGCAAATACCCTTGGGAAAGGTATTAATCCGTCTCTTCCTTCCAGTTATGGGTTAAATAGCAGGACAGATTGGGTTCTATAGCCTTGGTCGACAACCAGTCTACTGCAGAAAGCAATGGCAACCTACTGCGGGATAATCTTCTGCCCAGTCAGTCATGTCTCTTTCGAGACATGATTGCCCAAGCGTGTATCACGTATGGCACTTACTGAACTGACTACTAATTTTATTTGAAACAATTTTTTTCTTTTTCAGACTATCTGTTAATAGAAAATAAACAGAAAAATCACCGTGAGTCAAAATGTTTTATTTTGTTTTTATCTTTATTTTTTGTTTTGTTTTATAAATCTTAGGATCAATCCATCACAAAATAATAATACTTGATACAGACATTATTAAAAAAAAAATGTCTGTAAACCTGACTATAAAAGAAACATAAGAGATACCTGCATTTAAATAATACTAGCAGTATAGCCCGGCATTGCTGGGGTGTAATGAAAGCTCTAAAATTAATCCATGGTCCTGGAGCTCAAACTCAGCCTAAAGAATATTTGCATGAAGTTTGGTGAGAATTGAATAAAAAATTGTGGATTTGTATAAAGGACATACAGAAAGATAAACAGAGACACACACAAACATCTTGCTTTTATATATATATATATATATATATAATCGATTTTCTGCACTATTGTAAGAACTGCGATTTTGAAACTTCTGAATATCATTTATTATGTCTTTGTCTATGAGTGTATCAAATTTGATTAAAATCGGACCACACCTTCTATAACCCGATTTTTTTCGATTATCGATTTTCGATATTTATCGGGAGTACCTCGACACAAAACCTAGCTAAGAACACTCGCAGACGCTTATAGTACAACTGTGTAAATTTTCAAGAAAATCTGTTCAGCCATTTCGGAGTCTATAGGTAATGGACGCACACACAAAATTCCATCTATCTAAAACTTATTTATACATGGAACTTTGTGTGTGTCCGTTACCTATAGACTCCGAAATGGCTGAACCGATTTTCTTGAAAATTTACACAGTTGTAAGTGTCTGCGAGTGTTCTTAGCTGGATTTTGTGTCAAGGTACCCCCGATAAATATTGATAATCGAATAAATCTGGTTACAGAAGGAGTGGTCCAATTTTAATCAAATTTGATGCACTCATAGACTAAGACATAAGAAATGATATTCAGAAGTTTCAAGGTTGCAGTTCTTACAATAGTGCAGAAAATTGATTTTCTTTTTTTTTTTAATTATATATATATATATATATATATATATATATATATAATTTTTAATTGTATCACCCCAAGCAAGGCGGTAACGCCACTGATGTGCAGGGGGCTATGTAATAGTGAAAAGATTGGAAAAGAGAAAGCCAGAAACCACATCCTAAACAAGGGATGAGCCTCTTCACCTGTTCAATAGACATGGATGGAGTGTGTGCTGGGTGATAGACTAAACTATCTACTCCAATCAAAAAAAAAAATGGTGGTGGATTACTAAGTTTTAACTTAGTTAAAGTCCAGTCAACGAGATTTCTGTTAAAATCAAAAAAAAAAAAAAATTAAAAGGAAACCAATTAAACATGAAAAATTTTAAATTAAGCAAAAAAAAAAAAATTACTTTAAGAATATTTGAAACAAAAGAGATTCCCATCTCGACACGAGGGTCTACCAGGAAGATAAAAATTACTTAACTTTTTGGTCACACCAAATGAATAAATTGAAATAGCCAGTGAATGACCCCAAAATGGAAGCATGACTGCCGAATTACAGCCGGCAGAGAGACTAATATAGGGCCAGCAAAAAAGAAACAAACAAACAAACTAGCAATGCACCAGTCAACAAGATTTCTGCTAAAATCGAAAAAAAAAAAAATTAAAGAAAACCAATTAAACATGAAAAGTTTAAAATTTGAAATTAAGCAAAAAGAAAAAAATGACTTACTTTTAAGAAATATCTATATATATATATATATATATATATATATATATATAAAAGGCAAGATGTTTGTGTGTCTGTTTATCTGCCTGTATGTCTGTATTTTTTCAGCCCTTTTATTTTAGTTTTTACTTCAGGTTTGGCTCTAACTAGGTATAATTGTAGTTCTTGGTCTCAGCCATGATACCATTTACTCAGAGGTCTTATTTAGCCTTCAAAATTCAGTTTACGATGAAAAAAACTTATTTGATATTGACACCAGGAAATCAAAATTTGACTTACATCCATTCATTTTTCTTTCAGTCTACGGTTTTCTCTTTAACTGGAAGCAACTATTGCTTTTTAGTCTTTCGTGTCGACGTCCAAAGAGTCTGAGCTCCAGGACCATGGATTAGTTTTAAAGCTTTCATTACACCCGAGCAATGCCAGGCTATACTGCTAGTTTATAAATAAGTTTAGATAGATTAGATATTGAGATATGTCTATATTTTCATAAACTATTCAAATCAAGTCCACACTAACGAGCCTTTTTGCTATAATGCTTAATATAATCTTAACTGTTCATATTTTCATAGGAAATGGTCAAAAACTCACTCATTTATTTATTTTTGTTTTCACAAGTGAGTTTTTGGGGCAAGTCACTTCAACCAATGCTTTTATTCATTGTGTCATGTATCGTTCATCCAAAGAGTTGTGAGTTCAATACCTGGCTACAGCAGAGGTAAACAAAAACTTGAAAAGTCTAGTTAAAGTTATAATAACGGATACTGAGATAGGTATGGTATGTGGAACTAAAACAATCTACTCTAGTGGATGAAATGAAAAGTTCAGTTCGAAATTTCAATCACTTGAAGAAGGCCAGAGCATACAACGGCCGAAATGTCCTGAATATGCCAAAAATACAAATATTAATTGTGTAAATAACTCTTTATGGGATTTTTTTTTTTTTTAATTTCTGTTTGATGTTTATTCATATGATTAAATTAGGACTTAAATTGTTTTATTTCTAGGGGACGATGTTCTGAAGATATTAAATTCTCAATGTGTAGAGGACTTGATGCTTTTACACACAGTAGGGAAAAGCCGTGCCCAGATAATTGTTGAGTGGAACCAGCGTCATGGACCATTTCAGCAGGTAACTTTAATCAACCATTTATAGTTGTCTGTATTTGTTTATATTTTCAGTTTAATGATTTGTGGTACTGTGGATATCGACTCAGAACAAGAAATCAGAAAACCAAGTTCGAATTCCTGTTAAATTCCTAGCATTCGCATATGTGCAAAAACTCTTGAGAAAAGTAGGAACAAAATTCAAACTCTTATTGAGACTTTTGAATTGGTTTTGGTTTTGCCAAAATTTCAATGTTTAGAATCAAAATAGTTCCTAAAAATAGCAGAGAATTTTTTAAATCGGTCATTTAGATTTTTAATGTGACACGCTAACTAGGCGTATATTAAGGTGAATTTGTAAAATATGCATTATAATAGATTAAGAATAGAAAATGGTTAAAGAATAAAAAAATAGTTTAAAAACATGTTTTGTTTAACAAAAGTGAAAAAGAAAAGGAAAAATAAATAAATGCTTTTTCTTTTATAAGTGAATTTAAAATATTTGACTAAGTGATTTGATGTGATAAAAGATAAAGTTTAGGAAATAGATTTTTGAGTGACCAGGTCAAAAACTGTCTTATTGTATCTTGACCACACATTAAGAAAATAAAGAAAAGATAATAGAATTTTCCCTTTTTCTCCAGACAATAAAAAACGCCTGGTTACAGGTAAAGTGTCAGGGCTATAAAAACATCTGACGGCCTTCACATGAAGCGTTAAGATAAAAAGATAAAAAAATCCTGGAAAATACTAAGGCTAAGTGCAGGGAAGTTTACACATCAAAGGAAGGAAAATTTAAGTATCTTGAAATTTTTGACTTAGTCACCAATGCTTATCGCCCGGTGGTTTAGGTACTTCCGATTATTTTAATATAAATACAAGTGATTTTTCTAAGCCAATCAGTTGAGTTCAGTTCAGCCGAGCATGTGCTTGAAGTAGCTGCGTGTGTCGGGCGTGCTGAAGTGGGGAAGCTCCATTCGTCTTGAGTCAGTCAGTTCGGCATTTGATCTCCATTAAGAGTTAGAGCCGAGTGTCACATCGCCTGCTCCAACTGAAAGACTAACTCTAAACGAAATAAAGCATCGATTTAACTCATCCAAGTTGTGGAAGTTCGTTCCTTATAGTTTATCTTGTACCCCCAGCTTGATACTTCGGCTTTTTCAACCGACCCCCGGCAACATCACAGCCTGGAGAACGGCTGCCGGAGAAATTGTTCAGACCTCCACTGGGGTGTTACATTAATATTTTTTTTTTTTTTAATCAAATTGACAGCTACAAATGCTCGTTCACATCTGTATGTCATTCAGTAATAACATAAATACGATGTGAGATGTGGTGCAATGTGTATCCGCTCAGAATAATAAATCAAAAAGCAGTTTGAATTCTTGTTGAATTCATTGCATTCACTTACACTGAATTACCCTTGTGAAAGGTATGAATGCATCTCTTCTCCCTCCAGCTGTGGGTTAAATAGCAAGAAGGATTGGGCTCTATAACCTTGGATAGCAACCAGTCTACTGCAGAAAGAAATGGCAGCCTACCACAGGAAAATCTTCTGCCTAGTCAGTCATGGATCAAAAGTGACATGATCGCACAAGTGTATATCACATATGGCACTTAACTGACTGACAGATATAATTCTGAGCAAATCTTTTTACTTCTGGAAAAGGCTCAGATTTTCAGAACTTAAGACATTGAGTAATCTCATGACTGGCAGTCACAGTTGGCCGCTTTTACTATGACATTGACGATGAGTTCTATATGTTCTTATATGCCATGCTTCTTCAAGATGTTGGCAAACATGGCTCTCCACAATTTCCTCTCCTCTTCTTTGTAGCTCTGAATAAATTTTGTCTTTTTTGTTATCTCTCCAAAACTTGTTCTGCTATCTATTTACACAAGCTTGCTATTTTTCTATATCCCGTGATCCTTCAGGATGTTGGCGATTATGGCTAATGTGTGAAGCGACCTATGTCCGGGTCGTAGTTGAAGTTTCTCCTGTTTTAGTAGCTTTGTCTCGCTGCTCCCATCTGTTATGACCGATCACAGAATATCCTTAAGTGTTTAAATCTGGTCATGTGACCGGCTCCCAGAGGCATTTTCTTTTTTAGGATTGAAAAACGTTTGACTGACGTCATCGTTCCTTTCTCTATTTTGTATCCAATCAAGATCCAGAATTTTGCTTTCCACACTGACTTGTGAAATTTGCCTTAGTTGGGTTTTTCCAAAATGCTTTTAGTCATTTGAATCCAATTTTGCAGATGTGCAATTTTTGTAAAAGTGAAGAAAAAAGTTGATTTTAATTCTTAATTTTCTATCACATAGTTTAACTGTTGGGATCTGTTGCAAGTGTCATCTGCTGGTTCAACTGTTAGTCTTTGTGGTTGGCTACACGTATTCTGGGTCCTCATCTTTGACTTTACTGCCAAGGGTGGCGTCACCAGCAGTCCAGAATTCCCAAGGGCATCACTCTTAGATTCATTAGACTGCACAGGCCCCTTTGCCACAAGGAGTGACCATCAGAGGTACTTTATTATTGCTCTAAAAATCTGATATGATTTCTCTTTTTGCAGATTGAAGATTTGGTTCTCATTCCTGACCTTGGAAAAAAATATCTTACGCAGTTTTTGCGCGTACGTTATTTTGAATTTTTTTTTTTGTTTTTATTGATATTAAAATCCCAAGAAGACCTTTTCCTGATCACCACAGTCTTAACCTGTTCAAATGTAACTGTTATCTTTCCCACATATCTGCATTAACTGTGGCTCTTAATCAGTAATCCTCTACCTTGAGTGGCTCACGAGCCTTCTACAAAGTTACCATCACTGTAAAAAAAAAAATTTTTTAAAATAATATTGGGTTTGCATTGCACTAAGGAAATTAAATATAATTTAGAAGACCAACAGAAACATATTCTGGAAATTTGTTTAGTCCGAGTTCAGCGATTCTCAATGTGAGCAGTAATTTTTTTTTTTTTTTTTTTTTAATAATTATATTGCCCCATACAAAGCAGTGTACTACCACTAGTGTGCAGGGGGTTACATAGGAGGAAATTTATGAGAAAGAGTGATATGTTATAGGAGGTGTCAGGAAGTGGGCAAGAGAAGGATGAGAATACTGATGAGTAGAGTGGACGGAGAAAAGAGCATGAGAGAAGGATGAATATGGCCATAAAGTGAGGGATCATTTTATATATTGATTGTAATGTAGAATTGATCCCCTACTTTATACCACATTATAATAGTATAGAATTTTTTTTTTTTTTTTTTTTTTATAATCATATTGCCCCAAGCAAGGCATTTCACAGCCACTGTTTTGCAGGGGGTAACATAAGAGGAAAGTTATGAGAAAGAGTGGCAGGTTATAGGGGGTGTCAGGAAGTGGATAAGAGAAGGATGAGAATACCGATGAGAGTGGAGTGGACAAAGAAAAGGAGCATGAGAGAGACGAATGCAGGTTAGTGAGATAGGAGATGACTATTGATTTTACATTTAATTTTTTCATTTTTTTTAAATGTATGCTGGCAATGACAGCTGTCAGAATACAGTCAAAAGCCTTAGGAATAAAATTAAAACTCAAACTCCCCACTTGTGTCAACTTGGGGGTCAAACAAAGTATTTATGCAGACAAGAATTTGATTAAAGTGAGTGATCAGTTTATATATTGATTGTAATGTAGAATTGATCCCCCACTTTATATCCGCATTACAATTGTATAGAATTTTTTTTTTTATTATCATATTGCCCCATGCAAGGCAGTTTACTACCACTGGTGTGCAGGGGATTACATAGGAGGAAAGTTATGAGAAAGTGACAGGTTATAGGGGGTGTCAGAAAGTGGGTATGAGAAGGATGAGAATACTGATGAGAGAGAGGATGCAGGTTAGTTACCTCTAAATTCTTGATCCCATATTTTAAAAAATTCTCGTCATTTGATGTGATAAACGGTTCAAATGCTTCGATTATCTTTTCCTTATTCGAGAATGCTTTACTTCATATGAAAAGCTCAAAACGCTTAAATAGGTGATAATCAGTAGAAGAGATATCAGGTGAATATAGAGGTTGAGGTAAACTTTTATAAGTCACACTATGCAACTTTTGGACAGCTGATTCAGAAGCGTACAGCTCGGCAGCAAAATTAAATAATCCCTATTCACAAGTCTAGGATGTTCCTTTTTCAATTTTTCCTGCATACACTCAATTTCTCCACAATACAAAGCTGCTGTTATTGTTTTCCCTTGAGGTAATAATGAATAACCCCTTTGAAAGACCACCATTCAGTTATCAGTAACTTTTTAAGGTGTAGTCGAGGTTTTGGGTATTTCTTTTGATGATTCACTTGAATCTAACTCCTGGCCGACTCTCTTACTGTTGTCAAAGCGTATCCATTTCTTACTGCATATAATGGTCCTGGGCATGACGATAAACTGCATCCAGCAGCAAGGCCTCTTATTGGGAGGTTGTGAGGAGCATGGAACCACGTCTTAATTGCTGTTGTTCCCAGGTCCACCCTGATTCAGAGTAGTAGCACCTGTTAGGGTCCCAGCTATGAACAAATAGTTAACCCCCAAACTGGGATCAAAACACTATGAAAGTATAAAATACTTTTATAGAAAAACATACATTTCTGAAGAAAAAATTATTACCACAACACATTTTTGACAAAAATTTATTCTCAGCTAAACATTTTTTTGAATACAAAACTAGAATACATTTTCAATTTTCTAAAATAGAAAAGAATAAAAACAAAAAGAAATTGTTAAAATCTGACTAACTCAATCTTCTCCCTATAACCGAACATTAAAAAAAAACAAAAAACACCACCTTTATGGTATTAACTAATTCACAGAGGTTGATATGCCTTTAAACAAAACTCAAACTCACTGCATATGATTTGATGCAAAAATGGTTCTTTTTCTAAGTTTGTACTCCTACAGTAAGATTACTCATTTCTGATGCAAGTTTTGGGACTGTAGTTCTTGGATTTTGATCAACCAAAGCATTCAATTGATCATGTTTGATAACTGATCGGGGTCTTCCCCTTGGTTAATTTTCAAGACTATAATCTCCTGAACAAAACTTCTGAAACCATCTCTGTACAGTTCTGATTTCAACAATACCATTACCAAAGGCCAATTCGATATTCTGAAATGCTTCGGAGGCAGAATGACCCATTTTAGACCCATACAATGAGATTACTTGACAGTGTTTCATTGTAATCGTTTTCATTCAGCTTCTGAGTAACAATATATTGAAAGAAAGTTTTAAAAAGTCAAGATTTATTTATACACTAAAGAGGTTATGTCATTGGGCTTTTGGAACAACAACCAAATGTATCATTTCATGTGGCAACTTAATATATGTAGAGTGTTGTAGTGACAAATTTAAACTCTTTCAAGAAAAATTACATTTGCTAGAAACCATTTTTTTGCTAGAAATAAGTTCTTCCTTGCTAGAGACAGTTACTAGAAACAGTTCTCCCCACTACTAGAAATAGTTCTTTTCCATGTTAGAAACAATTCTTTTTTTCCTGCTAGAAATAGGTTCTTCCTTGCTAGAGACAGTTACTAGAAACAGTTCACTCCACTACTAGAAATAGTTCTTTTCCATGTTAGAAACTATTCTTTTTTTTTTTTTTCTGCTAGGAACTTTTCATTTTACTGCTAGAAATATTGCTTAACATTACTAGAAATCATTATTTAATTATCTGGAAATGATTCTTTTCCCTGCTAAATATTCCAGCAATTGTAAAAACTAATGCCAAATTGCAGAAAATATTTTTGATACTTTATTTCTAATAAAATATGTTAATTTATTTGTATATATTTATTTATTTTTCAGCAAAATCATCTGATGGGTATGGACAAGGAGAATCTGTAAAGAAAACCCAAATTTGCAAATTCTGCTTTCATTTCTCAAATGTATTCTTATTATGAATCATTTTATTTTTAGCTATTTATATTTTTATCTATTTATCTCTATTAAATGACAATTCGGGGATCCTCCTTTGTGACTCGTTCTGCCAGTTATTTGGAAAAAAAATAATCTCAGTGAAGCTATCAACAAATAGGACTGAGCTCTTAAGATCTTGTGTTGAAAACACCTGGCAAAATACTACAGTGTTGTTTTGTTGATATTTTTATCTCGAAAAATTTCCAGAAAAGGAAAAAAAACACTGGTTACAATAATTAAGAGAATGAATTGAATGAAAAAAAGTTTTGATTAAAAGAAGTGATGAAAATTTTACAAAAGTTCATATTAATGAAATAGGCTAAAAGAAAAAAACACATTTGAATTTCTGTCAAAGACATTTGGCCTTGAATGACAGTTTTCAAAACAATGGAATTTCAGTGACCCACAGAAAACAAAAAAAATACAGGTTATGATTCAGCCAATTTTAAAATGAGTTTCCTGTTTGAATGAAAGCTAAAAAAAATTAACTACTATACTTTATATGTCAGTTAAATGCCATACATGAAACACGCTTGGACGATCATGTCTCAAAATGGACATGACTGATTGGGTAGAAAATTATCAAGCATGCTTAAATTTAACTATGTCATTTGTTTTAAATATTTTTCTCTTGCTTTCTCTCTCTCTCTCTATTGCTTTCTCTCTCTCTCTCTCTCTCTCTATCTATCTATCTATCTATCTCTATCCTTGAGAAAATTTGTTATCCCAAATGTTTGATTCTCTTTTGGGAAATCTTTCCAATTCCAGTTTCTCATTCGATTCTCTTCACTGTGTCTTGAGCCAACTCAAAATTATTGTAATGATTAAAATGCTTTTATAAAATACGTTCTGAATTTGTTTTTATTTGCTAAATGGTTTTGCAATTTTCAGTTTTTACGTTCTGTATTGCTGCCCCTTGAAAGAAAAATGCAAACCAAGTAATGTTTTTCGAACGCCAGATATGAATTTTTTGAATATTTTTTTTTAAATTCGAGCCAAATATGAGTTTGGAAATCAGAAAAGAATTACACATTATGAATCCTGAACTTTTTTTTTTTTTTTTTTTTAAATAAATTTGAAAATTTTATCTTTGTTTTATCAAGTTTTGAACAATGACCTTTGACATGCAAATAATTAAACCGATAACTTAAATTGTTTAAAGGCACGTGAAACCAAGCTCTCCTATCATTCTAAAGATGAGATTCTGATCTTTAAATATTAATGAATAATAAATAGTTAATGCCCAACACCTTCTTTATCTTCCTTTATTATACGAAACGCATTGTGATAGCCTTCAAATACCTACCCATGCACAAAACCAAAAATGATTTTTTTGCCTTATAAAAAAATGTTAACCACTTGAGTGGAAAACCTGACAGATGAACACATGAAAATCATTTCATGAAATAAGTGCTGAAAACTTCTCAGCCGAGCCAAAACTCTCATAAAATCTGACAAAAGATCAAAAAAGTGTTTCAGACTAAGAAATTTTCAGCACTTATAAAATCAACTAGCAGTATAGCCTGGCATTGCTCGGGTGTAATGAAAGCTTTAAAACTAATCCATGGTCCTAGAGCTCAGACTCGGCTTTAGAATATTTGAAATAAATAATTGCATACAATTTACCAATCGCACCTAAAATAAATATATATATATATATATATATATATATATATATATAACTAGCAGTATAGCCCATCGTTGCTTGAGTATAATGAAAGCTTTAAAACTAATCTATGGTCCTGGAGCTCAGACTCTTTGGACGTTGGCACGAAAGACTAAAAAGCAATAGTTATTTCCAGTTAAAGCGAAACTGTAGACTGAAAGAAAAATGAATGGATGTAAGTTAAATTTTGATTTCCTAGTATAGATATCAAATAAGTTTTTTTTTTTTTTTTTTTTTTTTTTTTTTTTTTTTTTTTGTCGTAAACTGAATTTTGAAGGCTAAATAAGTCCTCTGAGTAAGTGGTATCATAGCTGAGACTAAGAACTACAATTATACCTACTTAGAGCCAAACCCGAAGCAAAAACTAAATTAAAAGGGCTGAAAAAAAAATACAGTCATATAAACACACACACACACACACACACACACACACACAAACACCTTGCCTTTTATATATATATTATCGATTTTCTGCACTGTTGTAAGAACTGCAACCTTGAAACTTCTGAATATCATTTCTTATGTCTTTGTCTATGAGTTAATCAAATTTGATTAAAATTGGACCACTCCTTCTATCACCCGATTTTTTTTTTTTTTTTTTTTTTTTTTTTTTTTTTTTCGATATTTATCAGGGGTACCTCGGCACAAAACCTAGCTAAGAACACTCGCAGATGCTTATAGTACAACTGTGTAAATTTTCAAGAAAATCGTTTCAGCCGTTTTGGCGTCTATAGGTAATGGAGATACACAGTTTCAATTATAAATAAGTTTAGATTAAATAGAAATCAATAAACGTAGCACAAGTTTTGAATAATGGCGGAATTTATTAATCCAATTGATATTTGTAAAAAGACATTCAGTCAATGTTTTTGTGTTGGCTGATCCAGCAATTGCTTTTCTTAATTCCAATCAATCCGCAACCTAATGTCATGCCAACTCTTTTTTGCACATCTGATATCTTTATTTTTGTAAGATTACGAACTACTGTTCTCGTCTTGGTCGATAGATGTTATTGAGATGTTTCGACCAAGTAGCCTCTGGTTATCATCAGGTGTCTATTGATTGGCTGATACTAGGAATCTGTTGATTAATGTGATATTTTGTTCCTATGATGTAAGTTATTGTTCGTTCCTGCTGAATTGGTGCCACACTATCAGATCAAAGGATTGAACTCATGACGTCTTGTTGACAATAACACATGTATGACTAACTCTTATATTCACCAACATTGTTCTTTTATTGCCCTTTTCCTCCCCCCCCCCCAACCTCCTCAAAGTTTTTCTCATTATCTTCCTCTCTCCGTGAACATCTGCATCCTGTTGATATTGTTGCCTTGTTTGGTGAAACAATTTAAATAAATATCTCCACAGGACATTTCGTATCCCTGTTGCTATCAACTGTTGACCCATTTGAATATATCGGTAATTAAGTAAGTCTTTGTATTTCATTTAACATAATGAAACACCATTTTATGTTTGATGCAAATAATTGCTGGCCTTTTTAGTCGACTGTTGACCCATTTGAATATATCGGTAATTAAGTAAGTCTTGTATTTCATTCAACATAATGAAACACCACGCCCTTTTTTTGAATAAGCCTGTTGGGGGTCAATTTTGCCTCTAATATTTTCTGGTTTCTTGTATAACTTACAATCGGTTGTTCTACTTTGTGTTACCAACCTTTTTCCTAAACTTTTGTCTTTAATTTCATTATTCATAACACCACCTGCACATCCAAGTTTACAGAATATCAGATGATGTAAGTTTGGATGTGCAAGCAGCTAGTATTTGTCTATATTTCTGAGATGTAGTTTTTACAGTATTCGGACTATTGTCCTCATCTTTGCCATTTGTACGACGTTTAGTAATAGATCCTTCTATTTGTCTATATTTCTGAGAGGAGGTAGTATTTACATTATTCGGACTATTATTCAGGCATAGCTGACCACATATGGAGGGAGAAAGGAGATCACTTCCCCCTATGGGATGGAGTTGAAATAATAGTTTCGACTGGCGTTCTCTATCTATGTAAACATAAGAAATCAGCACATATGCTAGGCTTAAAAAATCGTCTAAGCATAGAGATGAGCACAATAAGGGAACTAGTAATACGGAGTGCCAGAGAAAAATTATTAGTGTCAAAAATTGCAATATGAGCTCTCGTAAAAAATACTATAGAAAACCATTACCATCAAAAATTGCAATATGAGCTCTCGTAAAAAATACTATAGAAAACCATTACCATCAAAAATTGCAATATGAGCTCTCGTAAAAAATACTATAGAAAACCATTACCATCAAAAATTGCAATATGAGCTCTCGTAAAAAAATACTATAGAAAACCATTACCATCAAAAATTGCAATATGAACTCTGGTTTTTAAAAAAAATGGTTACTGGACATTAGGTTTATAAGTCCCAAAGATTCAGTTGTTTTTAAAGTCACATGGCCCAGTGGATAGAGACGTTGACTTGACTTGTATCTTAGAGTTCAATACCAGGCTACAAGTCACTTGCAGAGTTAGAGGTAGATAACTCATGACTTCCAATTGAGGCTTAACGCAAGGAATGAGGATGATAGACCTAGCACCTGAAAAAGGCCGGAGTGTACAACTGCCGAAACGTGGTACAAATGGCTACAAAGATGAGGATGATAGTAAATATTGTGCAAGTGGGTAATGGCTCAGAATTGTTAATCAGAGAGCCATGTTCTAATTCCGGTTGGGTTTGTCATATTTACTTACTTACTTACAAAATTTCCCTCGTGAACCATATGAATCCACCCTTCTCCCCCAATCTTTGGTTTAATTAGTAAAATTTTTATCACTAAAACCATTATTATCTCAAAAACAAAACTATAAAATAGATCTCGACATTAAATAACCCATAGAGGTGTTGATATGCCAAAAATCAAACAAGAAACGTAATTTAATCGGTATATGATCGTCTACAAATTAAGTTGATCAAAGAATTGTATTTTAGGCGTTACTATATAGGTTTATTTAATTTACTATGGGACTAGAAGTTAGATCTTGATACATTTTAAAACGTAGTTTGGTTTTGTTTTTATGGGATATCAACCTCGGCAGGTCATTTATTACCAACTAAATTTTATTTATTTATTGCTGGTAATACCGTTTTCTTTCAACAATTTGTTTTTTTTATATAAGTTTTGTGTCTAGTAATACTTTTTTCTTTTCGAGTATCAAGATTCATTGGGATTTGTTTTATCTTTTTTAACCCATAACTGGAGGGAAGGGACGGATTAACACCTTTCCCAAGGCTATCAGTGCTTAAGTGAATACAGGGTATTCAACTGGAATTCGAACTCGGCTCACCGATTTCTCTTTCCGAGCCCATATCCACTGCACCACAACACACATCCGTCACTAAACGCTTACAGCCCCTGGTATTCCCAAGCGGTCACCCATCTAAGTACTTTAAGATCTAAAACGGACAGGAAGTTGTGGAGAACCATGATCGCCAATATCGTTAAGGGACACGGTACATAAAATAAGTAGGTGAATGAACTTGCGTAAATAGATGGCAGAACATGGTCCGAGAGAGATAACAAAAAGATATGATTTATTAAGATCTAAAACGGACAAGAAGTTGTGGAGAACCATGATCGCCAATATCATTAAGGGACACGGTACATAAAAGGAGGAGGAGAATGAACTTGTGTAAATGGATAGCGGAACAGGGTTTAGGAGAGATAACAAAAAGACAATTTATTAAGAGCTACAAAGAACAGAAAATTGTGGAGAGCCATGATCGTCGACATCCTAAAGCGTTACGACACATAAAAGAAGATGGATGAGCTTGAGAAAATAGATTGTAGAACAAGGTTTAGGAGAGATAACAAAAATACAATATTTATTAAGAGCAACAAAAAATAGGTAATCGTGGAAAGCCTTAATCGCCAACGTCCTAAGGGAACACGGGATATAGAAAAATAGCAAGCTTGTGTAAATAGCTAGCAGAACAAGTTTTGGAGAGATAACAAAAAAGACAAAATTTATTCAGAAGCTACAAAGAAGGCGAGAGGAAATTGTGGAGAGCCATGTTCGCCAACATCTTGAAGGAGCATGGCATATAGAAGAACAAGCTTATGTAAATTATTTGGCGAGCAGGATCTGGGAGAGATAACCAGACAACATTTCTTAAGAGCCACAAACGAGAGGAAATATTGTCATGTCCACAAACATCTTTGTTCCATTTTTTCCGTTTGCTTTGCACAATCCGAATTCATATTTATCCATTATTTTACTGTTTTCTTTTCCTTTCCTACATTTTCATCCAAATTCCAAAATGTTGATGATAATTTCCGCTTTCCGTTATGCGTTCTTCATTCAATACCTTGTGACGTTGTGATCATAAACTATTATGATTGCTACATTTCATTAATGATCTCCCTGATTCCATAAGAGCCCAAGTAGGTTTGTACGCCGATGACACCACAGTTTACTCTCGCCTCCTACAAAAATCTGGTGTAGGCGTCAAAGCTAACTTCGCAGCCGAGATTGAAAATGACCTCCAATCCATAATGGACTGGGGTAAGAAATGGCTAGTAAATTTAATGCTTCTAAAACGAAGCTACTCTCAATTAACCATAATCGACAATCTCACCTACCTCCCATTAGCATGGACCAGGCTTGCCTCCCAGAGAGTAAAACACTACGCCTCCTTGGTCTCACACTTTCAGCGGACCTCAAATGGAATGACTATATCGAATCCATTGCTAAATCCGCTGCTATGAAAGTCGGTTCTCTGTGTAGGGCCCGGAAGTTTTTTCCGTCTAAATCTATCCTGCACATATATAAATCTACCATCCGCCCGTGCATTGAATACTGCTGCCATATCTGGTCGGGTGCCCCTGCTATTCTCCTCGGGCTTCTCGATAAGGTTCAGAGGAGGGTCTGTAATGTGATAGATACCCACTTGGCAGACCGCCTGCAGTCTCTCTCCCACCGGCGCGACGTGGCTTCCCTGTGTCTCTTCTATAAATATTTTCACGGCTTCTGCTCCGATTAACTTAGATCACTGGTGCCCCCTAAATACGAATTTGTACGAGATACTAGATTAGCAACTAGATTCCACCCTTTTACAGTGAAACCGATAAAATGCAACCGTAACTTCTACTCAAACAGTTTCTTTCCTCGCACTTCCAGACTGTGGAATTCCCTTCCACACGATTGCTTCCCCGACGGCTACAATCTCCAGGAGTTTAAATGTAAGGTCAATAGACACCTCCTAACACACTAACCTGCTCCCATTCTATCAAACACTCTTCCCATCTGCCCAACCCTCATCTGTCACCTTCCTCTTGACATTCCCTATGTCTAATCACTCCTTCTCTTTACCTTCCCCTATGTAGCCCCATGCGCAATAGTGACAGTGGAATGCCTTGCTTGGGGTGAGATGATTAAAAAAAAACATTAAATAGCTTTCCTTTTAGTTTTAGTAGCAAGAAACCCTGTTTAACAGTTGCAAGTATCCCAGAATAGATTTCGTCTTATCTTTATCTAATATTAATTCGACTCCTTTTGCATTTCTCTCAGTTTCTCTTAACTTTTTAAATTTTTTTTCTTTATAGAAAAGGTAGGTCTGCCTATAAACCTGTTCACACTCCTCCCTTTTTTTATATGAGGCTATGTTTTCCATGCTAAGTAAATCACATGCTGACGTTAATCTGAAAAACCTTGAAACAATTTCATTAAATCAAAACAACTTTTTCTTTATTTCCTCGATCAGGCTCTGATGAGAGAGAAATAAAAAAACGGGTCAGCTGTTTCTAAATTTTTTTCTCTTTGGAACCGCGTTACTTATGGCAGCTCTATTGGTTTTTTTTGTTATTTTTGGGTTTTTTTCTGTCTAATTATTTCTTCATTTCCCTTCGTATCTAATACTAACTAAAAGCCACACTCCGTACAGTCTTTTCAGCTCGCTCCTACGGAGGAATGATTAGATTTCCAGCTCAAAACTAAACCTACCTATGGTCAAGCTTAACAAAAAACAACGGATAAATTTGAATTTGTCTATATTTCTGAGATGAGGTAGTATTTACAGTATTTACAGTATTCGGACGATTGTATTCATCTTTGTTGCCATTTGTACAACGTTTAATAATAGATCATTCTATTTGTCTATATTTCTGAGACTCTTTGGACGTTGGCACGAAAGACTAAAAAAGCAATAGTTTTTTTTTTTAGTCATATCCCCCCAAGCAAGGCGGTAACGCCACTTATGTGTAGGGGGCTACATAAAAGTGAAACGACTGCAAAAAGAAAGCCAGAAACCACATCATAAACAGGGAACAAGGGATGAGCCTCTATACCTGTTCAATAGACATTGGTGGAGTGTGAACCGGGCGATAGTTTAGTCTCTCTACTCCAATTGAAAAAAATAATAATAAGAAGAAAACAGTGAAAAGATTGGAAAAAAGAAAGCCGGAAACTACATCCTAAACAGGGAACAAGGGATGAGCCTCTACACCTGTTCAATAGACATGGGTGGAGTGTGAACCGGGCGATAGTTTAGTCTCTCTACTCCAATTGAAAAAAACTAATAAGAAGAAGAAAACAGTGAAAAGATTGGAAAAAAAGAAAGCCGGAAACTACATCCTAAACAGGGAACAAGGGATGAGCCTCTACACCTGTTCAATAGACATGGGTGGAGTGTGAACCGGGCGATAGTTTAGTCTCTCTACTCCAATTGAAAAAAAATAATAAGAAGAAGAAAAAAGGTGAAAAGATTGGAAAAAAAGAAAGCCGGAAACTACATCCTAAACAGGGAACAAGGGATGAGCCTCTACACCTGTTCAATAGACATGGGTGGAGTGTGAACCGGGCGATAGTTTAGTCTCTCTACTCCAATTGAAAAAAAATAATAATAAGAAGAAAACAGTGAAAAGATTGGAAAAAAAGAAAGCCGGAAACCACATCCTAAACAGGGAACAAGGGATGAGCCTCTACACCTGTTCAATAGACGTGGGTGGAGTGTGAACCGGGCGATAGTTTAGTCTATCTACTCCAATTGAAAAAAAATAATAAAATAAAACAGAGTTGAGTAGAAAAGTTAAGGTAAAAGGAGAGTCTTATATTTCTTAAATAATTTTGTCTCATGTAAATCTTACGTAAGGATGTCTTTTTGCTAAGTATAGATAAGGATGTGCGTTCTGGTGCAGGAGACATCGCCTCGGTACGAGAGATCGGGATGCAGAGCCCAAATTCCAGTCGAACTCCCCGCACTCACCCACGCACGAACACCCCTGGGAAAGACAGCAATTCCTCCCCCTTGCTCCAGCTACGGATAAATAACAGGACAGACTAGGCTCTCCAGCCCTGGCCGTCAACCAGTCTATATCGGAAAGCAATGGCAGCCCCCTGCGGGACAATCCCCCGCCCAGTCACTCATGTCTCTTTCGAGCATCACGTATGGAATCACCCAAAGCGTGCATCACGCATGGCACTTAACTGACTGAATATAATAATTAGAAACAATTAACTTCTACTGGGCATAAAGTGGGGGATCAATTTTCTATTGTTATGAAGTAATAAACTGATCCCCGACAAATGACTACTTAATAATATAATGCATCTCTTCCCCCTCTAGCTACGAGTCAAATATCAAGACAGGTGGGTATGGCACTTAACTGACTGACTCATTAAAAAAATGTGAAAAAAAAAAAAAACTTACACACAAAATAAAATGTCCTGAAAGGTACTAAATTAGATTGAAATTTTTCTGTTTCTAAATTATTTTTATCTGATCCACACATAAAATGAACATTATAAAAGCAATGTTTGTAAATTCGAGCCTTTTTTATCTAACAAAATCAATAAGTCAGTGCTTAGCATTTGAATTTTAAATCTAGGTCTTGTTTTGTTCACTACAAATTAACACGTTTCTAGAATGCTTGTATTTAGCCTTTCCATTTGATATATATTTTCTGTCATCTCACATTGGTATTATAGTGGGTTGCTTATCTATTCCTTTCTGTTCGTCGTGGAGAGTCCGTTCTAGTGAAGGGTAGTTGTATACTGTTGCAGGTTAACGGAATTTGGCCTTGTTGTAGATAGCCCACTATAAGTCATAAAATTATTACATATCAAGAAAGGCAATTTGAGTAGAAAATATCATTTTATATATACACATATCAATTAATGTTTTTCTGTTACTAGTGGAGAGTCCGTTCTAGTGAAGGGTAGTTGTATACTGTTGCAGGTTAACGGAATTTGGCCTTGTTGTAGATAGCCCACTATAAGTCATAAAATGATTACATATCAAGAAAGGCAATTTGAGTAGAAAATATCATTTTATATATACACATATCAATTAATGTTTTTCTGTTACTAGTGGAGAGTCCGTTCTAGTGAAGGGTAGTTGTATACTGTTGCAGGTTAACGGAATTTGGCCTTGTTGTAGATAGCCCACTATAAGTCATAAAATGATTACATATCAAGAAAGGCAATTTGAGTAGAAAATATCATTTTATATATACACATATCAATTAATGTTTTTCTGTTACTAGTGGAGAGTCCGTTCTAGTGAAGGGTAGTTGTATACTGTTGCAGGTTGACGGAATTTGGCCTTGTTGTAGATAGCCCACTATAAGTCATAAAATGATTACATATCAAGAAAGGCAATTTGAGTAGAAAATATCATTTTATATATACACATATCAATTAATGTTTTTCTGTTACTAGTGGAGAGTCCGTTCTAGTGAAGGGTAGTTGTATACTGTTGCAGGTTAACGGAATTTGACCTTGTTGTAGATAGCCCACTATAAGTCATAAAATGATTACATATCAAGAAAGGCAATTTGAGTAGAAAATATCATTTTATATATACACATATCAATTAATGTTTTTCTGTTACTAGTGGAGAGTCCGTTCTAGTGAAGGGTAGTTGTATACTGTTGCAGGTTAACGGAATTTGGCCTTGTTGTAGATAGCCCACTATAAGTCATAAAATGATTACATATCAAGAAAGGCAATTTGAGTAGAAAATATCATTTTATATATACACATATCAATTAATGTTTTTATAATTGAAGTAATACTTGAAATATAGGTCCAGCGGAGGTTGAAATGTTCACGGCAATAAAATGCTGAAAGAGAATTAAAGCTTAGGAATGTGGGTAACGCTATGAGTAAGGAATGTCTTTGATGTTGTCGCTCCTTAGGCCAGTAAGTAGTTTTTGAGGCTGGGAAAAAGGAAAGAGGTAAGGGAGGCGAGCGTAGTAAGCCGCTTGACTTCGGTGAAGGGAGATACTAATTACTCTCTTCTCCTCGAGTCGGTCTGCCTATCAAAGCTTTCTGTATCCGCTTTTTATATCTTCCTTTTTGGATCATAGCAGCTCATTTGGGATTTCACACTTGTATTTGGTTCTGGGCTTCCCATTGGCTGATAAATAAAATTCGCGTCGGCTCGCAAACTGGAAATTTAATATTTAATTAATTTTTAGTTTTCAACTGGAACATCTGCGCGGAGCCGGCGGTGCAGCAACGACTTTTGGTCAATTGCTTTTTGGTCGTGAAAGCGCAAACATCCTGTCCCTCGATTTTGCTCGGTATCACCACAGTATATCTTTGACGCAAAAAGCCTTTTATCTTGCTGTTGACCCAGTTAAATACATATGCTCTTTGCGACAGTTGCTCATATCCCAGAATGCATTTCTGATTATCCTTGTCTAATTAAATCAATTATTTGGTTCACATTTTTTTTTCCTTTAAAACATGAAGAACTAATATTGTTCTGTCACATTGGACAGGATTGTTTTTTCAATTTGGCGTTGATTTCATGTCTAAGAACAAACATGGCGATTAAAATCGATGGTAATCATTAATCAGAGCATCTGACACAATTCACCTGACGGATTATTTAGTCAGGTAAATCAATTTTAAGGCCTTTATATGTTGGATTTCATTAAACACTTAATACTGCGTCTTTTGTAGCTCTTAATAAATTGGGCTTACGGCCTATCACTTTGAATACACCGGTTCTCGCTCGATCACCGAAGTTAAGCAACGTTGAACCTGGTCAGTACTTAGATGGGTGACCGCTTGGGAAAACCAGGTGCTGTAAGCGTTTAGTGACGGATGTGCGTAGTGTTGCAGTGGATATGGGCTCGGAAAGAGAAATCGGTGAGCCGAGTTCGAATTCCAGTTGAATACCCTTCATTCACTTAAGCACTGGTACCCTCGAGAAAGGTATTAATCCGTCCCTTCCCCCAGTTATGGGTTAAATAGCAAGGGTAGAACTTGGGGACCCTGCCCTTAAAAACAAATTCCAAAGAATCTTGATACTAAAAAAAAAAGTATTACGAGACACAAAACTTATATAAAAAAACAATAAATTGTTGAAAGAAAAAGGTATTACCAGCAATAAATAAATAAAATTTAGTTGACAACAAATGAACCACTGTGTTTGATATGCCATAAAACAAAACAACCAACACTTCTCTCCGGTCTAATGAACAGGAATAGACTTAATGTTTGGTCCCTTCTAAAGTCTTTTCATTCTCTTTCATTCCCAACAACCCCCCTTCCGTCTTAGTGGCTCTATCCCCTTGCTTGATTAAACAAATATCTGGCAACAAATGATTCAGTCTGTACCATTTAAAGTATCAGAATACTGGAACTATGACAGCTGATGAATGGGTTTATTTGAACAGGAATATGTTATTTATACAAGTATCATTAATAACTAAGAAACTTTCTTACGCTTCCGATCATTAACTAATATAGAAAGGCATCAATTACAAAATGAATGTTAGTCATCTTCTCAAAGAGTTTGGCATCTGAAACAATTTCTACATGAATTATGCATCTGATACATAAGTTGCAAATTTTAAATTAGTCGGAACAAATCAGTTTAACTGCTCAGAATGTCACAAATTTATACATCTGGAAATATTCCAAATATAATATATTGTTTGATTCACACTTCTCCCCGGTCTTATGAACAGGAGTAGAGGTTTATCGTTTGTTTCCAGTTTCAGGCTTAGTTTTTGGTTCCTTCTAAAGTCTTCATTCTCTTTAATTGCCAGCCACCCGTTTTGTTTTAGCTGCATTACCCCTTTGCTTTGGTTGCAGTACCCCTTTGTTTGGGGTAAATTGAATTGGAGTAGATAGAACTATCTATCGCCCGGTTCACACCCCTCCCATGTCTATTGAACAGGTGTAGATGCTCATCTCTTGTTCCCTGTTTAGGATGTGGTTTCCGGCTTTATCTTTTCCAATGTTTTCACTATTACGTAGCCCCCTGCACATCAGTGGCGTTACCGCCTTGCTCGGGGTGATACGATTAAAAAAAAAAATTAAAAAATATCTGGCTATAAAGAAATAAGTTTGTACCATCCCTAAAATCAGAATACGGAAATTATGATCGCTGATGACTGGGTATATATGAGCGGCCATATTTTATTTATCATTAAAGATCAACAAGAGTTCTTTAAGGATTTTTAAAAAAAATATTTCTGGCCATTTTTCAAAATTTTCTGGAACTTATTGAAATAAAATATGTTCGATGATCGAACACTTTCAACTTTGATAAGTTTTTATCAACAATTTATTTTTTGTGCTATATTGGTTTTGTCATATTGCGGTTCCTTCTAATGTTTTCCCATTTTCTTTCACTGTCAGTAACCCTACCCCCTTTGCTTCTTAGTGGCATTATCGCCTTGCTTCGGGTAAATTGATTTAAAAAAAAGAGATATTATTCTGTGTTCATAACTTGAGTAGGTATATGTCTTAAACTACAAGACCTCCTACAGAAGGTAGCGGTGGAGAGCGACAAAAAAGGACTACAAATAAACTTTAAGAAAACTGAATGCATGGTCATCAGCAAAAGGTGCAACCCAGAATGCCAAATACAGGTGGGGGATACCAGAATCAAGCAAGTACAAAAAATTAAATACCCAGGAAGTGTTCTAACAGGAGATGGAAAGTGCGACACAGAGATCCGAAGGTGAATTGGCATGGCAAAGGACGCGTTCCAGAAGCTGAGTAAAGTACTAACACACAGGAAAATTTCACTAGAAACAAAGAAAAGAGTGCTGGATTGCTATGCGATGTCAGTTCTTCACTACGGCAGTGAATGCTGGACAATATCATCAAAAATAAGGACAAAACTGGAAGCAGCGGAAATGTGGTTTTACAGAAGGATGCTGCGGATATCGTGGACTGAGCATGCAAGCAACGATGAGGTGTTGGAAAGAATAGCAATAAAAAGGAAATTAATACTGAGCATCAGGAAGAGACAACTGAAGTTCCTGGGACACACAATGAGGAAGGAGAGCTTGGAGAACCTGATACTGACTGGCCAGAGAGAAGGAAAAAGAGACAGAGGAAGGCAGCGGATAACATATTTGCAGGGCCTGATCAGGTGGATGACGGAATGGAGGTTGCCAGGAGTAAGAGGAGCAAACATACTAAGAGCCACAAGGGATAGGGAGATGTGGAGAACCATGATCGCCTACGTTCGTAAAGGACAGCGCACATAGAAGAATACATCTGCCAACTGTTTATAAGAAATTATAATGTGGGTAAAAAATGGGGGATCAATTCTATATTATAATCAATATGTAAACTGATCCCTCATTTTGTGGCCATGCTAATTTCTATACATTTATATTCTAGATTTATGGGCTTGAGCTAGTGGATGACAGAACGGGGTTTGCGAGGTGTAACAGGAGAAAACATACTAAGAGCCACAAGGGATAGGGAGACGTGGAGAACCATGATCGCCTACGTCCTGAAGGGACAGGGCACATAGAAGAAGAAGAAGAGAGATGGTTAATGTGTTGTGAATTGGCCTTGTGTGAAACATAACCAAACTTCCTACAACTTACAGGTTTTATCCAGAACTATCAGAAGATTATCAGCAGGTGGATTTTGTGGAAGAATAAAGTATACCTTTGTATGTTTAAATAGAAATTTATTAATAGAACAGAATAGCATGAATTAGTAGAAGTTAAATGTACATAGGAACAGTAGTAAGGAGTAAAGGGTATCAAGAGTTCGTAGTAGTAACTTGTGTGGATGTAGGCAGGAATGTATGTATGTATGTATGTATGTATGTATGTATGAGCGTTATCGTTGGGTAGGAATGTCTTTGAAGTATTCGCTCAGTCTTAAAGGGTTCCGTTTGTTTATCAAGTATAAAAAAAGACGGACGCGTGAACGATGAAAAGGAAAAGAGGTGAGAGACAAAGAAAGAGACAATAATAATGATCGCTTGACCTTTGTCAAAGGACGTGTTAATGGGCTCGTCATTTTCTCTCTGGTGACATTCGAACTTGGCATGTTTTTTATTTCATTCGTGGGACTCGAAAAGTTCATTTGGGAATTCACTCCCGGATGTGATTCTGGCCTTTCCATTGGACGACGAACAAACTTCGCGTCAGCTTGCGACAAGGTCCGTAAAAGAATTTGTTTCTGATAATAGAAGATTATTTGAATTTTGTTTTTAGATGTGTCTTAGTTTTCCATTATCCGAAAAAAATTTGCATCAAGGTGTGAAATGTTACGAGTTTTGTTTGGGATTTAAGGCGAGCATTCTTTGAAAGAAAGTGCTCGATATCAAAGAATAGAGCATTAATAAAATTAAAAATGTTGATTGGTGTTAACTTTAGCATACAGACACCGGGGTTTCGAAAGCTAACATGTTCATCGACTTGTCTCACCATCTATGTACTGACCACGCTCGACATTGCTTGACCTCGATAATTGTACGAGAACCGGTGTTTCAACACGATTTACTCGTCAGCCTCAAATATCGATGGACATGTGAATAAATCGTTTACAGTTGTTACCTGATATCACAATTGATTGTGAAAATCAAAATATTGCAGTTTGTCGTAAAATTTTGTTTATAAAGTTATAATACCAGTAAAAAAGTAAAAGCTTCCCATCATCCCAATTTATAATATGAACAGATGGTGAACTGTTTATATATTGACTCGTGAGCAGATTAGTAATGGTCCTCATTAAAAAAATATGCAAAAAAAAAAAAAAAAAAACACAAAATAAAATGTCCTGAAAGGTACTAAATTAGATTTTAAGTTTGAAATTTTTCTGTTTCTAAATTATTTTTATCTGATCCACCCATAAAATGAACATTATAAAACAATGTTTGTAAATTCGAGCCTTTTTTATCTAACAAAATCAATAAGTCAGTGCTTAGCATTTGAATTTTAAATCTAGGTCTTGTTTTGTTCACTACAAATTAACACGTTTCTAGAATGCTTGTATTTAGCGTTTCCATTTGATATATATTTTCTGTCATCTCACATTGGTATATCTTTGACGCTGTGGTGATACCGACCGAGCAAAAGCGAGGGACCGGATGTTCGCACTTTCACGAACAAAAAGCAAATGACCAAAAGTCGTCGTTGCGCATCCGGGTTCGCGCAGATGTTCCGGTTGAAAAATAAAAATTAATTAAATATTAAATTTCCAGTTCGCGAGCCTACGCGAATTTCATTTATCGGGAAATAGGAAGCCCAGAATCAAATACGGATATGAATTCCCAAATGATCACCTGCGATCCAAAAAGTCGAAATAAAAAGCCGATACAGAAAGCATCGCCAGACAGACGCAGGCCGATACACACGGACTGACTAGAGAGAGGAGTGTAATTAGTATCCCCATTGAACGAAGTCAAGTGGCTTACTATTTTCGCCTCCCTTCACCTCTCCTTACCTTTTTCGCTGTCTCAAAACTACTTACTGACCTAAGGAGCGAATACATCAAAGACATTCCTTACTTACAACGCTCCCACTTTCCAAAGCATTAATTCTCTTTCCAGTATTTTATTGCCATGAACATTTTAACGTCCGTTGGACCTATACTTCAAGTATTACTTCAATTATAAAAACCTTAATTGATATGTGTATATATAAAATGTTATTTCTAAAACTCAATCTGCTTTTCTTGACTTATAATCATTTTATGACTTATAGTGGGCTATCTACAACAAGGCCAAATTCCGTTAATATGCAACAATATACAATCACCCTTCACTAGAACGGGTTCTCCACTGTAAACTGGAGGAGAATGTATACCCCGCTATAACGCAAACAACCTTTTAGCTTGCGGTTGACACAGTTAAAGGTTTTTGCGACAGTTGCTCATATCCCAGAATGCATTTCTGATTATCCTTGTCTAATTAAATCAATTATTTGGTTCACTTTTTTTTTTCGTTTAAAACATGAAGAACTAATATTGTTCTGTCACGTTGGACAGGATTGTTTTTCCAATTTGGCGTTGATTTCATGTCTAAGAACAAACATGGCGATTAAAATCGATGGTAATCATTAATCAGAGCATCTGACACAATTCACCTGACGGATTATTTAGTCAGGTAAATCAATTTTAAGGCCTTTATATGTTGGGTTTCATTAAACACTTAATACTGCGTCTTTTGTAGCTCTTAATAAATTGGGCTTACGGCCTATCACTTTGAATACACCGGTTCTCGCTCGATCACCGAAGTTAAACAACGTTGAACCTGGTCAGTACTTAGACGGGTGACCGCTTGGGAAAACCAGGTGCTGTAAGCGTTTAGTGACGGATGTGCGTTGTGGTGAAGTGGATATCGACTCGGAAAGAGAAATCGGTGAGCCGAGTTCGAATTCCAGTTAAATACTCTGCATTCGCTTAAGCATTGGTACCCTTGGAAAAGGTATTAATCCGTCCCTTCCCTCCAGTTATGGGTTAAATAACAAGGGTAGGATTTGGGGACCTTGCCCTTAAAAACAAATCCCAATGAATCTTGATACTCGAAAAGAAATAAGTATTACTAGACACAAAAACAACAATAAACTGTTGAAAGAAAAAGGTATTACCAGCGATAAATAAATAAAAGTTTAGTTGGCAATAAATGACCCGCCGAGGTGTTGATATGCCATAAAAACAAAACAACCAACCAACTTAATAAATTTTGTCTTTTTGTTATCTCTCCTAAACCTTGGTCCACCATCCATTTACACAAGTTCATTCTTCTATTTCTATGTGAAGTGTCTATTAAGGATGTTGATGATCATGGCTCTCCACAACTTCCTGCCCTTTGTAACTCTTAATAAATTGTGTCTTTTTGTTATCTCTCCTAAACCTTGGTCCACCATCCATTTACACAAGTTCATTCTTCTATTTTGTATGTGAAGTGTCTATTAAGGATGTTGATGATCATGGCTCTCCACAATTTCCTGCCTTTTGTAGCTCTTAATAAATTGTGTCATTTTGTTATCTGTCCAAAACCTTCATCTGCCATTCAATTTACTCAAGTTAGTTTTTTTCCTTCTTTTATGTTCTGTGTCCCATCAGAAGATATATGATCATGACTCTCCACATTTTCCTCTCCTTTGTGGCTCCTAATAAATTTTATATTTTTGCTATCTTTCCTAAACCTTTTTCCTCCCTCTATTTACTCAAGCTCGTTTTTCTATTTTTTTACGTGCTGTGTCCCTTAAAAATGTAGCCGATCATGACGCTCCACAATTTCCTGTCCTTTGTAGTTCTTAATAAATTGTGTCTTTTGTTATCTCTCCTAAACCTTCTTGTGCCATCCATTTATTCATGCTCATTAGGTAAGGTTTGCGTTGTTTTCCTCTGTTCTGCTCACTGTCAATCTGCCTTGTGAGTATCACATTTTCTAAGCCCTCATTCATTATTTGTCATTGAAATTTCAACTCTCTTTTTATGATGCTAAGTGTGTGTCCTTTTCGTTTTAATTTTCTCTCACTTTTCGACGTTACTCCCATTTTGGGCCATGATTTTGAGCATCCTTCTACTGACCGAGAATTTTGTAGCTTCAAGGCTCTTCATTTGTGAGGAAAATTTCCAGCATTATTTCATATAAACATTAATATACACAAACAATAATATTTATTAATGGCCATCTTTTTTAAGCTTTTATTAGTTAGCAAATCAGAAACCGGAAGGCCATTAACCAACACCATTTAAAAAATATATATTTGTATAGAACACCATATTGTTGGCAGGCACAGGAAGAAAACTGAAAATATGTCTCGATAAAAGCATTAAAGGAATGCAAAAAGAAAGGACTAATCATCAGTTATAAAAAGGCAGAATTTCTAATCATTATCAAGCAGGAGAATCCAAGATAGGAAATATTTGTTGAAAACGACAAAATCGATCTGCTGTCGAAATTGAACTGAAAAGGTTTTAACAGACGATGGGAGAAGCATTGGAATAGCATTTTATGTAAATATTTGAAGATTGCAGTTAACAGGGAAGGAATAAATCAAAAAGGAGTTCAAAAGTTGAGAAATGCGAGAAAAAACTATTAGAATAGTACGGACAGTTGTATCTGGCAAGTTCAACAGTAAAACGGTGGGACATTAATGCAAAAGTAGTCAGTCAGTTAAGTGCCATACGTGAGACACGCTCGGGCGATCATGTCTCGAAAGAGACATGACTGACTGGGCAGAAGATTATCCCGCAGTAGGTTGCCATTGCTTTCTGCGGTAGACTGGTGAATTATATTATTCTATTAATAAGTAGTAATTAATGGGGGATCAGTTTATTACTTCATGACAATAGAAAACCGATCACCCACTTTATGCCCAGTAGAAGCCATAATCATGTTTCTGTTATATTCAGTCAGTCAGTTAAGTGCCATACGGGAGACACGCTTGGGCGATCATGTCTCGAAAGAGACATGACTGACTGGGCAGAAGATTATCCCGCAGTAGGTTGCCATTGCTTTCTGCGGTAGACTGGTGAATTATATTATTCTATTAATAAGTAGTAATTAATGGGGGATCAGTTTATTACTTCATGACAATAGAAAACCGATCACCCACTTTATGCCCAGTAGAAGCCATAATCATGTTTCTGTTATATTCAGTCAGTCAGTTAAGTGCCATACGGGAGACACGCTTGGGCGATCATGTCTCGAAAGAGACATGACTGACTGGGCAGAAGATTATCCCGCAGTAGGTTGCCATTGCTTTCTGCGGTAGACTGGTGAATTATATTATTCTATTAATAAGTAGTAATTAATGGGCGATCAGTTTATTACTTCATGACAATAGAAAACCGATCACCCACTTTATGCCCAGTAGAAGCCTTAATCATGTTTCTGTTATATTCAGTCAGTCAGTTAAGTGCCATACGGGAGACACGCTTGGGCGATCATGTCTCGAAAGAGACATGACTAACTGGGCAGAAGATTATCCCGCAGTAGGTTACCATTGCTTTCTGCAGTAGACTGGTTGCTAACCAAGGCTATAGAACCCAATCCGTCCTGTTATTTGACCCATAGCTGGAGAGAAGAGACGGATTAATACCTTTCCTAAGGGTATTTGTGCGAGTAGTACGCTTAAATTCATGTAGTCGTAGTACCGGGGACAAAAAGCTCATCACAGAAAAATTGTCTGGTATGACTTGGTGAACCAACTTTCCGGTCAGTAGACCTAGCAATTAATTTATAGCGGTTATCCAGTCTATTCCAGTTTATAGTGGGAGTCCGTTCTAGTGAAGGGTAGTTGTATATTGTTGCATATGAACGGAATTTGGCCCAGTTGTAGATAGCCCACTATAAGTCATAAAATGATTTCAGTTGAAAAATAGCATTTTATATATACACATACCAATTAAGGTTTTTACAATTAAAGTAATACTTGAAGTATAGGTCCAACGGACGTCAAAATGTTCATGGCAATAAAATGCTGAAAAGAGAATTAATGCTTAGGAATGTAGGAGCGCTGTAAGTCAGGAATGTCTTTGATGTATTCGCTCCTTAAGTCAGTAAGTAGTTTTGAGACGTTTCTTATGTTTTTGTTTATGAGTGTATCAAATTTGATTAAAATCGGACCACTCCTTCTATAACCCGATTTTTTCGATTATTGATTTTTTATATTTATCGGGGGTACCTCGACACAAAACCTAGCTAAGAACACTCGCAGACCTTTATAGTACAACTGTGTAAATTTTCAAGAAAATCGGCTCAGCCATTTCGGAGTCTATATGTAACGGACACACACACACACACGCACACACACACACACAGAGACAAAGTTCCATTTATAAATAAGTTTAGATATATATTGTGAATTAAATCCGAAATATTTTTGATTGATTTGTTTAAAGGTGATTTGTAATGGTTACTTGTATTCGTCTTTTCCTTTTTTCGTCTTGTATTCGTCTTAGCTGTTTTTGACGCCTTAGGGTCAAGAAGCTCAGTTCGTAGGAGCAAGAGCCAGACTACCCGCACATATCATTTGATTAAAGTTGGTTAAAGCTTCTCGGATATTCAGGCCAGTAGATGTTAATATAAAGTAACGTTTAAACAAACAATAATTAAAAAGCAATAATAAGAACCAAATTATTACCTGAAACATCATCAATAAAACCAAATCTTATAATGGAAAAGTAGATAGATGTAACTTATATCTTTTAGAAAAACTTGTCATCTTAAATTCTATAAGTCACCCTAATTATTTTAGAAAAACTTGTCATCTTAAATTCTATAAGTCACCCTAATTTACTTAACAAAAAAGTGAATTAATGACCACATGCTGCCATAGGAAAAATGTTTAAATTCTTAGATCCTGATTGATACAAATTCCTCTATATGTCTGTCTCTTTTATTCTCACTCTTTCTTTCTGTCTTTCTTTCTTTCTTTCTTTCTTTCTTTCTTTCTTTCTCCTAAAAGTATTACTGTAAATAATTATGAATTACAACCCTTTGAGTAATGTAACTTTCTTTCTTTCTTTCTTTCTTTCTTTCTTTCTCCTAAAATGATTACTGTAAATCATTATGAATTACAACCCTTTGAGTAATGTAACTTTCTTTCTTTCTTTCTTTCTTTCTTTCTTTCTTTCTTTCTTTCTTTCTTTCTTTCTTTCTCCTAAAATGATTACTGTAAATCATTATGAATTACAACCCTTTGAGTAATGTAACTTTCTTTCTGTCTTTCTTTCTTTCTTTCTTTCTTTCTTTCTTTCTTTCTTTCATCCATCCATTCTTTCTTTCTTTCTTTCTTTCTTTCTTTCTTTCTCCTAAAAGTATTACTGTAAATAATTATGAATTACAACCCTTTGAGTAATGTAACTTTCTTTCTTTCTTTCTTTCTTTCTTTCTTTCTTTCTTTCTTTCTTTCTTTCTTTCTCCTAAAATGATTACTGTAAATCATTATGAATTACAACCCTTTGAGTAATGTAACTTTCTTTCTGTCTTTCTTTCTTTCTTTCTTTCTTTCATCCATCCATTTCTTTCTTTCTTTCTTTCTTTCTTTCTTTCTTTCTTTCTTTCTTTCTTTCTCCTAAAAGTATTACTGTAAATAATTATGAATTACAACCCTTTGAGTAATGTAACTTTCTTTCTTTCTTTCTTTCTTTCTTTCTTTCTTTCTTTCTTTCTTTCTTTCTCCTAAAATGATTACTGTAAATCATTATGAATTACAACCCTTTGAGTAATGTAACTTTCTTTCTGTCTTTCTTTCTTTCTTTCTTTCTTTCTTTCATCCATCCATTCTTTCTTTCTGTCTTTCTTTCTTTCTTTCTCCTAAAAGTATTACTGTAAATAATTATGAATTACAACCCTTTGATTGAATAATGTATCTTTATAAGATTAACTTCCATAAACATCGAGTGAACTTACATTCAAATCCATTAAACAGTCAGTTTGTAATATGCACTTGATGATTGCATAACACATAAATCTCTAAGGCATACCATCGACTTAGGACAATATGCATATATATATATATATATATATATATATATATATATATATATATATATAAACGAGTTATTACGCAACTTATGTTTCTACCATGTTTTGTCTTCAGGTGATTTAGGTCGCGTAATTCGCTTACAAATGAAAAATATTCAAATGTTCTACAATATAACTTTATTGAACACTTTTTAATGCAAATGTGTACTAATCTAATTTTATTATGACCAAAAACTAAGTAATTAAACAATCACTATATATATATATATATATATATATATATATATATATATATATAGTCGGTCAGGTTTCAATCCTGGGTAAAAGCAATCGGCTGTCTAACCATACTGATGAGTTCTGATACAGCGAAACAGATCTGTCTGCAGATGACTATTTACGCTCTCACACCCCGATTGAGCAATCTGCAAGAATGGTAGACTTTGAAAAGACAGTAGCTACTCTAGCATCCATGCATCACTCATTCAGTAATGAATTAGAGCACTCTGGCTACTGGCTTATGATACATCGTACGCTAAAAGTCTGCCTCCTACCAAGCGCCCATAGCTCAGAGGTATAATCACCGACTGACGCCAAGTCGGTCGGGTTTCAACCCTGGGTAAATGCAATCGGATACCTAACCGTACTGATAATACAGCGAATGACTATATATATATATATATATATATATATATATATATATATATATATATATGTATGCGAATGACTATATATATATATATAGTCATCCACAGACAGATCTGTTTCGCTATATCACAGCTCATCATTGCTTCTAACCCAGGATTAAAACGCAACCGAATTGCCGTCAGTCGGCGATTCTACCTCTGGGCTATGGGCGTTCGGTAGAAGAAGGTAGACTTTTAGCATGTATATTGTCATTATACACGCCCAATAGCCAGAATGCTTTAATTCATTAGTGAATGAGCGATATATAATCATATAATTATGAATTAATTGTACATTGTGACACAGAAATTTCTATGTTTCGAGGGAGATTCTCTTCATCAGGCAATGTCTGATGTTGGTTGTGCAAATGATTTACATTTAAATACAAAAACCTTCGGTTTGCTGTTTATCTATGTGGGAAGATATCAAATTTACCTGTGTTTGCTTTTAACTAATCAGAGCGAAGATTCATTTTGGAATTCGGTCCCAATAAATACATGCTAACTTTTTCTCTTTTTTCCTCCTTTTTTCCTTTCCTTTCTTTTCCTTCTTTCTTCTTTTCCCTCCCTAAAGGTCAAGATGTCAACCTGCGTTTAACCTAATTTTATCTTTCCCCCCTTTCACTCTTATTTTTATTGCTTTCTCACTTATGAGTTGCCTAAAGATCAAAGAGAATTCTTTGTTAATGATAGTTTTGATTTTCTTTCCATATATTTTTTTTTTATAAGCGTTTCACCCCGAGCAAGGCATTTCACTGCCACTACTGTGCAAGGGGCTACATAGTGTGGAGGAAGGATGGTTAAATATAGGAAATGTCAGAGGATGGGTGACAGGCGGGTAACGATACCGAGAATGGTTAAATATAGGAAATGTCAGAGGGTGGGTGATAGGCGGGTAACGATACCGAGAATGGTTAAATATAGGAAATGTCAGAGGGTGGGTGATAGGCGGGTAACGATACCGAGAATGGTTAAATATAGGAAATGTCAGAGGGTGGGTGACAGGCGGGTAACGATACCGTGAATGGTTAAATATAGGAAATGTCAGAGGATGGGTGACAGGCGGGTAACGATACCGAGAATGGTTAAATATAGGAAATGTCAGAGGGTGGGTGATAGGCGGGTAACGATACCGAGAATGGTTAAATATAGGAAATGTCAGAGGGTGGGTGACAGGCGGGTAACGATACCGAGAATGGTTAAATATAGGAAATGTCAGAGGGTGGGTGACAGGCGGGTAACGATACCGAGAATGGTTAAATATAGGAAATGTCAGAGGGTGGGTGATAGGCGGGTAACGATACCGAGAATGGTTAAATATAGGAAATGTCAGAGGGTGGGTGATAGGCGGGTAACGATACCGAGAATGGTTAAATATAGGAAATGTCAGAGGATGGGTGACAGGCGGGTAACGATACCGAGAATGGTTAAATATAGGAAATGTCAGAGGGTGGGTGATAGGCGGGTAACGATACCGAGAATGGTTAAATATAGGAAATGTCAGAGGGTGGGTGATAGGCGGGTAACGATACCGAGAATGGTTAAATATAGGAAATGTCAGAGGGTGGGTGATAGGCGGGTAGGGATACCGAGAATGGTTAAATATAGGAAATGTCAGAGGATGGGTGACAGGCGGGTAACGATACCGAGAATGGTTAAATATAGGAAATGTCAGAGGATGGGTGATAGGCGGGTAAGGATACCGAGAATGAGGGTTGGGTAGATGAGAGTGTTCTGAGAATAATTGGAAGTTAGTGTGATAGGAGGTGTCTATTGACCCTACATTTAAACACCTGGAGATTGTAGTTGTCGGGAAAGCAGACTTGTGGAAGGGAATTCCACAGGCGGGAAGCGCGAGAAAAGAAGCTGTTGGAGTAGAAATTACAGTTACATCTTATCTGTTTCACTGTAAAAGGGTGGGACCTAGTTGCTAATCTAGTATCTCGTGCAAATTCGTGCTTAGGCGGCACCAGTGATCTGAGTTCATCAGAGCAGAAGCCATGAAAGTACTTGTAGAAGAGGCACAGAGAAGCCACATCACGCCGGTGAGAGAGTGGTTGCAGCCAGTCTGCCAAGTCAGTATCAACCACGTTACAGATTCTCCTTTGTATTTTGTCAAGAAGCCCAAGGAGAGTAGCAGGGGCACCCGACCAGATATGGCAGCAGTATTCAATACATGGGCGGATGGTAGATTTGTATATGTGCAGGATAGAAGCAGGGGGAAAAACTTCCGGGCCCTGCACAGAGAGCCGACTTTCATATCGGCATATTTGGCAATAGATTCATTATAGTCATTCCATTTTAGGTCCGCCGAAAGTGTAAGGCCAAGGAGGCATAGTGTTTTACTCTTTGGGAGGCAAGCCTGTTCCATTTTGAACCATATTTCTGATTTCTCGAGGAAGTTTAAATTTCTGTATATTTTTTTTTCATCGTTTTCAAATATTGTTTCTTAACACTTTGTGTGTTATTTTCAAGTATTTATATATCGTATCATTATCGTATCGTTATATATATATATCTAGATGTATATCAGTCAGTTAGGTGCCATACGTGATACACGCTTGGGCGATCATGTCTCGAAAGAGACATGACTGATTGGCCCGCAGTAGGTTGCCATTGCTTTCTGTGGTAGACTGGTTGCCGACCAAGGCTATAGAA
The DNA here is from genome assembly GCA_037127315.1 of Ascarosepion bandense. NCBI lineage: Eukaryota > Metazoa > Mollusca > Cephalopoda > Sepiida > Sepiidae > Ascarosepion > Ascarosepion bandense. Next base: position 1,169,842 of record JBBBDQ010000837.1, read on the forward strand.
CCCAATCTGTCCTGTTATTTAACCCATAACTGGAGGGAAGAGACGGATTAATACCTTTCCCAAGGGTAATTGCGCGTAAGTGAATGCAAGGAATTCAACTGGAATTCGAAATCGGCTCCCCGATTTCTCGTTCCAAACCGATATCCACTGCTCCACAACGCACATATATATAAAAGTGCTCAATATCCGTGGTAGTGTGTGTGTGTGTGTGTGTGTGTGTGTGTGTGTGTGTGTGTGTGTGTGTGTGTGTGTGTGTGTGTGTAGATACAAATATACACATAGATGACAATCTGTTTCATAAAACAGTTAAAAAACATATGACACACCACGTTATTTTAAAGCATACCTGCCAGCCATGTCTAACTTCCCTTTTTGACGGTGGTTCTTAGGTTACAAGTCGAAACGTCCGAAACAAAAAGAAAAGGCCAAAAACAAAAAGGTCCAAAGATAAAAAAGGAAAAGGGGAAAAAAAAAAAAAAAAAAAAAAAAAAAAAGTTTCTAATTTACTCGGTGTCGCTAACATGTTAAACTTAAGTTAATTTAAAATAAGCATTTTTTGTGAGGGGAGAAACAAATGTGATTGGATGTTGATAAGATGTTTATGACCTCAAATATTTATTCGCATTATTTTGACTGTTCTATCTTATTATTGTGGGCATTTTTTATTTTCAACTTCTCTTTAGTAACTATTTTTATACTAGCAGCCCGGCGTTGCTCGGGTGTAATGAAAGCTTTAAAACTAATCCATGGTCCTGGAGCTCAGACTCTTTGGACGTTGGCACGAAAGACTAAAAAGCAATAGTTGTTTCCAGTTAAAGCGAAACCGTAGACTGAAAGAAAAATGAATGGATGGAAGTCAAATTTTGATTTCCTGGTATCGATATCAAATAAGTTTTTTCGTCGTAAACTGAATTTTGAAGGTTAAAAAAGTCCTCTGAGTAAATGGTATCAAGGCTGAGACTAAGAACTTCAATTATACCTACTTAGAGCCAAACCCGAAGCAAAAACTAAAATAAAAGAGCTGAAAAAAATACAGACATACAGGTAGATAAACAGACACACACAAAACATCTTGCCTTATATATATATATATATATATATATATATATATATATATATATATTCGATTTTCTGTACTATTGTAAGACCTGCAACTTTGAAACTTCTGAATATCGTTTCTTATGTCTTTGTCTATGAATGTATTAAATTTGATTAAAATCGGACCACTCATTCGTTAACCCGATTTTTTCGTTTATCGATTTTCGATATTTATCGGGTGTACCTCGACACAAAACCTATCTAAGAACACTCGCAGACACTTATAGTACAACTGTGTAAATTTTCAAGAAAATCGGTTCGGCTGTTTCGGTGTCTATAGATAACGGACACACACACACACACACACAGACACATACACACACAAAGTTCCATTTATAAATAAGTTTATATATTTATATTTCTTCTATTTCAACACATGCACGAAGATTAAGGTAAAATTATATTTGCATCATCTGAACTTTTAAATATTTGTTCTCAACGTGTGAAATGTCCCTCTGATTTGTGAATGTTTTTTTTTTCCAAGATATCATCTAATAATCTGTTCTGTAATGATTCTGAATTGAAAATCTCAAAATAAAATGGTATTCATTCATTAGTTTTTTGTTATATTTATTCATTTGTTTTTCGCTTTGTTTATATTAAATGTTTGTCTTGTTCCTTTTATTCAACTGTTGACTTAATTCGTAGATGTAAGAATTATCCTCCTCCACCAATTGGTACTTTTATTGCTTAGTTTGTTGCGGAGAATTTAAATCATTGATGAAACCCTGTTTTTTTTTTAATTTAAATATAATTAAGAGTAATTTATCAATGTTATAAATTTATTTTTTCAGTGAAAATTCCAAATCATGAAAATATACAAAAATGTGATAAAATTTTTTTTTCTGTATATTTTGGATAAAAAATACACTCAAATTTGTATTTTAAACATTGTCGCAGTGTGCCCGATCACAACTCCCACTTTGTGAAAACAATCCCGGATACGCCTGTCAGCAGAAAACGGTCACGACCCATATGTGCTAAAAATAGCAACGACCTCTTTTCACACAAACAAAAAAAAAACACAAAAACTTAATTTTCGCTACGAAACAAAAAACAAAAGACCTTTAATTTCGAACCGAAATTAATCGAAAAACAGTCAACAAACACCGAATACACTTTTGACTGTAATTAATACGGCCTGAAATTAACTATAGTCATTTATTTGTTTAGCGAGCTCGCTGCTGTTGTATGAACGTTTTTGTATGAATGCCAGCGATTTCGCAGCCAAGTCTTCCGGCTGGGTCCAAAAATGACCGAATAAGACCGGTTTTGAAACTATCCACCAAAGCAAAGCCATCACCCTGTAGGGCGACCAGGAAAAAATCATTCCAAGCAGTAAAAACCTCTTTAGCTAACTTTACGAAGTTAGCACAACCCAACGAAGATACCCGGACTCAGATATATCTAACAACGCAAACCCATCGTCTTCTTCTCGGCTAAATTATCGCCAGCTCAGTTCAGATATAGCACCTTCTCGAAAGAACTTTTGGCTATATACCTCGCCATCAAACACTTCCGACATCTACTGGAAGGCCGGAATTTCACCGTTTTGACCAACCACAAACCCTTGACAACTTCTCTCTCGAACAACTCGGATAAATATACGGCTTGCGGAATCAGACATCTAGACTATATCTCACAGTTCACGTCCGATATCCGGTATGTCAAAGGAAGAGACAACATTGTCGCCGATGCCCTATCCAGTAGTAGTACCCATCAGAGATACCTCGGTTAACACGGCAGCAAAGACCATCCTTCAGAAGTGGATCGCAATTTTTGGCGTACTCAGCATCATCACCACAGACCGCGGTGCGCAGTTCCAATCCTCTCTTTTTCAGGAATTCACTCAACTGCTTGGCGTCAAACACATCAAGACCACCGCCTACCATCCCTGCGCCAAGGGCGTTGTGGAAAGATTCCACCTTCACTAAAGGCCTGTCTAATCACAAAACATCCCATCAGCAATTGGGTAGACGAGCTACCCCTAATCCTTTTGTCAATCTGCAACTCACTCAAAGAAGACTTAGGATGCACTCCAACCGAAATAGTCTTCGGTACAGCACTTTCTTTACCCGGCCAATATTTCGACGACACCATACCTAACCTTTCGCCTAAACGGATCGACAGGAAAAGCTTTCCCTGACGATCCGTTTAGATGAAACCTGGGTAGGTTCGTCTGGCTCATTAGGTGCTATTTAGTTCGCTCTATCTTTCTGTTAGATGGTTACTCGTGTCGGGGTTTTTTTTTCTTTGGGCTTCGTGCTGATTTCTGTCCGAACACTTTTGACAGACTTTCATGTCCTAAGCTCTTTCTTGTTTTTAAAACCATTTTTCCTTCGTTGGAAGGTTTTCGAGACCAGTATAATTTTAATCATGTTTATATATATAGTGAAAAAGTGAGAAATTCCTAAGTCACGCGTTTCATTCTGAGAAAGAACTTTTTCAGACTAATAATGTTTTAACACACAGGAAAATCTCAATAGAAACGAAGAAAAGAGTGCTAGACTGCTACGTGATGTCAGTTCTTCAATACGGCTGTGAATGCTGGACAATATCACCGAAAATAAGGACAAAACTGGAAGCGGCCGAAATGTGGTTCTACAGAAGGATGCTACGGATATCGTGGACTGAGCATACAAGCAACGACGAAGTGTTAGAAAGAATGGCAACAAAAAGGAAATTGATGCTGAGCATCAGGAAGAGACAATTGAAGTTCCTGGGACATGCAATGAGGAAGGAGAGCCTGGAGAACCTGATACTGACTGGACAGATAGAAGGAAGGAGAGACAGAGGAAGGCAGCAGATAACATATTTGCAGGGTCTGATCAGGTGGATGACGGAACGGGGTTTGCCAGGAGCAACAGGAACAAACGTACTAAAAGCCACAAGGGATAGGGAGACGTGGAGAGCCATGATCGCCTACGTCCGGAAGGGACAGGGCACATAGAAGAAGAAGAATGTTTTATCAATGGATTTAGACATTTTAGCTATATATATATTCCTCACTTTTTCACTATTAATATATATATATATATAGCTAAAATGTCTAAATCCATTGATAAAACATTATTAGTCTGAAAAAGTTCTTTCTCAGAATGAAACGCGTGACTTAGGAATTTCTCACTTTTTCACTACTAATCTGAAATATAGGTTTTTATATCATATGTTTCACTACAAAACACATGTTTCTCTTTCGACTATTAGCGACGTCACGCGGTCGAACGATAAAACAATCATATACAGCGTTATGGACAATGTTGTCTTAAAGAAAACCAAATGGTATTCATGAATTAGTGGGCCATTCAGAAAATTGAGATTAAATTACAAGAAATTAAACAAGACTTATTGATCTCAGATATAACAATTTTTTTTTCTTCATATGTATCTATTGGTCGATATCACGAGATTCGTTTATATGCTGCTAGACTAGTGGTGAAAAAAGAAAAGAAAAAAGGCATTTATTTTTATACGATGAAACTTATAGCATAATACTATTATTTGACAATGCACTTAATTCAAGGCTTCTCTTCGGATTAATTTAATAGAACATTAGACAATAAGAATTTCAGATCAAAATTCGGCTGAGAATGGTCATATTGTCCCAACCTCGTCTGAGAAATTAAAAAGATTGTTTATATTTTTCAAATATCTGCCTCTAACAGCTGTTAGACTGTAAATAAAATAAAATGTGCATCAAATGAACTGTTCTGGTGTCCAGTTTTTGTGCTCTCTTCCCCATGCTAGTCTCTTCTTCTTATTGGCTGGGCGAAGCAAAGTTTTTCTTGGCTGCCTTGTAAAGTTTTGCAAAGTAATAACAAAAGAACCATTCTATTTTCATTTAGAATTATCCACTTGGTAATAAATACTAAAAATAGTATAAAACTGGGGTGGCCTAATGATTATGGCCAGTAGTTGATATATATATATATATATATATATATATATATATATATATATGAACAGAACTATTTTTAGTATTTATTGCCAAGTGGATAATTCTAAATGAAAATAGAATGGTTCTTTTGTTATTACTACTTTGCAAAATTTTACAAGGCAGGTAGCGACAATTTACCCATCGCACCCTGTAGATTTGCTACATATATATATATATATATATATATATATATATATAAAACTGGGTTGGCCTAATAATACACTACCGGGCATAATTATTAGGCCACTCCAGTTTTAAAAAAAATGATGTACTTCATATTATTTTTAGTATTTATTGCCAAGTGAATAATTGTAAATGAAAATAGAATTGTCCTTTAGTTAATACTGCACAATAACATGTGCATCAAATGAACTGTTCTGGTGTCCAGTTTTTGTGCTCTCTTCCCCATGCTAGTCTCTTCTTCATATTGGCTGGCCGAAGCAAAGGCTTCCTGGCTGCCTTGTAAAATTTTGCAAAGTAATAACAAAAGAACCATTCTATTTTCATTTAGAATTATCCACTTGGCAATAAATACTAAAAATAGTATGAAATATATAATTTTTTAAAATTGGGGTGACCTAATAATTATGTCCTGTAGTATATATATATTAATATATACACTATTGGTCATAATTAATAGGCCACCCCAGCGTTTAAAAAATGATGTATTTCATAGTATTTTTTAGTATTTATTGCCAATTGGATAATTCTAAATGAAAATAGAATGGTTCTTTTGTTATTATTACTTTGCAAAATTTTACAAGGCAAGGAAGCAAAGATGAACTCGTTCGAACCACTCTAAATTTTCTTCATTCTTTCATTGATGAAACTGCAATTTTGCTAATTATTAAATATTTATAAATTCTTTTAATGCACATGTTATTGTGCAATATTAACAAAAGAATCATTCTATTTTCATTTACAATTATCCACTTGGCAATAAACGCGACTAAGAAATAGTTATGAAATATATCATTTTTTTAAAAAACTGGCTTAGCCTGATAATTATGGCCGGTAGCGTGTGTGTATATATATATATATATATATATATATATATATAGAGAGAGAGAGAGAGAGAGAGAGAGAGAGCAAAGCTACAGCGTGCGATGGGTAAATTGTCGCTATCTGCCTTGTAAAATTCTGGAAAGTAGTAATAACAAAAGAACCAGTCTATTTTCATTTAGAATTATCCACTTGGCAATAAATACTAAAAATAGTTATGATATACATCTTTTTTTTTTTTAAACTGGGGTGGCTTAATAATTATGGCCGGTAGTGTATATTACGGAAGGTGTTGATTTTTATTTTTCAATCCGACAGATACTTGAATTTGAGTAGATGCTCCGAATGTTTATTTTAACAGCATATTTATTCAATAACAAACAAATAAGAAACGTATATCAATCTAACAGGTTTCATTTTTTTTTTTTTATTAAAGCTTTGTGTAATATTGAAAGAAAACTGAGACATAAACTCTGGCATGTTTCGATCTTTTTCAGTCCAGTTCCCATTGGTCAGATATGTGTCACGTGCACCAAAATCGTAGATAATTCTGTATGCATGTATATTTGTCGGAATTACTGCATATCTGAGCGAGCATCGGATGGTAATGCGCGTTCGTAATCGTGCATGTGCGTCTGTCTAGTGGGAGTTCCGATGTCTTCGCCTTTGTGCGGTTTTGAAGACAGCGCGTTGGGTTGTCACATCATTTCTAATTTAATGGCTGATCTTTTTACAATGTATTGTTTGTATGTGCATTTTTGGGCAGTGGATATCGTCTCGGAACAAGAAATCAGGGGAGCTGAGTTCGAATTCCACTTGAAATCTTTGCATTCACTTACGCGCAAATACCACAGCGAAAGGTATTAATCTGTCTCTTCCCTCCAGTTATGAGTTAAATAACAGGACAGATTGGGTTCTATAGCCTTGGCTGGCAACCAGTCTACCGCAGAAAGTAATGGCAACCTCCTGCGGGAAAATCTTCTGCCCAGTCAGTCATGTTTCTTTTGAGACATGATCGCCCAAAGCGTGTATCACATATGACACTTAAGTGACTGACTGAATATAATAGTTGAAAACATGATTAAGGCTTTACTGGACATAAAGTGGGGGATCAGTTTTATATCATTATGAAGTAATAAACTGATCCCCCACTAATTACTACTTAATAATATAATAAATCTCTTCCCCTCTAGCTATGAGTCAAATAACAGGACAGATTGGGTTCTATGGTCTTGGTTGGCAACCAGTCTATCGCAGAAAGTAATGGTAACCTACTGCGGGATAATCTTTGCCCAGTCAGACATGTCTCTTTCAAGACATGATTGCCCAAGCGTGCCTCACGTATGGCAATTAATTAATTGTTTGTATATGCGTTGCGGATATTGGCTTGAAACGAGAAATAGGAGAATTTCAAATTCCATTTGAATTCGTTGACATTCAGTTACGCACAAATACTCTTAAGAAAGGTATTAATCCGTCTCTTCCCTCCAGTTATGGGTTAAATAATAAAACAAATTGGGACATGTAATGAGGAAGGAAGGCCTGGAGAACTTGATACTTACAGGTCAGATAAATGGAAGAAGAGACAGGGGAAAGCAGCACGAGACGTACTTGTTAGGTCTGAGCAAATGGTTTGACGGAGCGGGGTTTTAGAAGAGATATCAAGAGAAAAATTACTGAGAGCGACAAGAGAGAGAGCCAAGTGGAAGCCCATGATCACCTAAGACCTGAAGGGACATGGCATAAGAAGAAGAAGAAGAAGAAGAAGAAGAAGAAGAAGAAGAAGAAGAAGAAGAAGAAACTTAAAAATCACCATAATTTTTTCGTGCATACGTACTTTAACTTGGACCCTTATCTTCCTCGTATGCAAGCATAAGCATTATGGTGACCCCCTGCTCCACTACATGCATACGCACTATGTGACCAACCCCAAGTGAAACATGTTAGGTTGATATGTGCTTCCTACTTGTTATTTATTTTATCGTTTTGTATTCTAATCCTTATTTGATCTGCATTTGACCTTTAGCACATATTCAAAGAATAAAAATCTCTCAGATTAATAAATAAAAGTTCATTCCCTTTCTTTACAAAGTGCTTTGTTTACATTAAGATACGAAACTGGGTAGATATGTTTATTTTAAGAATCAGATTTTTTTAAAAAATGCATTTAAAAGCACTATTCCAAAATTTGCATAGTCACCGACACACTCTATGGTCTAAGCACATCAAATCTTATTACAGAATCGGATCTTGCCCGAGAGCACATATGTTTTCTCTAATAAGACTCTCGAATATTCAGGCTGGTAGATGAAAATAAATAAACGGAGACTCTACTCTAATACCACTCTCTACTAAAAATAACGTGTAATAATAATATATGTATATACCCAAACCGGCCATAATTATTATGTCACCCCAGTTCTTTTAAAAAATGATGTATTTCATAACTATTTTTAGTATTTATTGCCAAGTGGATAATTCTAAATGAAAATAGAATGGTTCTTTTGTTATTATTACTTTACAAAATTTTACAAGGCAGCCAGGAAGCCTTTGCTTCGGCCAGCTAAGAAGAAGAGACTAGCATAGGGAAGAGAGCACAAAAACTGGACACCAGAACAGTTCATTTGTGCAGTATTAACAAAAGAACCATTCTATTTTCATTTAGAATTATCCACTTGGAAATAAATGCTAAAAATAGTATGAAATACATTATTTAAAATAACATAAAAAACTGGGATAGCCTAATAACTATGGCCAGTAGTATATATATATATATATATATATATATATATATATATATATCCAAAAGGATGATCAAATAGGTAAATCCCCCAAAAAACAGATCCTATTAATATTAATTTCATTAATATTAAAATTAATCAAGGTGGAGGGCTCGATGCAAATATTACGTACTGTTTACAGAGTCAAATAAAAATATTAAAGTGCCCAAATCAACACCTACTTTTAAATTGACGGAAGAAATTCATAAGCAAATGTCGACATAAGTCAAAATTTGTAAATTTTGAATTTTAAAACTTAACATTTAAATTCCACAGGCGGGAAGTGCGAGAAAAGAAGCTGATGGAGTAGAATTTGCGTTTACAATTTATTGGTTTTACAGTAAACGGGTGGGATCTAGTTGCTAATCTTGTGGCTTGAGTAAATTCATGTATAGGGGGCACCAGGGAGCTCAGTTCATCGGAGCAGAAACCGTGAAAGTATTTGTAGACGGGACGCAGGGAAGCCACATTGTGCCGGTGAGAAAGTGACTGTATCTGAGCTGAGAATACATGTAAATGTTGCCTCCCCCCCCCACACAGAAAAGCAAAAAAACAAAAAACAAAAACAAAATTGCCATGTAGAAAAGAGAAGGGCGTTACTAATGCACCTTCTCCCTTGGTCAACTTGAACCTTTCTTCGTACAGATTCTAAGAAAATCTGGTCAGCGTGTTTAACTATTCAAATTAAGTGTCCAAAATTGATCAGAGGAGACAACCAATGTCTGGAACGCTTGGGAGTTTTGTATAGAACTCACTTTTCATCACTCGATTGAATAAGGATGTGGTACGGTGGTTAGAAAACAGCGATAAAAAAATAAAAAAAGTATTTGTAGGCGAAACACAGGGAAGCCACATTGCGCCGGTGTGAAAGTGACTGCATCTGAGCTGAGAATACATGTAAATGTTGCCTCCTCCCACAAAAAAAAAAAAAAAAAAATTGCCATGTAGAAAAGAGACGGGCGTTACTACTGCTCCTTCTCCCTAGGTCAACTTGAACCTTTCTTCATACAGATTCTAAGTCTGGTCAGCGTGTTTAACTATTCAAATTAAGTGTCCAAAATTGATCAGAGGTAAGGTCAGGCTTTACCGCGTGTGACAGCTGGCCGCGGGCACGCGTCGTGGCGGCGGACACGCGTCGTGGAGGCGGGGACCGTGTTAGTTTTCTGTCCTATAAACAAACACTCCGATCGATAACTCGTACAAAAAAAAAAACGACAACAGGAGTGAAAAGTAACGTTAGAATAGGTCTGGACTAAGCAGTTTAAAACTGAAATGCACAACAGTTCATCTCCTTCTTTCCGATTCTCAGGTAAGAATTCATCAATTATTTTCTAAAAAAAAA